>OZ022459.1:55117-114244 GCA_963989345.1 Clangula hyemalis
TAAAATGGCGCCGGGGGCCTCCCCGAGGCCCTGCCCGCGTCGCTGCCGCCGCTCCCGGCCAAACCCCTCCCACCGTGGCCGCCCTCGCCCGGGGGGGGCCCCCCCTTTTCCCCCCTTCCCCCCCCCTTTTTTCCCCCTCCCCAAAACCCCCCCAATTCCCCCCAAATCCCCCAAGACCCCCCCCCAATTCCCCAACCCCCCCCCCCCTCCTTTTAACCACCTCCCCTGGCTTTCATCTGCAGGACCCCCAGCACCTTGTAGGATCCAGCCTTTGCCCCCCCCCCCCCCTTAAACAAAAACCTCTATTTTTTACATTTTTAACCGTTTATTAATTTTTTTCCCTACTTTCTCCCCCGCCAGCCGTCTCGCCACCCGGGATTTCTTGTGCCAGGAGGGAAATGCTACCACCGGGCCGTGCCCCCCCCCCCCAAACCCCAAAAATACCCTTTTTTGGGGCTCGGGGGGGGGAGCTCAGCCTCCCCCCAGCCTCATTTTTGACCGTTTTTGCCTTTTTTTTTAACCAGCAAAAGGGAGGGGAACGGCCACAACCCGCCGGGTAAGCGAAAAACCAAACATTTCACAACCTTCATTCCTAAAATCTAAGTTATTTCCCCCGCTTTTTAATATTTTTCTATATTCTTTAACAGCTTTTATATATTTTCAATCATTTTTATATATTTTCAATCATTTTTATATATTTTTATATACTTTTAATCATTTTTATGTATTTCTATACATATTAATGTATTTTTAACATATTTTTAAGTATTTTTAGGTATTTTTTAACATTTTAGCTCTTTTTTCTCTGCCATCGCCCTCTCCATGCAGCAACGACTCCCGTGGCAGACCCTCGAACGCCCGATTTGGGTTAAAAAGAGCCCGAATTTGCAGGATTTTGGTTAAAAAGAGCTCCAAAATCGCTATTTCCTCCCTTTTTTTTCCTTTTTTTTTAATATTTCACCCCAAAATAACAGCGGGCCCCTCCCGGCGCAGTGGTAGCATTTCCCAAGGGGGGTGGGAGCAAATTTGGGGGGGCAGCCCCTGTGCCCCCCCCCCTCACACCCCATTTTTGGGGTCTCCCCCCTTCTTCTCTATGGGGTGAGGCGGTTTTGCAGCCTGGCCTCCGGCTCGGGATTGGGCAAAACTGGGCTGGAAAAGGCAGAAATAGGGATTTTGGTGGTTCCTATTGTTGGTGGGGGGGGGTCGGGGGGGTGTTTGTGGCCCTAAACCGAGCGGTTTTGGGGAAAAATGGGCAAAAAAGGCCTAAAAAATGAGGTGAGGTGGGGCCAGGCTGAGCCAAACCCCCCTGGACAGGGCCTGAGGGGGGGATTTGCCCCCCCCCAAGGTTGATTTGCTCCCCCCCAGGGGTGACTTACCCCTATTTTAGGGGGATTTTGGACATTTTTGGGGCCCCCCTGTGGTGTTTTTGCCCCCCCCTTGGTGGTGGTGGGGCTGTGCTTGGTGTTGGCTTCCGTGCCTGCCCCTAAAAATGGGGAAAAACACTAAAAAGGGGGGAAAAATACCCCAAAATGGGGGAAACCTTCCCCCAAAAGGGGTGAAATCCCCCTAAAAATGAGGAAAACCCCATAAAAATGGGGGAAAACTCCTAAAAATGGGGGAAAACCTCATAAAAATGGGGGAAAACTCCTAAAAATGGGGGAAAAATCCCCAAATTCCTCCTTTTAGGGCATTTTCCAGGTGGAAAATCCCCCCCGAACAGGGCCACGGCCCCCCAGGGACCCCAAACACAGGGGCACGACCGCTGTCAGCCCCCTTAAACCCTGAAATTTGAGGTTAAAAAGCCCGGATTTGGGTTAAACTCACCCCCCCCCCCCCCTGTTTTTTTTCAGCGGGGGAGGAACGCTTTTAGGGTTTTTTTTGTGCTGGATTTTAACTTTTCTTGTGTCTTTGCAGAGGGGGCCGTGGCCGGCGAGGGGCTCCGCCGCCTGTATCCTTTACCACGAGGCTTAACGAAGCGCGGCTCGTTAATTCGGCTGTGTTAATTAGAGGGGCTTCGGGGTTTTACCCCCCGAGACCCCAAAAGATTAAAAAAAAAAACCCACTGAAATCCTTCCCGGCCCTATTTAGGGCCGTGTTTCCTCCCCGTTCCCCTTCGTTAGCCAACCCTGCACGTAACGAGGGCAGCAGTAAGCCGGAGAAGCTCTTAATTAGCGCTAATTAGGAGGTGGTTTGACGTCAGCCAGGCCGAAATCCCCTCGGATCGAGGTCGGGGCCGGCTGGTCGGGTCATTAATGGGGTGTGGGCACCCCAAAAAGGAGCGGAGGGGGGAAAAAAAACCCCTTTGGAGCTGAGCTAGCTCGGCTTAATGAGTGCTAATTAGGATTAATTACAGCCTCGATGGCCTGGGTGACGCACGGTGACCCCGGTGCTGCTTTAGGGGCGCTTTTTGGGGTGAGAAATGGGGGATATGGGGACGTTGTGTGTCCCCGTGGTGAAATATTAGGGGATGGATTTGTTCTCCCCCGCCGCCATCTTCGGACCCGTCGTTTTGGGGCCAAAAAGGGGAATTATGGGGCCAAAACAGGGCCTTTTGGGGTAAAAAGGGGGCCTTTTGGGGTAAAAAGAGGGCCTTCTGGGGCCAAAAAGAGGCCTTTTGGGGCCACAAGGGAGAATCTGGGGTGAAAAGGGGCCTTTTGGGGCCAAAAGGGAGCTTCTGGGGTCGAAAAGGGGGGTTTTGGGGTCTGAAATCAAGACCCCAAGCTGCCCATGGGGTCGGGGCACCCCATTAGGGTTTTGTCCCCTGGGGATTGTTGGCCCCTCCGAGCCCCAAACCACCTTCTGGAAGCTTCTTGGGGAGATTTGAGGGGGGGGAAAGGTTTTGGGGGTAGATCCTGGCTCCGATCGTGTCGTTTTGGGGCATCCCATGGATCCCCTCATGGTTCATGGCTGCGTTTTTGTAGGGAAAACGGCATTTTGGGGCAAAAAACGTTGGTTTTTGTCCTCTAAACAGATGTATTTTAGTGGTTCTGTTGACGTTTTAGTGTTTTTGGGGGTTCAGCAGCGAAATAGGGGCGGGACAGGCTCACGCCATCCTCATCCTGGCCCTAATCCCCCCCTTTTTTCTTTTTTTTCCCTTTTTTTAGGGCTTTTTGCCATGGGCTCCGGCCCCATCGACCCCAAGGAGCTCCTCAAGGGCTTGGACTGCTTCCTGGGCCGCGATGGCGAGGTCAAGAGCACCGAGGGCATCACCAAAATCTTCAAGTGAGTCCTCCCCCCTGCCCCCAACCCCGTTTTGCCCCCCCCGACCCCAAAAAGGGGGTCTCACGCCCCTTTTTTCCCCCCCCCCCAGCCTGATGAAGGACTCGCAGAAGCTGGTGAGCCGCTGCATCTACCTGAACATCCTCCTGCAGACGCGGGCGCACGACATCCTCGCCAAGTAAGACCCCCGAAGACCACCCCCCGAGCCTAAACTCCTCCCTGGGAGAGTAATTTAATTTAATTTTGACCTCTTTTCCCCTTTCTGCCCCCAGATTTATCCGGGTGGGGGGGCTACAAGCTGCTCAACACCTGGCTCACCAGCTCCAAGGCCTCCAACAACGTCCCCTTCCTGCAGCAGATCCTGCTCACCCTCCAGCACCTGCCCCTCACCGTGGACCACCTCAAACAGGTGAGGGAAGCCCCCCCGGGACCCTCCCGGGATTTTTTGGACCCCCCCCATGTTGCTTTGGGGCCCCCCGAGTGGGTTTTGTGCCCCCTTGGGGTGGTTTTTGGCCTCCTTGGGGTGGTTTTTGGGTCCCCCCCAGGGGTCTCTGTCCCCCCTGGGGTGGTTTTTGGGTCCCCCCTAGTGGTTTGTGCCCCCCCCCAGATGTTTTTTCCCCACCCTGGGGTGCTTTGGGGCCCCCCCGGGGTGTTTTGGGGACCCCCAGTAGTCTGTGAGCCCCCCCAGGGTGATTTTTGCCCCCCCCCCCCCCGTGGTGTTTTGGGTCCCCCGAAGTGGTTTTTGGGTCCCCCCGGGGTGGTTTTTGCCCCCCCCAGTGGTCTTTGGGTCCCTCCCCAGCGTAGTTTAACCCCCCCGGGGTGGTTTCTTACCCCCCCAGGGTGTTCTGTGTACCCCAGGAAGGTTTTTGCCCCCCCCGGGGTGGTCCTTGTGCCCCTCAAGGTGGTTTTTGTCCCCCCAAGGGTGGTTTTTGGCCTCTTGGGGTGGTCCTTGTCTCCCTCGAGGTGGTTTTTGCCCCCCCCAGCATGGTTTTTGGCCCCCCTTGGGTGCTTTGTGCCCCCCCCGAGTAGTTTATCTCCTCCTGGAATGCTGTTTGTGCCCCCCAGTGTTGTTTTTGTCCCCCCCCCGGGGTGATGGGTTGTTTTTTGTCCCCCCCAGGGTGCTCTTTGTGTCCTCTGGGGTCATTTTTTTCCCCCCCACTATGGATTTATGCCCCCAGGGTGATCACTGTGTCCCCCCCAGCGATCTTTTTGCCCCCCCGGGGTGGTTTTTGTCCCCTCTTGGGGTGGCTTGTGTCCCCCCTGGGTAGGTTTTTGTCCCCCTGGGGTGGTTTGGGGTCCCCCCTGGGGATTTTTATGTCCCCCCTAGGAGGTTTTTGTCCCCCTGGGGAGGTTTTTGTGCCCCCCTGGGGATTTTTTTGTGTCCCCCCCCTCACTCTTTTCCCCCCTCTCCCAGAACAACACCGCCAAGCTGGTGAAGCAGCTCAGCAAATCGAGCGACGACGAAGGTGAGCGGCAGCTCCCCCTCCCCAAACCCCAAAACCCCCCCGAATCACCCCAAAACCCCCCCCAAAACCCCCTGGGGACCCCCCCTAACCCCTTTCCTCGCCCCCCCAGAGCTTCGCCGCCTCGCTTCCATCCTGGTCAGCGACTGGATGGGCGTCATCCGCTCCCAGAGCAGCGCCCAGCCCGCAGGTGAGACCCGACCCCATTCCCTCCCCCTTTCCCCCCCCCCCTTTTCACCCCCTCCGGACTCATTTTCCCCCTTTTTTCCCCCCAGAACGGGACAAAAAGAAGCGGAAAGAGGAAAGCAAAAGCAAAACGCCCGTCCAGGAGAAACCCCAAGAGGCCAAATCGGAGGCGAAAGCCGAGGAGGCGCCCGAAAAGAAGAGGGAAAAACCCAAATCCCTGCGCACCACCGCCCCCAGCCATGCCAAGTTCCGCTCCACCGGTAGGGTTCTGCCTCCCTGCCCCATTTGGGGCTGTGGGGTTGGGGGTTTTGGGGGGGTTTTAGGGGGGTTTGGGGGGTTTTAGGGGGGTTTGGGGGGTTTTGGGGTCATGGGGTGTGGGTTTTGGGGGGTTTAGGGGTAATGGGATGGGGATTTAAGGGTAAAGGGATGGGGTTTGGGGGGTTTAGGGGTAATGGGGTGGGGGTTTGGAGGGTCTAGGGGTAATGGGGTAGGGGTTTGGGGGGGTTAGGATTAATGGGATAGGGGTTTAGGGGTAATGGGATGGGGATTTTGGGGGGTTTAGGGGTAATGGGGTGGGGTTTGGGGGGTTTAGGGGTCATGGGGTGCGGGTTTAGGGGTAATGGGATGGGGGTTTGGGGGGGTTTAGGGGTAATGGGGTGGGGTTTGGGGGGTTTAGGGGTAATGGGGTGTGGGTTTAGGAAAATGTGATGGAGATTTTAGGGGGGTTAGGGGTAATGGGATGGGGGTTTAGCGGGGTTTAGGGGTAATGGGATGGGGGTTTAGGGGGGTTTAGGGGCTTAGGGGATATGGGATGGTGGTTTAGGGGTAATGGGGTGGGGGTTTGGGGGGTTTAGGGGTAATGGGGTGGGGGTTTAGGGGTCAGGATGCAGGTTTTGGGGGTGTTAGGGGGTTTAGGGGTCATGGGGTATGGGATTTAGTGGGTCTAGGGGTAATGGGGTGGGGGTTTGGTGGGTCAGGGGATGAAGGTTTTATGGGTTTAGGGGCCAGGGGATGCAGGTTTTGGGGGTTTTAGGGGGTTTAGGGGTCATGGGGTGGGGGTTTTGGGGGGTTTAGGGGATTTAGGGGTCATGGTATGCAGGTTTTGGGGGGTTTAGAGGTCATGGGGTGGGGGTTTGGGGGGATTTAGGGGTAATGGGATGCGGGTTTTGTGGGTTTAGGGGTTGGGGATGCAAGTTTTGGGGGTTTAGGGGTTATGAGATGCAGTTTTTGGGGTCAGGGACGTGTGTTTTATGGCTCTGGGTGCAGGTTTTAGGGGTTTTAGGGCTCAGGGGGTGCAGGTTTTTGGGGTTTCCAGTGTCATGATGCAGATTTGGGGCATTTTAGGGGTTGGGATGCAGGTTTTAGGCGTTTTCAGGATCAGAAGACGGAGGTTTGGGGCTTTTTAGGGCTCGGGATACAGTTTTTAGGGCTTTTAAAGCCCACGGGATGCTCCCGACCCCACCGGGATCCCCATATTTCCCCCCTGCCCCCCCCCTTAACGCTGGCTCCACGCAGGGCTGGAGATGGAGACCCCTTCGCTCGCCCCCTCCAAGAAAGCCAACTCCTCCTCGGTGGCCGACAAATACAACCTGAAACCCATGCCCATCAAGAGGCAAAAGTGAGTCCGGGGGGCTTCTTCCCCCTTGGGGAGAACTTTAGGGTCTGGTTTTGGGGCCGTTCCTCACCTCCACCCCCTTTTATCCCGCAGCACCTCGTCCCTTCCCGGCGACAACCCCCCCGCCGAGAAGAAATACAAACCCCTCAACACCACCCCCAACGCCACCAAGGAGATCAAAGTGAAAATCATCCCTCCGCAGCGTGAGTGGGGGCCGGGCACGGCGGGGCGACCCCGATCCTTTTGGGATAAGAACCCTTTTATTTATTATTTCCCCCTTTTTTTGTTTCTTTTTAGCCATGGAGGGGCTCGGTTTCCTCGACGCCCTCAACTCCGCGCCCATCCCCGGCATCAAAATCAAGAAGAAAAAGAAGGTTTTGTCCCCCACGGCGGCCAAAGTAAGGAGATTTTTGGGCTGGATACAAACCAAAAGACCTCCGGGAGGGGACGCGAAACCCTAAATCTCCTTTTTTTTGCCCCGTTTTCAGCCCAGTCCTTTCGAGGGGAAGCCGGCAAGCGAAAACAGCTCTGCCAAACCTTCCTCCCCCGAGCCCGCCGCCGCCTCGGAGCCGATGGAGACGGAGCGGCCGGGCACGCCGGTGCCGGCGGTGGAGGTGCCGGAGCCTCTGGATGCAGGTGAGGCTGATCCCAAAAAGGGGCACCCGGGGCCGGTGCCCACCCCGTGGTGCTCAATCCCTGTGACCCCAAAAGGTTCGGCGGAAGCCGGAGGCGAAGCCAAAACGGCCGAGAGCCCGGCCGAGGGGGCGCAGCTGACGAAAAAAGGGAGGAAAAAGAAAACGGTGAGCTGGGCCGACGAGGGCAAGCTGCGGGAGTACTTCTACTTCGAGCTGGATGAGACCGAGCGAGGTGAGCCCCAAAAACAGCGGCCCCACAGCCCTGACCCCATTGGCCCTCTGGCCCTGACCCCGTTGTCCCCATATCCCTTTTCCTGCTGTCCCCATGCCCCTGACCCCATTGTCCCCGTGTCCCTTTCCTTGCTGTCCCCACGTCCCTAACCCTGTTGCTTCCACGTCCTTTTTCTTGCTATCCCATTGCCCCTGACCCCATTATCCCCGTGCCCCTAACCCCATTGTCCCCATATCCCTTTTCCTGCTGTCCCCATGCCCCTGACCCTTCGTCCCTGCCCCCATTGTCCCCATATCCCTAACCCTGTTGCCCCCACATCCTTTTTCTTGCTGTCCTATTGCCCCGACCCCGTTATCCCTGCATCCTTGACCCCATTATCCCCATGCCCCCGACCCCACTGTCCCCATGTCCCTTTTCCTGCTGTCCCCATGTCCCTGACCCCACTGTCCCCATGCCCCTGTCCCTTCGTCCCTACCCCCATTGTCCCCGTATCCCTAACCCTGTTGCCCCCACATCCTTTTTCTTGCTGTCCTATTGCCCCGACCCCGTTATCCCCATGCCCCTGACCCCACTGTCCCCATGTCCCTTTTACTGCTGTCCCCGTGTCCCTGACCCCATTGTCCTCATGTCCTTTTCCTAATGTCCTTTTCCTGCTGTCCCGTTGTCCCTGACCGCACTGTCCCCATGTCCCTTTTCCTGATATCCCATTGCCCCTGACCCCATTATCCCTGTGCACCTGACCCCATTGTCCCCATGTCCCTTTTCCTGCTGTCCTGTTGTCCCCATGTCCCTTTTCCTGATATCCCATTGCCCATGACCCCATTGTCCCCATGTCCCTGACCCTCTTGCCCTCACGCCCCTCACCCCATTGTCCCCATGTCCCTGACCCCATTATCCCCGTGTCCCTTTCCTCCTTGCCTCCACCCCCCTTTTCCCATTGCCCCCCACCCTTTTTCCTTTTACCCCCGCCCCCCTTTTCCCGTTACCCCTGCCCCCCCTGACCCTCTAACCCACCCCGCAGTGAACGTCAACAAGATCAAGGACTTCGGCGAGGCGGCCAAGCGGGAGATGCTGAAGGACCGCGAGGCCTTCGAGACGGCGCGCCGCCTCAGCCACGACGCCATGGAGGAGAAGGTGCCCTGGGTCTACCCCAAACTCCTCGACCTCCCCGCGCCCCTCGTCGTGCCGGGCAGCGGCAGCCGCGAGCGCTTCACCCAGGCCGAGCGGGAGAAGGGGATCCTGCAGGAGATCTTCCTCTCCAAGGACCGGTGAGTTGATCCCTCTTCATCCTCTCTTTCTGAAGGATCCCGGGGGTCTTTTCGGCTGGATTTGCTCCCCCTGGAGGTGTTTGGGGTGGAGCCGGAGGTATGGGATGGAGCCTGGGGGCTGGGTTTGGGTCATGGTGTGGATCCCCGGATCCCTGATCCCTTGGGATCACTGGGGGTTCCTCAAATCCACCGGGAGAGGATCCACTGGAGGAGGATCTACTGGGGGAGGCTGGATCCACCCCCCAGGTCTGTTTGGGGTGGATCTGGAGGGATCCTGGGGCTGGGTTGGGGTTGTGGTGTGGGTTCTTGGATCCCCGATACGTTGGGATCACCGAGGGTTCCTTAAATCCAGTGGGAGGATCCACAGGAGGAGGACAGATCCCCCCCCAGGGCTCTTTGGGGTGGATCTGGAGGGATCCTGGAGCTGGGTTGGGTTGTGGAGTGGATCCCTGGCTCCCTGATCCCTTGGGATCACTGAGGGTTCCTTAAATCCAGTGAGGGGATTTAGTGGGGAAGGCCAGATCCACCCCCCAGGGCTGTTGGGGGGAGGATATGGAGGGATCCTGAGGGCTGGGATGGGGTCGTGGGGTGGATTCCCGGATCCCCGATCCCTTGGAATCACCAGGGATTCCTCAAATCCAGCGATAGGATCCACTGGGGGAGGATCCACGAGGGGGGGGGGGGGGGCAGATCCACCCCCCAGGGCTGTTTGGGGTGGAACTGGAGGGATCCTGGGGCTGGGTTGGGTTGTGGAGTGGATCCCTGGCTCCCCGATCCCTTGGGATCACTGAGGGTTCCTCAAATCCAGCAGGGGGATCCAGTGGGGGAGGCCAGATCCACCCCCCAGGGCTGTTTGGGGGTGGATCCGGAAGGATCCTGGAGGCTGGGGGGTTGTGGACTGGATCCCTGATCCCTCGGGATCACCAGGGATCCCTTAAATCCAGCGGGGGGATCCACTGGGGGAGGCTGGATCCACCCCCCAGGGCTGTTTGGGGTGGATCCGGAGGGATTCTGGGGGCTTGGTTGAGGTCACAGAGTGGATCCCTGGATCCCCGATCCCTCCGGATCACAGGGGGTTCCTCAGATCCACTGGTGGAGGCAATATCCACACCCTAGGGGCTGTTTGGGGTGAATCCAGAGGGATCCTGGAGGCTGGGTTGGGGTCGTGTGGGGGGGATCCTCGGATCCCTGATCCCTCAGGATCACCAGGGATCCCTTAAATCCAGCAGGAGGAACCACTGGAGGGGCTGGATTCAACCCCCGGAGGTGTTTGGGGTGGATCTGGAGGGATCCTGAGGGCTTGGTTGGGGTTGTGGGGTGGATCCCTTGATCACCGATCCCTTGGGATCACCAGGGATCCCTTAAATCCAGCGGGAGGATCCACTGGGGGAGGCCAGATCCACCCCCAGGGTTGTTTGGGGGGATCCAGAGGGATCCTTGGGCTGGGTTGGGGTCGTGGAGTGGATCCCCAGATCCCTGATCCCTTGGGATCACAGGGGGAGGTCCTCAAATCCAGCGGGAGGATCCACTGGGGGAAGATCCACCGGGGGGAGGCTGGATCCACCCCCCAGGGCTGTTTGGGGTGGGTCTGGAGGGATCCTAGGGGCTGGGGGTCGTGGAGTGGATCCCTGATCCCTCGGGATCACCAGGGATCCCTTAAATCCAGTGGGAGGATCTACTGGGGGAGGCCAGATTCACCCCCCGGAGGTGTTTGGGGTGGATCTGGAGGGATCCTGGGGCTGGGTTGGGGTCGTGGAGTGGATCCCTGGATCCCTGATCCCTCAGGATCACCGGGGGTTCCTCAAATTCAGCGGGGGGATCCACTGGGGGAGGAGAGAGGGTGCTGGAGGCCGGATCCTGCAGCAGCCCTAAGGAATCCAGAGCCTGGGGGAAGCTCTCCGGGGCCCAGATCCCTTGGGATCCACTGGGCAGCCGGGACCCCGTAAGGCTGGGGGCGCCCCGAGCCCTGCTGTTGAGGGGTCCTGTGGGATCCTGTGGATTCCTGCTGTGGGGTTTGGGGGGTGATTTTGGGGTTCAGATCCTCAGGATCCCTGGGGATCTACTGGGGGGAGCTGGGCAGATCCCAAATCCCCTTAAAGGAGCCTGGATCCCAGATTTTGGGGGATCTGAAAGGGGTGTGGGGGACAAAGGGATGGGGCTTGAATCTTGTGGGGTCGCTGGGGATCCGGAGCTGGGATCCCTTGGGATCTGCGAGGATCTGGAGGCCGTGATCCCATTGTGGGGGGGGGGGAGATCCCGAACCAGATCCGGGGCCCCAAATCTCCCAGCGGGGACCTCGAACCCCAGAGGGAGGCTTGGGGCAACCGGATCCCTGCGGATCCAGGGGGATCCTAAACCTCTGGGGGGGAGGCCGATTGCGGGGCCTCGACTTCTGGGGGATCCCGAGGGATCCTTTAGGATCTCGATAGGGGATCGGGAACACCCTTTTGTGGTGGTTGGGATCCCTTTGGGGTGCTTGGGATCCCTTTTGGGGAGGTTGGGATCCCCTTGGGGGTGGTTGGGATCCCTTTTGGGGTGGCGAGGATCCCTTTTGGGGTGGCGAGGATCCCTTTTGGGGTGGCGAGGATCCCTTTAGGGTACTTGGGATCCCTTTTGGGGTGCTTGGGATCCCTTTTGGGGTGCTTGGGATCCCTTTTGGGGTGGCGAGGATCCCTTTAGGGTACTTGGGATCCCTTTTGAGGTGCTTGGGATCCCTTTTGGGGTGCTTGGGATCCCTTTTGGGGTGGCGAGGATCCCTTTGGGGTACTTGGGATCCCCTGGGGATACTTGGGATCCCCCGAAGTGATCCACTGGGGGCCTAACGACCCTTTTTCCCCCCCCCCCCCAATAGGGTCCCGGACAGCCCCCACGAACCCGACCTGGAACCCTACGAGCCGCTGCCCCCCAAGCTGATCCCTCTGGACGAGGTAAGCCGCCGACCCGCGCCGCTCCCCGCCGCGCCGCCACAGCAGGGCCCCCCCCCCCCCCAAAAAAAAAAACCCCAAAACCCCCCAAAAAAAACCCCAAAACCCCCCCAAAAAACCCCAAACCCCCCCCAAAAAAACCCCAAAAGCCCCCCAAAAAAACCCCAAAACCCCCCCAAAAAAACCCCAAACCCCCCAAAAAAAACCCCAAATCGATCTCTGCCCTCCCCAGGACTGCTCCGCCGAGGAGGCCTCCTACCCCGACGGACCCGAGCCCGGTTCCTCCTCCTCCTCCTCGCCGGCCCCGGAGGCCCCCGGGGGCTCCAAGCTGCCCCCGGTGCTGGCCAACCTGATGGGGAGCGTGGGGGCGGGCAAGACCCCGCAGGGCCCGGCGCCCGCCGCCCCCATCAACATGCAGGAGATCCTCACCTCCATCATGGTAACGGCACGGGGGGGGGGGCCCCAAAAATAAAAATAAAAAAATAAAATTAAAAATAAAAATAAAAATAAAATAAAAATAAAAATAAAAATAAAAATAAAAATAAAAATAAAAATGAAAATGAAAATAAAAATAAAAAAACCCTTAGCTAAAAAAAAGGGGGAGGGGGCGGCGGCGGCGGCGTTGGAAAGGGGGTTTTTTAGCGGGGGGGGGGATTTGAGGGTGGCCCCGGTGTTGATTTGGGGTTTTTTGTTTTTGTCGTCGATCCTCCAGGGCGGCCCTAATAACCACAAGACGGAGGAGCTGCTGAAGCAGCCGGATTATTCGGAGAAAATCAAACATCTGCTGGGGAACCTCCAGGGGCAGCCGCCGGGACCCTCGGGAGGTGAGCAGCTCCCCCCCTTTTTGGGGTCGTTTATAGGGTCAGGGCCCTGCCCCCGCCCTTTTTTCCTCCCCCCAAAAAAATGGGGCTCGGGGTGGTTTTGGGGCCGGTTCGTGGCCAAATGGGGTTGGGGGCGCTGCCTTTAAGAGCCACCGGGGGGGTCCTGTGTGGGGTTTGGGGACGCTTTTAGGGATCCTGTGGCAGAGATTGGGGTGTCCCCGAGGTTTGGGACCCCCCCTGTTCTTGTCCCTCAGGTGGTTTTGGGGTCCCCTAAGTCTGGGGACACCCTCTAGGTGATGTCCTGTGCCTTAGGGTGACATTTGGGGTCCCCAGGGTGACATTTGGGGTCCCCTTGGTTTGGGGACACCCCCCAGGCAACATTTGGGGTCCCCTGGGGTGACATTTGGGGTCCCCTGGCCTTGGGGACGCCCCCCAGGTAACATTTGGGGTCCCCTTGGTTTGGGAACACCCCCCAGGTGACATTTGGGGTCCCCTGGGGTGACATTTGGGGTCCCCTGGCCTTGGGGACACCCCCCAGGTGACATCTGGGGTCCCCTGGGGTGACATTTGGGGTCCCCTGGCCTTGGGGGCACCCCCCAGGTGACATTTGGGGTCCCCTGGGGTGACATTTGGGGTCCCCTTGGTTTGGGGACACCCCCCAGGTGACATTTGGGGCCCCCTGGGGTGACATTTGGGGTCCCCTTGGTTTGGGGACGCCCCCCAGGTGACATTTGGGGTCCCCTGGGGTGACATTTGGGGTCCCCTCCCTTTGGGGACATGCCACCAGCCCTGTCCCCTTTAATTTGGGGACATCCTGGGGTGACACCGGGGGGGGGGCTGTGGGGGTTTGGGGACAAGTGACAAACCCCATTGCGCTTTGGGGGGGGCTCTGAGGCTCTTTTGGGGTGACGGGACGGGTTATTGGGGTCCCCACAACTTGGGGACACCTCCGGGGACCTGTCCCTCTGCTATGGGGTGGGGGGACACGGGGGGGACACTTTGGGGTCCCCTTGTCTTTTGGGGACGCCTTTTGGGGTCCCCTTGCCTTTTGGGGACACCTTTTGGGGTCTTCGCCCCCTGCCTGGACACGGCTGTCACCTTGGTTTGGGGACGGGGGTGGCATGGGGGGGATTTGGGGTGACGTGGGGGGGTTTTGGGGTGACAAGGGGGGATTTAGGGTGACGTGGGGGGGATTTGGGGTGACATGGGGGGGATTTGGGGCACCCCATAGCTTGGGGACCCCGGTGACAGGATGCCTGGGGGGTGACACCGAGGGGTTTTGGGGTCCCCTCGTTTTGGGGCCAAGCTGTGGGTGCTGTTGGGGACCCTAAAACCCCTTTTTTTGGGGTGAAATCGAGCGGTTTTGGGGTCTCCTTTTATAGGGGACAAGCTCAGGACCCTGCTGGGGACCCCAAATCCTTCCTTTGGGGTAACACCGGCTGGTTTTGGGATCTACTTTTATAAGGGACAAGCTCAGGGCCCTGTTAGGGCCCCCAAATCCCTTTTTTGGGGTGGAACTGGGGAGTTTTGGGGTCCCCTTGTTTTGGGGACAAGCTCAGGGCCCTGTTAGGGACCCCAAACTCCTTTTTTGGGGTGGCACCGAGGGGTTTTGGGATCCCCTTTTATAGGGGATAGGCTCCAGGCCCTGTTGGGACCCCAAGAACCCCTCTTTTGGGGTGACACCAAAGGGTTTTGGGGTCCCCTTTTTTTGGGAACAAGCTCTGGGCCCTGTTAGGGCCCCTAAAACCCTTCTTTTGGGATGAGACCGAGGGATTTTGGGGTCCCCTTTTCTAGGGGACAAGCTGTGGGTGCTGTTGGGGACCCCAAAACCCCTCTTTTGGGGTGGAACTGGGGGGTTTTGGGGTCTCCTTTTCTAGGGGACAAGCTCAGGGCCCTGCTGGGGACCCCAAAACCCCTCTTTTGGGGTGACAACAAAGGGGTTTGGGGTCCCCTTTTATAGGGGATAGGCTCCGAGGCCTGTTAGGGCCCCTAAAACCCCTCTTTTGGGATGAGACCAAGGGGTTTTGGGGTCCCCTTGTTTTGGGGACTATCTGTGGGTGCTGTTGGGGACCCCAAAACCCCTCTTTTGGGGTGACACCGCCCCCTCCTCACTAATTTTTCCCCCCCCACCCCACAGTGCCCCACGGATTGCTGGGTCCCGGCCCCATGGCCAACGGCTTCGCGCCCGGCCCCAAAGCCATGCAGCACTTCCCGCCGGGGGGCCCGGGCCCCATGCCAGGTAAGGGGTGCTCCCTGACCCCAAATCCCCCTCCCCAATCACAAAAACCCCCTTTAGGAACCCAAATCCCCCTCTCTAATCACAAATTCCCCCTTTAGGACCTTGAATCCCCCTTTTAGGACCCCAAATCCCCCCCTTTAGGACCCCAATTCCCCCTCCCCAATCACAAATTCCCCCTTTAGGACCTTGAATCCCCCTTTTAGGACCCCAAATCCCCCCTTTAGGACCCCAAAACCTCCTGTAGGTCCTCCAAATACCCCTTTAGGACCCCAAATACGCCTTTTAGACCTCAAATCCCCATTTATGACCCCAAAACCTCCTCCGTGATGTGAAATCCCACCTTTAGGACCTCCAAAGCCTCTGCTTTAGGACCCCAAAACCCCCCTTTAGAACCCCAAATCCTCCTTTTAGATCTCAAATCCCCCTTTTAGGACCCCAAATCCCCCTTCAGGACCCCCAGAACCCCCTTTAGGACCCCAAATGACTCTTTAGGTCCCTGAATACCCCCTTTAGACCCCCAAATACCCCTTTTGGGACCTGAAAACCCCTTTTAGGATCCCCAAAATCCCCTTTAGGTCCCCAAAATCCCCTTTTAGGTCCCCAAATCCCTCCTCCCTGACCCCAAAACCTCCCTTTAGGACATGAATACCCCCTTTTAGGATCCGAATACTTCCCTTTAGGACCCAAAATCCCCCTCCCCAATCCCGAATATCCCCTCTAAGACCTTTAATACCCCTCTTTGGGACTGCAGATCCCCCCATTTGGGACCCCAAATGCCCATTTAGGACCCCAAAACCCCCTTTATTACCCCCCAAAACCCCATTTAGGACCTGAATACCCCCCTTCAGGCCCATAAAACATCATTTAGGACCCCAAATACACCCCTTAGGACCTGAATACCCCTCTTTAGGACCCCGAATATCCCCTTTAGGATCCAAAATCCCCCTCCCCAGTCCCGAATATCCCCTTTATGACCCTGACTAACCCTTTTAGGACTGTAGAACCCCCCTTGAGGACCCCAAACCCCCTTCCTGATGCCAAATCTCCACTTCAGGACCCAAAACTTGCCTTTAGGACCCCAAAGCCCTGCTCTAGGACCTAAATACCCGCTTTAGGTCCCCAAATCTCCCCTTTAGGACCCGAATATCCCCACTTTAGGACCCCCAAACCCCCTTTAGGTCCCCAAATCTCCCGTTAAGCAACCTCAAAAACCCCTTCAGGACCCAAATACCCCCTTTAGGACCCCAAATAACTCCCTTTAGGACCCCGAAACCCCTCTTATGACCCCCAAACCCCTTCTTTAGGACCCCAAATCCCCCTCCCCAGTCATGAAACCCCCCTTTAGGGCCCCACAAACCGTCTTTAGGGCCCCAAACCCCCCTTTAGGACCTCAGTACTCCCCTTTTGGACCCCCAAATCCCCTTTTTAGGACCCCAAAACCCTGAATGCTTCTCTTTTGGTCATGAATACTTCACTTTAGGGCCTCAATTCCCCCTTTTTAGGACCCCAAACCTCCCTTTAGGACCCCAAATCCCCCTCCCCAATCCTGAAACCCCCCCCTTTACGGTCCCCCAATCCCCCCTTTAGGACCCCATAAGCCCCTTTAGGACCTCAATACATCCCTTTAGGACCCCAAATCCTCCCTTTAGGCCCCCATAAACCCCCTTTAGGACCTCAATACTCCCCTTTAGGACCCCAAATCCCCCTCCCCAATCCTGAAACCCCCCTTTAGGTCCCCCAATCTCCCCTTTAGGACCCCATAACCCCCTTTAGGACCCCATAACCCCCTTTAGGACCTCAATACATCCCTTTAGGACCCCAAATCCCCCTCCCCAATCCCAAATCCTCCCTTTAGGCCCCCATAAACCCCCTTTAGGACCCCAAATCCCCCTCCCCAATCCTGAAACCCCCCTTTGGGACCCCAAATCCCCCTCCCCAATCCTGAAAACCCCCCTTTAGGTCCTCCACTCCCCCCTTTAGGACCCCATAACCCCCTTTAGGACCTCAATACTTCCCTTTAGGACCCCAAATCCTCCTCCCCAATCCCAAATCCTCCCTTTAGGCCCCCATAAACCCCCTTTAGGACCCCAAATCCCCCTCCTCAGTCCTGAAACCCCCCTTTAGGACCCCATAACCCCCTTTAGGACCTCAATACTTCCCTTTTGGACCCCCCTATCCCCTTTTTAGGACCCCAAAACCCTGAATACTTCACTTTTGGTCCTGAATACTTCACTTTAGGGCCTCAATTCCCCCTTTTTAGGACCCCAAACCTCCCTTTAGGACCCCAAATCCCCCTCCCCAATCCTGAAACCCCCCTTTAGGGTCCCCCAATCCCCCCTTTAGGACCCCATAACCCCCTTTGGGACCTCAATACATCCCTTTAGGACCCCAAATCCTCCCTTTAGGCCCCCATAAACCCCCTTTAGGACCTCAATACTCCCCTTTAGGACCCCAAATCCCCCTCCCCAATCCTGAAACCCCCCTTTAGGTCCCCCAATCTCCCCTTTAGGACCCCATAACCCCCTTTAGGACCCCATAACCCCCTTTAGGACCTCAATACATCCCTTTAGGACCCCAAATCCCCCTCCCCAATCCCAAATCCTCCCTTTAGGCCCCCATAAACCCCCTTTAGGACCCCAAATCCCCCTCCCCAATCCTGAAACCCCCCCTTTAGGTCCCCCACTCTCCCCTTTAGGACCCCATAACCCCCTTTGGGACCTCAATACATCCCTTTAGGACCCCAAATCCTCCCTTTAGGCCCCCATAACCCCCCTTTAGGTCCCCAAATCCCCCTTTAGGACCCGAACACTCCCCTTTTACCCCCCCAAACCCCTTTTTTTAGCCCCCCAACCCCCCCTTTAACCCCTAAACCCCCTATTTTCAACCTCTTTAACCCCTTTTCTCCTCCCCCCAGGCCCTCACGGCGGCGGCGGCCCCGGCCTTCCCCCGCTCCCAGGCGGCCCCCGCCTTTTGGGGCCGCCCCCCCCCTCAGCAACAACCACCCCCACAACAGCAGCAACGCGGCGGCGACTTCTGGGACCCCCCCGACGGTGGCGGAGGAGGAGGAGGAGGAGGCGGCGGCGGCGGCTTACGGGGCAGCCCCCACGGCGGGGGGGGCCCCATGCGCGGCGGCGGCGGCGGCGGTGGCCCCTTCCATCGGGCTCGTGGCCGCGGTGGCAACGAACCCCCCTACCGACCCCGCGGCGGCGGCGGGGGGCGCAATGGGGGCCCCCCCGGTGGCGGAGGAGGCGGTCGGGGTCCCTCCGGAGGCCACGGGGGCCACGGCGGGCACGGAGGCGAGCACGGCAGAGGCCACCCCGGCGATCACCCCCGGGGCCACCCCGGCGAACACCCCCGGGGCCACGGCGGAGGCCACGGAGGAGGTAAATGCGGGGGGGCGCCGGCGCCGCCGCCCTCGCGGGGGGGTTGCGGAGGGGCCTGGCTTTGGGGCGGGCCCCCCCCGCCTCCGGGAGGACCCGGGGGACCGGCTTGGGACGGGCCGGTGGGGGCACCCTCGCCCCCTCCCCCGCCGCCTCCCCCTCCGCCGCCGCCTTTCCTGCCCCGGTGGCGGGGGGGGGGGCGGCCACGGGCCCCCCGGGGAACCCCCCCACCCGCTGCAGCCCCTCGAGCCCCCCGGGCCTTGGGGGCGCGGCCCCGACTGGCGCCGGCCCCCCATGGGGCTTTAGGGGGCCCCCCCCCCAGGGGGTTTTAGGGCCCCCCCAAGGGGGTTTTAGGGCCCCCCCCAGGGGCTTTGACGCCCCCCCAAGGGGTTTGACACCCCCCTTAAGGGGTTTTAGGGGGCCCCCTGGGGCTTTGATGCCCCCCCAAGGGGTTTAGGGCCCCCCCCTGGGGCTTTGAGGCCCCCCCCGAGGGGTTCTCGGGCCCCCCATGGGGTTTTGGGGCCCCCCCCCGGGCCCTGGCGGCGGCTGCGGGGCGGGCGGGGAGCCGGAGGGGCAGCGGGGCAGGCTGGGAGTTGTAGTCCTGGGCCTGGAGGAGAGGCAGCAAGGCATGCTGGGAGCTGTAGTCCATCTGCAGGCCTCCAGAGGAGGCCGCAGGGCATGCTGGGAGATGTAGTCCTGCCCCTGGTGGCAGCGAGAGCAGGCCGCGAGGCATGCTGGGAGGTGTAGTCCATCTGCAGGCCTCTAGAAGAGGCAGCGAGGCATGCTGGGAGTTGTAGTCCTGCCCCGGGTGGCTCTAGGACAGGGAGTGAGGCATGCTGGGAGCTGTAGTCCAGCTCCAATGGGGCTCTAGAGCAGGCAGCAAGGCATGCTGGGAGTTGTAGTCCAGCTTCAAGCTGGCTCCAGGAGGGGCAGTGGGGGATGCTGGGAGTTGTAGTCCCACCCTCAGCAGCCCCAGGGCGGGCAGCAAGGCATGCTGGGAGTCTCCTGGTGGGCACTGAGGCCTGCTGGGAGTTGTAGTCAGCTCCGAGCCAGCAGCAGGGCATGCTGGGAGTTGTAGGCCAGCAAAGGGAGCAGTAGGGAGGCTCTAGCATGGCAGCAAGGCATGCTGGGAGTTGTAGTCCTGCCCCCCCAGCTGCTCTAGAAGAGGCAGCAAGGCATGCTGGGAGTTGTAGTTTGGCTCTAGGGGGAGCAGCAGGGCATGCTGGGAGTTGTAGTCCACACCCGGTGGGGGCAGCAAGGCATGCTGGGAGTTGTAGTTCCACCCCCAGCACCTCCCGAAGAGGCAGCAGGGGATTCTGGGAGTTGTAGTCCTGCCCCACCCCCCCCCCCCAGCACTTCAGGGAGGGGGCCGCAAGGCACGCTGGGAGCTCCCACCACCGCAAGGCATGCTGGGAGTTGTAGTTCCACCCCCCCGCAGCCCCCAAAGGGCCAAGCTATGGGGCAGGGACCGGGGGGGGGGGCACATAAGCGGCCCCCGACCCCCCAAGCAACCTCCAGGACCCCCGGGGGGGGCCTCACCCGGCTCCAACCCCCCCCCCCGCAGCCGCTCCCCCCCATTTTTTGGGGGACAAAACCCAGTGACGGGGGGGGATGGGGGACCATGGGGCCCCCCCTCCACCCCCCAAAACGCCAGCGCAGGGCCGAAAGCCGGAGCCCACCCCGCGTTACCCCCCCCCCCTTTTCCCCCCCCCTATTTTCCTCTTCCCCCCCCCCCCCCCTTTCTTCCTCCTCCTCCTCCTCCTCCTCCTCCTCCTTGTCCTCGTCCTCCCCCAGGGCCGCCGCCGCCGCCGTGGGGCCGCCGTGGGGCCGGGGGGCGCCGGCGCCTGACGCGCCCCCCCCCCCGTTTTCTCTCACGCAGACATGTCGAGCCGCGCCGTGTGTCGCCACTTCATGCTGAAGGGCAGCTGCAGGTACGAGAACAACTGTGCCTTCTACCACCCCGGCGTCAACGGGCCGCCCCTGCCGTAGCGCCCGCCGCCGCCCTTCCTCCCGCGCCGCCCTCGCTCCTCTTCCTCCTCCTCCTCCTCTTCCTCTTCTTCCTCCTCCTCCTCCTCCTCTCGGACTCGCGCTGCAGCCGCCACTTTTATGGCTTCTGTGAGGCCTCGATGACGCCCCGGCACCCGATCTCCCCCCCCCCCTCACCTCACACCCCACTTTGACCCCAAAAGCAGGGCGCCAGTAACCCCTGCGGGGCGTAAATAGCCCCCCCCGGGGCATAAATACCCCCCCCAGGGTGTAAATGCCCCCCCCAGGGCATAAATACCCCCCCTCCAGGGAGTAAATACCCCACATGGGGCGTAAATGCCCCCCCCCAGGGCGTAAATGCCCCCCTCCAGGGAATAAATACCCCCCTGTGGGGCGTAAATACCCCCTGCGGAGGATAAATGCCCCCCCTCCAGAGCATAACTGCCCCCCCAGGGTGTAAATGCCCCCTGCAGGGTGTTAATACCCCCCTCCAGGGCATAACTACCCCCCCCCGTGGGGAATAAGTACCCCTCCAGAGCGTAACTACCCCCTGCAGGGTGTAAGTACCCCCCCTGCACAGCGTAAATACCCCCTGAGGGGCGTAAATACCCCCCCCAGGGCAAAAGTACCCCCCCCCCCAGGGCATAACTACCCCCTGCAGGGTGTTAATACCCCCCCACAAGGCTTAACTACCCCCCCTCCAGGGCACAAATACCCCCCTCCAGGGCATAAATACCCCCCCCAGCAGGGCCGAAATACCCCTACAGGGCACAAAGAGCCCCCTCCAGGGCTTTAATAGCCCCCTCCATGGCATTAATGCCCCCCTGTAGGGGTTAAATACCCCCCCCCCCGGGCATAAATACCCCCCAGAGGGCACAAATAACCCTCCCCAGGACATAAATACCCCCCATAAGGCATAACTACCCCCTGCAGGGTGTAAATACCCCCCCCCTGCACAGCGTAACTACCCCCTGCAGGGCGTAACTGCCCCCCCGCGGGGTGTAACTGCCCCCCCGTGGACTGCACATGCCCCCCTGCAAGGTCTAAATGTCCCGGCAGGGGGTAAATGCCCCCCCCCAGGCTCTCAGGCGCACATCCCCTTGCTGGGGGGGGCAAAAAAATACCCCCCATGGGCAAAAACACCCCCCCGCCAGGCACTAATACCCCCTGGCAGGGGTAAATACCCCTCGGGGGGGGGTAAATCCCTTTTCCCCCTCCCCACAAGGGGGCAACTACCCCGGTCAGGGCACATTTACCCCCCCCACAATGCACAAATACCCCCCCCAGGGTGAAAATGCTGCTGCTGGGGTGTAATTGCCCCCCCCCGAGGGTGTAAATGCCCCCCCTCGGGTGTTTTTCCCCCAGCTGGGGCAAAACTCTCCTCCTCCAGGGCCCAAATCCAACCCCAGCGGGGTGTAAATACCCCCCCAGGGGCAAAACGCATGCCAGGAGGGTGTAAAATACCCCCCCCAGGGGCAAAATCGGGGCAGTTTGGGGGCCACAATGCGCCCCCGGGGGGCAAAATCGATCCAGCTCCAGGCAAAACTACCCTGGAGCATCAATTACCCCGCTCCCGGGGGCAAATAACATCAGGGTGGGGGCAAATACCCCCCCAGCAGGGGCAAATACCCCCCCCAGCAGTGAAAATACCCCCCCAGCAGTGAAAATACCCCCTGAGGAGGGGCAAATACCCCCCCCAGCAGCACCAAAATACCCCCCAGGAGGGGCAATTAACCCCCCAGGAGGGGCAATTAACCCCCCAGGAGGGGCAATTACCCCCCCCAGCAGCCAAATTCCCCCCCCAGCAGAGCACAACCCCCCCCCCAGGGCCCAAATCTGCCCCTGCTGGGGGCAAATCCCCCCCCCACCTTCCGCTTTTGGGGGTGCCCCCCTCCCTGGCACCCCCAAATCCCTCCCCCCTCACCCCTTTTCTGCCCCCCCTCTTTTTACCCCCCCCCCCTCCTTTTTCCCTCTCCTTGCGCCTGGGGTCCCAGACACACGTGCGACACACGCCGCCGCCCGGGGCTGCGCCGCTCTCACTTTTTTTGGGGGGGAAAAAGGAGTCTTTTGGGTTTTTTTTGGGGGGGGGGGTGGGAGTGGGGGGGGGGAGGCTGCGCCGGATGCTGTTTTCTGTGAAAACTTGGCCGGGGGGGGCAGCGCCCGCCCCCCCCTTTTGTATATTTTGTACATTAGTAATAAACTTGTTGGAAAAGAGGCGTTAATCGGCGTTAATTCCGCGCGTCCCCCGTTAACTCTGGAGCCTACCGATGGCAGGGGAGGGGGGGGGGGGGGTTATGGGGTCCCCCATAAAGGGTCACGGGGACCCTACAGAGGATAACGGGGTCCCCGTAAGGGGTTTATGGGGTGCAGACGTTGTTCCTGTGCCCCGTAACGTGTGAAAACACCGCTGTTAACTCTGGAACCTACCGATGGCTGGGGGTGGGTCACCAGCCTGGAGTGGGTTTGGGGTTATGGGGTCCCCAAAAAGGGTCACGGGGACCCCACAGAAGATAATAGGGTCCCCAGAGGGGCTTTATGGGGTCTGGACCCCCTCCCTGCACCCCACATGATATGAACACACCCCTGTTAACTCTGGACCCTACTGATGACCATGGTCGTGCCGTCAGCCAGGAGAGGGTTTGGGGTTATGGGGTTCCCAAAAAGGGTAATGGGGACCCCACAGAGGATAATGGGGTCCCCACAGGGCATTTATGGGGTCCAGACACTGTCCCTGCACCCCACATGATATGAACACACCCCTGTTAACTCTGGACCCTACTGATAACCACAGTCGTGCCGTCAGCCAGGAGAGGGTTTGGGGTTATGGGGTTCCCAAAAAGGTTAATGGGGACCCCACAGAGGCTAACGGTGTCCCCATAGGGGCTTTATAGGGCCCAAACACCCCCCCCATTAACCCCGACCCCTACCGCTACCCGCTCCCAAGCACCACGCAGCCGCTCTTGCGCCATTCCCCGCTTTATTCCCCCAAACCCGCCAAGGCGTGAAGGGAAGAGCTCGGGGGAGGGGGGTTGGGACAGAGCCCCCACGTCCCCCCCCGACCCCAAAAAAAAAACCCCTATAAGGCCCTCCCCCCCCATTTTCAGTCGCGGGGGCGGCTGATGACCACCTCGCCCAGGGCCTCGAGCACCTCGCGCTTGTAGTCGTCGAAGTCGCCGTCGATCTGGCTCAGCCCCCGCTCCTCCACCACCCAGAGCTGGCACGCCGTCTCCGTGATCAGCCGCGCGTCGTGGCTCACCACGATGACGGCTGCGGTGACGTCAGCGCCGCGATGACGTCATCACGGTGATGACGTCATCGCGGTGATGTCATAACCCCCTCACCCCCAGCGCTCACCTCCCCGGTACTCGTTGATGGCGTCGGCCAAGGCGTCGATGGATTCGATGTCCAGGTTGTTGGTGGGCTCGTCCTGAGGGGGGGGGAAGGGGGCGGCTCGGGGACCCCTTTTGGGACCCCCCCCCCCGATGGCCCCACAACCCCCCAACCCCCCCAGTGTCCCCAAGACCCTTTTGGGGACCCCCCAATGTCCCCACAACCCCCCCCCCGTGTCTCCACGACCCCACTGGGGACCCCCCAGTGTCCTCATGACCCCCCCCCCAATGTCCCCAGGACACCCTTGGGGACCCCCCAATGTCCCCACGACCCCCTGATAGCCCCAGGACCCTGTTGGGGACCCCCCAATGTCCCCACAACCCCCCCAGTGTCCCCAGGACCCCTTTATGTACCCAAGACCCTAATGGGGAACCCCCCCAGTGTCCTCAGGACCCCTGTGGGGACCCCCAATGTCCCCAAGACCCCCCTGGGGACCCCCCAGTGTCCCCAGGACCCCCCAATGTCCCCAGGACCCCACCCAGTGTCCCCAGGACACCCTTGGGGACCCCCCAATGTCCCCACGACCCTTTTGGGGACCCCCTGATGTCCCCAGGACCCCCCCAGTGCCCCAGGACACCCTTGGGGACCCCCCCCAATGTCCCCACGACCCCATTGGGGACCTCCCGATGTCCCCAAGACCCCCTTGGAGGCCCCCCAGTGTCCCCAGGACCCCCCCAGTGTCCCCAGGACACCCTTGGGGACCCCCCCAATGTCCCCACGACCCCATTGGGGACCTCCCGATGTCCCCAAGACCCCCTTGGAGACCCCCTAGTGTCCCCAGGACCCCCCCAATGTCCCCAGGACCCCCTTGGGCCCCCCCCCCCCCCCGTGCCCACCAGGATGAGGACGTCGGGCTCTCGGCACGCCAGCTCCGCAAACACCACCCGGGCCTTCTGCCCCCCTATATGGGGGGGGGGAAGGGGGTGGGGCTTAGAGCCAGAGAAGCCCCACCCCCATCCCAGAGGCCACACCCCCAAAATAAACCCCACCCCCCGATAAACCACCCCAAAATAAACCACCCCCCAATAAACCACCCTCCAATAAACCCCACCCTCAATAAACCACCCCCCAATAAACCACACCCCCAATAATCCACCCCAAATAAACCACCCTCAATAAACCATGCCCCAATAAACTCCACCCCCAACAAACCACCCCAAAATAAACCACCCCCCAAATAAACCACCCCCCAATAAGCTCCACCCCCAATATACCACCCCCCAATAAACCACCCCCAATAAACCACACCCCCAATAATCCACCCCAAAGAAACCCCACCCCCAACAAACCACCTCTCAATAAACCACCCCCCAGTAAACCACGCCCAATAAACCATGCCCCAATAAACTCCACCCCCAAATAAACCACCCCAATAAACCCCACCCCCAACAAACCACCCCAAAATAAACCACCCCCCAATAAACCACCCCCTAATAAACCACCCCCAATAAACCACCCCCTAATAAGCTCCACCCCCAATAAACCACCCCCCAACAAACCACCTGTCAATAAACCACCCCCCAACAAGCTCCACCCCCAATAAACCACCCCCCAATAAACCACACCCCCAACAAGCCACCCCAAAATAAACCACACCCCCAACAAACCATCCCAAAATAAACCACCCCCCAATAAACCACCCTGAATAAGCCACGCCCCCAATAAACCACACCCCCAATAATCCACCCCAAATAAACCACCCCCCAATAAACCACCCTGAATAAGCCACGCCCCCAATAAACCACCACCCAAATAAACCACCCCCTGATAAACCACCCCCCCGATAAACCACCCCTCCCCCTTTACCGCTACCCCAGGGCTACAACCTCCGCCCCCAAACACCCCAACCCCGCCCCCTTTTGCCCTAACCCCGCCCCTTTCTCGTTGACCACGCCCCCTTACCCGACAGCTTGGCGATCTGCAGGGTGTGGGCGTGGCCCTCGAGGCCGAAGCGCCCCAGGCACTTGCGGGCGTCCTGGTGGGGGAGGTTGAAGCCCCGCTGCAGGTACTCGGCCGCCGTCTCCTCCAGCCGGAGCTGCTCGGCCGCCTGCTGGTTGAAGAAGCCCACCTTCTGCAGGGGGGGGTGGGGGGGGGGCGGGGGGGCGGAGTTAGGGGCGGGGCCAAGCCGGAGGCTCCGCCCCCCTTCTCCCCGCCCACTTGGGTTAAGGGCGTGGTGGGGGGGTGTGGTCACCTGCTAAAAGCATGGCCCCTTTCTGGGAAGCCACGCCCACTTTCTGGGAGGCCACGCCCCCTTTCTGAGAAGCCACGCCCCTTATGATCAGGTCACGCCCCTTCCCATTAAGCCACGCCTCCTCGATATCAAGCCCCGCCCCTTATACCCATGCCCTTTATAACCCCCACCCCGCCCCGAGTTCGTTTCCAGGCCACGCCCCCTCCTGTAGCCCCGCCCCTTTCTCTAAAGGCTCCTCACCTAAGCCCCGCCCCCTATAAGCCCCGCCCACACAAGCCCCGCCCCCAATAGAGGCCACGCCCCCTAAAGGGCACATCACCAGCCCAAACCACACCCCTTCTGGGAAACCACGCCCCCTTTCTGGAAAGCCACACCCCCTTCTGCTAAGCCACGCCCCTATGCTTAGGCCACACCCCCAGCATTAAGCCACGCCCCCTTACCATTAAGCCCCGCCCCCTAAACCCCACACCCCAAGCTCATTCCCAGGCCACACCCCCTCCTATAGCCCCGCCCCTTTCCATAAAGGCTCCACTCCCATAAGCCCCGCCCCATAGTAGCCCCGCCCCCTTCTGCCACACCCACACAAGCTCCGCCCCCTTTAGGCCACACCCCCAGACCTCCCCCCCCCCCTTACCAGCCGGTGGTTCCTGCGCATCTCCCCCCGCGTCTGCAAGAGAATGGGGTCAGCGGGGGGGGGGGGTCCCCAAAATCCTGCCCCCCCCCCCGACCTTTTTGGGGTCCCCCAAACCCCCCCAGACCCCCCTCAACCTCCCAGGGGGTCCCCAAACCCCCCCCCAAACCCCCTAACCCCATAACCCCAAATCCCTCCCTTTTTTTGGGGTGTCCCCACCCTTTTTTGGGGGGGGTCCCCACCCTTTTGGGGGGGATCCCACCCCTTTTTGGGGGGGTCCCGACCCCTTTTTGGGGGGTCCAAACCCTTTTAGGGAGGTCCCGGTCATTTTGGGGGGGGTCCCAGCCCTTTTTTGGGGGGGTTCCAGCCCTTTTGGGGGGATCTCACCCCTTTTTGGGGGTCCCCACCCTTTTGGGGGGGTCCCACCCCTTTTTTGGGGGGTCCCCACCCCTTTTTGGGGGGTCCAAACCCTTTTAGGGGGGTCCCGGTCATTTTGGGGGGGGGTCCCAGCCCTTTTTGGGGGGGTTCCAGCCCTTTTGGGGGGATCTCACCCCTTTTTGGGGGGTCCTGGTCTTTTTGGGGGTGTCCCAGGCCTTTTTTGGGGGGGTCCCCACCCCTTTTTGGGGGGTCCAAACCCTTTTAGGGGGGTCCCGGTCATTTTGGGGGTGTCCCAGCCCTTTTTTGGGGGGGTCCCAGCCCTTTTTTGGGGTCCGTACCGGTGTCAGCTGCCCCGTCAGCAGCAGCAGCAGCGTGCTCTTGCCCACGCCGTTGGGGCCCACGATGCAAACTGGGGGGGGGGGGGGGGACAAAAACACGTTGGGGGGGGCCCTTTGTTATTGTAGGGTCTCCCAGGGGCCCCATTGTTATTGTAGGGTCTCCGAGAAGCGTTGTTTATTATAGGGTTTCCCCAAACTTGCGTGTTTTGTTGTGGGAGCTGTGCGAAACCCTGTGGTTATTGTAGGGTCGCAGAGCTGTTTGTTTACCCCAGAACGCCCCCCCTGTGTTATTGTAGGGCCTACTCATTCTGTGTTGTTGTGGGTTATCCCCGTGCTTTGTTATTGTAGGGTTGCGCAGCTCTGGGTGTTTACAAAACTCTGTGTTATTGTAGGGTCTCCTAAGTCTGTGTTATTATAGATTACCCCTATGTTTTTGTAGGGTCTTCTACCCCACATTCCCTGTTTTTGTAGGGTCTACCCACCCAATAGTCCATGTTTTTATAGGGTCTCCCACACACCCTGTATCCCATGTTTTTGTAGGGTTTCCTGCCCTATATCCCATGTTTTTATAGGGTCTCCCACCCACTAACCCATGTTTTTATAGGGTCTCCCACCCACTAACCCATGTTTTTATAGGGTCTCCCACCCACTAACCCATGTTTTTATAGGGTCTCCCACCCCACATCCCATGTTTTTGTAGGGTCTCCCACCCACCCTACATCCCATGTTTTTGTAGGGTCTCCCACCCCACATCCCATGTTTTTGTAGGGTCTCCCACCCCACATCCAGTGTTTTTGTAGGGTTTCTCCCCCCTCTCTGCTCCTGTAGGGCCTCGCCCCCTCCCGGGGGTGCCGGAGGCCCCCCCCGTGTTTTTGTAGGGCCCGCCCCGTGCCCGTGTTGACGCCGGGACTCACTCCGCGAGTCCATGTCGATGCCGAAGTCGAGGTTACGGAAGAGCAGCTCCTGCCCCTCGTAGCCGAAATCGACGCCTGGGACCAAAAAGGGGCTGGGGGGGGGGCGGAAATTGGGCCCCCCCCAAATTCCCCCGGACCCCAAAATGCCCCCACAGAGCCCCCCGGGTCCCAAAATGCCCCCACAGAGCCACCCCGGGCCCCAAAACGCTCCCCAATTGCCCCCATGTCCCACCTAATTGCCCCCTAAAGCCCCCCAAATGCCCTCAGATTTCCCCGTGTCCCCCCCAATTGTCCCTAAACACCTCCAATTGACCCCAAAGCGCCCCATAACCCCCCAAAAAGCATCCCCAAATGCCCCCAGTTCCCCCCTAACGCCCCCAAACCCCCCCCAAACCCCCTCCAAATGCCCCCAGTTCCCCCATAAACCCCTCAACACCACCAAAATCTGCCCCCAAATGCCCCCAGTTCCCCCCTAACACCCCCATAACCCCCCCAAACTGCCCCCAAATCCCCCAATTCCCCCCTAACACCCCCAATCCCCCCCAACGCCCCCAACTCCCCCCAAACTCCCCCCCAAATGCCCCCAGATCCCCCCTAATGCCCCCCAAACCACCTCTAAATGCCCCCAGTTCCCCCCTAACAACCCCAAACCACCCCCAAATGCCCCCAGTTCACTCCTAACACCCCCATAACCCCCCCAAACCACCCCCAAATGCCCCACTTCCCCCCTAACACCCCCAACCCTCCCCCAAATGCCCCCAGTTCCCCCCTAACACCCCCAAACCGCCCCCAAAACCACCCCAAACCACCCCCAAATGCCCCCAATTCCCCCATAAACCCCCCCAAAGCCCCCAAACCGTGCCCCACGCCCCCCCAATCCCCCCCCCCCAGCCCCCCGGGGGGGGTTCTAACCGTGGAGGCCGAGGATGGGGGGGCTGAGGGGGGGCGGGTTGGGGAAGGTGAAGCGCACGGTGTACTCGCGGGGCCGCTTGAGCAGCTCGGGGGCCTCGGCCGCCTCCTCGGCCGCCGTCTTCCGCCGGCATTTCTGCTGCTTGCGGGTCAGGGCCTCCTTCGTCTGCTTCTCCTAAAAAAATTTGGGGCCGCGGGGGGGTCAGGGGGGGCTCACGGGGATCCTACAGGGGGGAGATTTAAGGCTCGGGACCCCCCCGCTCACCGCCTGCTTCGTGGATTTGCCGCCGGCTTTGAGGTCGCGCAGTTTTTTCTCCTGCTTCTCAAACTGCTTCAGCAGCTCCTTCTGCTTCTGCTGGTACATTTTCTTAAAAGTCACTGCCAGGGGACAGAAAACGGGTTTTATTAACCCCAAAAAAAAACCCTAAATAACCCGGTTTGCCCCCCCCCAACGCTCACTGTAGTTGCCCCGGTAGTAGAAGAGGCGCTGGGCGTCCAGGTGGATGATGTCGGTGCAGACGTCGTCGAGGAAGCCCTGGTCGTGGGACACCACCAGCAGCGTCTTCTTCCACGTCTGCAGGTAGCTGGGGGGGGGGGGGGGAAACGGGGACATTTTGGGGTGTTTTGGGGTCATTAGGAACCCCCCTCCGACCCCATGAAGAAGCCACCCCCTAAAAAAGCCACCCCGGAAAGAAGCCACCCCAAAAAAGCGACGCTTTTCACGCTCCCACCCCAAAAAAAAAACACCTTTAGGGCCACCCCCCGTTTTAGGATCGCCCCCATCTTTTGGGGACGTCAATCCCAGCCCCTCCCCGGCCCCAAATTCGGGCTCTTTTCCCCCACTTGTTGAGCCAGATGACGGCGTTGAGGTCCAGGTGGTTGGTGGGCTCGTCCAGCATCAGCAGCGTCGGCTCCATGAACAGCGCCCTGCGGGGTGCGAGCGTCACTTTGGGGCTGTTTCACCCCAAAATTATACCCCCAAAAAACCCCATTTCGACCCCTTACCGGGCCAGGGACACCCTCATGCGCCACCCCCCAGAAAATTTCCTGGTGGCTCGGTTTTGCATCTCGGGGTTGAAACCCAACCCGGCGAGGATCCGGCGCGCTTTGGCCTCGGCGGCGGCCGCCCCGATCGCCCTCAGCTCCTCGTACACCTACGGGGAGGCATTTAGGGGTTTTTTTGGGGTCCCCACGGGATTCCCCGAGCTGCCCCCACCCCAAAAACCTTCTCGAGGCGCTCGGCAGCGCCGTCGTCGCCCCCTTCCAGCAGCGCCTGCAGCCGCTTCTCCTCCTCCAGCAGCCGCAGCCGCTTGGTGTCGGCGCGCAGCACCGCCTGCACCGCCGGCGTGTCGTCGGCCACCACCTCTTTTTTTGGGGGGAAAAACGCAGATTTTAGGGTTCCTCGGGGGTTTCTGAAGGGGTTTGGGGGTGGCGGGGGGGGCTCACCTTGCTCGCAGAGCAGCACGTCGATGTTGGGGGGGATGCTGAGCGCGCGGTTGGCGATGTGCTTCAGCAGCGTGGTCTTGCCCTTCCTGGCGGCGCAGAACGGGGTAAGAAAACGAGGTTTTGGGGGTTTTTCACGACCCCCTTCCACCGTGGGCCTCACCCGTTGGGCCCCACGAGGCCGTAGCGGCGGCCGGCCACGATGTAGAGGTCGGCGTTGACGAAGAGCTCCTTGCCGTGCGCCGAGATGCTGAACTTCTCCAGCTGCAGGGGGGGGACACGGGGGGGGTCAGGGGGCCCCAAAACCCCCCCAGGGACCCCATTTCCCCTTCCCCTTATACCAATAAACCCCAAATCCCCCCTATTTTTCTTATAAGGGGGCTCCCAGTGCACCATCACACCCTAATTCCACGTTATTGCTCAATAAAATGGTAAAATTTGATTCCGCGTCGTTTTCTCGTAAAATATTCCCAAATTTGGGGCTTTTTTAGGGAAAATAGAGCCCAATCCCAACCCTCAATCACTAATGGGACGCCCCCACTATTAACCCACGACCCCAAACTCCTTATTTTTAACAACACGCCCCCATTCTCACTATTTAAACCCAGAAAAACCTCGTAGGGTGAAGCCACCCCGGCGGGGTGATTTTAGCCCCAAACGGGGCTATTTTTACCCCAAAAAAGGGGATTTTTTGGCCCCGAAAAGGGGCTTTTTTGCCCCGAAAAGGGCTACCTTGATGTCGGAGGCGTTCTCCAGCATGGCCTGGCGTGAGGAGAGCTCGGCCTGGGACACGGAGAAGTCGTTCTCCCCCGCCGCCGCCGCCTTCATGGTGGCCACTTGCCGCTCATACTCCATCTGGGGGGGGGGGCGGAGCCAATTAAATTAGCCCCGCCCCCTCATTTGCATAACCACGCCCATTTTGTCTTTAAGCCCCGCCCCTTGAGGCTAAGCCCCGCCCACCTGCTTTTTTAGCTTTTTCTTCTCTTTTTTGCTCACGCGGGCGTCGGGCTCGGCCTTCCTCCCGGCCTCCTCCTCCTCCTCCTCGGAGACCTGGGGGGGGGGGGAGAGGGGGGGCATTAGGACCCCTCCCCCCACCCCAAATCCCACCCCCCGACCCCAAAATCCCCCCCCTAACCCCAAAATCCCCCATTCCCACCCCAAAATCCCTCCCCCCTTACAGCTTCGTCGCCCTTCTGGCGCTCTTCGGCCTCCTCCTCTTCCTCCTCTTCGTCTCCCAGAGCCGAAAATTTATTCTGGGGGGGGAAAGGGGGGAAATTTGGGGTCAAATTTGCCCCCCCCTAAAAAAATTATAGGGTTTTTTATAGGGTCGCCCCCTCTCCGGCCTCACCTTCCCCCCTTTGGGGCCGGCGTCTTCCTCGGAGCCTTCATCCTCCTCCTCCTCGGCGGCTTTCCCCTGCTGGGGGGGGGATTTATGGGGTCAGATCCCCCCTTTTAGGGCCCTAAATGTGCCCCCCCGGCCCTAAATGTGCCCCCCCGGCCCTAAATGTCCCCCCTGGTCCTAAATGTGCCCCCCCTCACCGGCCTCCTGCCCTTGTTCTTCTCGTTCTTGCGGTTCTTCTTCTTCCTCCCGTCCTCCTCTTCCTCCTTCGGCGCCTGCCGCAAAAATAGGGTAATTTGGGGCCCCCACCCCCCAAAAAATCCTATAATTTTAGGGTCTTCTACCCCCCGCCGTGTCCCCCCCCCCCCCACCTTGTTGCTCTTTCCTTTGCCCGCCCGGGGCCCTTCGGCCTCCTTCGGCGCCTCCTCCTCCTCCTCCTCCTCGCTCTGCTCCTGGTTCAGCGCCGCGAAGACGTTGCCGCCCTACAACAAACCCCCAAAACCTCCTTTTTTACCCCATTTCTGGGTCCCCCCAACCCCCCCCGCCCCCCTTTAACACGATTTCCCCCCATTTTGATAGAATTTCCCCCATTTTGATAGAATTTCCCCCATTTTTAACACCTTTCCCCCATTCTGGGGCCCCAAACCCCCCTTTTCCCACCCCGCTCCTCCTTATAGGGTTTTAGGGTCCCCCCCCCACTTTGAACCCTTTTCCCAGTTGTAGGAAATCCCCATTTTTATCCAAATTTTGGGTTTTTGCCCCCAATTTTCCTGTCCTGATTTGGAGTTCCTTCCCCCCAGTATTTAGGGTTCCCTTCCCCTGACTTTTGGGGTTCCCTTCCCCTGATTTTTGGGGTTCCCCCCCCAGATATTTGAGGTCCCCATCCCAACATTTGCCCCCCCTCCAATATTTGGGATCCCCTCCCCCCAATATTTGGGGCCCCCCCCCAAACATTTGGGGTCTGACCCCCAATATTTCCCCCCCCCCCCAATATTTAGGGCCCCCTCCCACAATATTTAGGATCCCCCCCCTGATATTTAGGGTCCCCCCCCGATATTTAAGCCCCCCCTACGTATTTAGGACCCCCTCCCCATGACATTTAGCCCCCCCTATATTTTGGGGTCCCCCCCTCTATTTTGGGGTCCCCCCCTCTATTTTGGGGTCCCCCCCAAACATTTAGCCCCCCCCCAGTCATTTAGGGCCCCCCCCCAAACATTTAGGACCGCCACTCACCTTCCTCCTCCTCCCCCCTTTCCTCGGGGCTGGCGCTTGGTGGGAGGGGGACCCCAAAAAAAAAAAAAAGGGACGAAAAAAAAGGAAAAAAAGGGAAAAAAAGGGAAAAAAAAGGGAAAAAAAAGGAAAAAAAGGGAAAAAAAGGGAAAAAAAAGGGAAAAAAAGGGACCCAAATCAGCCCCAAACCATAGAGCTGCACCCCCCAGCCTAGAGCGCCCCCCAGAGGGGCTGGTGACGCTCTAGGAGGGATGAGGAGGAGGAGGGGGTGGGGGGGGAGCCTTCGGCCTCACCTTCCTCCTCCTCCTCCTCCTCGTCCTCGCTGGCGGCCGCCAGCTCCCGCAGGCGCCGGCTCAGCTCCTCCTCCTCGGGTTCAGGCTCGGCCCCGGGGCGCCGCCGCTCCTTGCGTCGCTCCCGCTTCCGCCGGGAGGCCTGGGGGGGGGGGAGAACCTATTAATTACCTCGCTAATTACCCCTTTAATTAGCCCCTAATTAAGCCTGAAACGCTCGGTGTCATCGCGTCGCCCCAACCCCACCCTACTGCCCCCATCCCTTCCCCCACCCCCGTAGCTCCGCCCCCTTTTTGGCCACGCCCACTTTGACCACACCCACTTAATTGGCCACGCCCCCTTAATTAGCCACGCCCCCCCCTAATTAGCGCTAACGAACCTGCGGGGGCTGCGCTTCCTTCTCGGGGGGCGGCGGGGCCTCGCTGGGGGCCGGCTTCTCGTCCTCCGCCAGCTCCTCGAAGAACTTTGGGGGGGGGGGGGGGGGGGGGGGGCAAAGGTCAAAGGTCAGGGGTCAGGGGTTAGGGTCAGGGGTCAGGGTTAGGGTCAGGGTTAGGGGTCAGGGGTCAAAGGTCAGGGGGCGGAGCTCACCGACTTCTTCCCCCGCCGGTCCTTGCGGCCCTTCTTCACCGGTTGCTCTGGGGGGGGAAGGGAAAGAATGGGGTCAGCGGCCCCCAGGGATCCCCCCCGATCCCGTAGGGATCCCCCCCGACCCCATAGGGATCCCGCCACCTCCTCACCCCATAGGAATCCACCCTGACCCCATTGGGATCCACCCCGGCCCCGTAGGGATCCACCCACCCCCTCCTCACCCCATAGAGATCCACCCTGACCCCATAGAGATCCACCCTGATCCCCATAGGGATCCACCCCTGCTCCATCACCCCATAGGGATCCACCCCGACCCCGTAGGGATCCACCCTGATCCCCTAAGGGATCCACCATCCTCCTTGTGCCCCATAGGGATCCACCCTGACCCCATAGGGATCCCCCCCTCCTCCTCACGCCCCATAGGGACCCACCCCAACCCTATAGGGATCTGCCCTGACCCCATAGGGATCCACCCACCCCCTCCTGACCCCATAGGGAACCCCCCCCCCCCCCTCACGCCCCATAGGAACCCACCCTGACCCCATAGGGATCCACCCCGACCCCATAGGGATCCCCCACCTCCTCACACCCCATAGGGATCCACTCCCCCCTCCTCACCCCATAGCGATCCGCTCCGACCCCATAGGGATCCACCCAGACCCCCTAAGCGATCCACCCCCCCCGACCCCATAGGGATCCCTTCCCCCCCCACCACCCCATAGGGATCCACCCTGACCCCATAGGGATCCACCCAGACCCCCTAAGGGACCTACCCACCTCCTCCTCACCCCATAGGGATCCACCCCCACCCTATAAGGACCCACCTCAACCCCATAGGGATCTCCCCTGTCACCCTACAGGGATCCACCCTGACCCCCTAAAGCATCCACACCCCATAGGGATCCCCCCTGTCACCCCATAGGGATCCACCCTGACCCCATAGGGATCCCTGCCCCCTCCTCACCCCATAGGGATCCCCCCCCTCACCCCCTAGCGATCTGCCCTGACCCCTTCAGGGATCTCCTCCCCCCCGGGATCCCACCCCCCCCCCCCATAGGGATCCACTGCCCCTCCCCCACCCCCCGGCCCCCCTCCCCCCCCCCTTTTACCCCCTCCTCAGGCCTCCCCCTCCCCCCCCAAAGCTCCCCTCCCCCCCCGACCCCCCCTCCCCGCCCCCTCCCCGTTCCCCCCCCACCCCCTCCCCGGCCTCACCCTGCCCCTCGCCCTCCCCCCGCCATTCCTCCTGCCGGGCCGCCGCCGGCCGAGCTCCCTTCGGCATGGCCGGGCGCCTGCGCACTGCGCCTGCGCGCCCAGCGAGACGAGCCTAGAGCGCCGCTCCCACTTCCGGTCCTCCACGGCGAGCCGCCTCCCCCATTGGCTCGCTGCCTCTAAATCCCGCCCCCTCTCCAGGCGAGCCTCGCTCCCATTGGCTTCTCCCCACCCTTCATCCCTCCCCTCCCTGAGGTGCTCTCCCCTCCCATTGGCTGCCCGCCGGCTTCCCTCTCCCCGCCCTCCCATTGGCCTGCGCGCGGCCACGTGCCCCTCAGCGAGCGTTCCCATTGGCCGAGGCCGGCCCCGCCCCCTAAGCTTTCCCGGCATGCCCCGCAAGCGGCCGTTCAGCGCCAAGCAGAAGCGGCAGCAGCTGAAGGAGCGGCGGGAGCGGCGGCGGGGCGGTGAGGGGGGGGCGAGGCCCCGGGGGGGGCTTTCAGGGGCCTAGGGGGGGCCTCGAGGGGCCGGGGGGGGGCTTTCAGGGGCCTGGAGGGGGCTTTCAGGGGCCGGGGGGGGGCTTTCAGGGGCCGGGGGGGGCTTTCAGGGGCCGGGGGGGGGCCTCGAGGGGCCTGGGGGGGGGGCTTTTAGGGCCTGGGGGGGGGCTTTTAGGGCCTGGGGGGGGGCTTTTAGGGCCTGGGGGGGGCTTTTAGGGCCTGGGGGGGGCTTTTAGGGCCTGGGGGGGGGCTTTAAGGGGGATTTGGGGGTTTTGGGGTTGTCTCGGGGAATTTGGGGGGGGTTCGGGGGGATTGGGGGGCCTTGGGGGGCTCTTAAGCGGGATTTGGGGTCTTTTGGGGTTGTTTTGGGGGGTTTGGGGGGCTTTTGAGGGGGATTTGGGGGCTTTTGGGGTTGTCTTGGGGAGCTTGAGGGGGTTTGGGGGGCTTTTGAGGGGGATTTGGGGGCTTTTGGGGTTGTTCCGGGGAGCTTGGGGGGGGTCCCGGGGGAGTTTGGGGGGCTTTTGAGGGGGTTTTAGGGGTTTTGGGGTTGTCTCGGGGAATTTGGGGGGGGTTCGGGGGGATTGGGGGGCCTTGGGGGGCTCTTAAGCCGGATTTGGGGTCTTTTGGGGTTGTCTTGGGGGGTTTGGGGGGCTTTTGAGGGGGATTTGGGGGCTTTTGGGGTTGTCTTGGGGAGCTTGAGGGGGTTTGGGGGGCTTTTGAGGGGGATTTGGGGGCTTTTGGGGTTGTCTTGGGAGCTTGAGGGGGTTTGGTGGGCTCTTAAGGGGGATTTGGGGGCTTTTGGGGTTGTCCCGGGGAGCTTGGGGGGGTCCCGGGGAGGGTTGGGGGGCTTTTGAGGGGGATTTAGGGGTTTTGGGGTTGTCTCAGGGAATTTGGGGGGGGGTTTCGGGGGGATTGGGGGGCCTTGGGGGGCTCTTAAGGGGGATTTGAGGGCTTTTGGGGTTGTCTTGGGGAGCCTGGGGAGGTTTGGGGGCTTTTGAGGGGGATTTGGGGGCTTTTGGGGTTGTCCTGGGGAATTTGGGGGGGTCCCGGGGGAGTTGGGGGGCTCTTAAGGGGGATTTGGGGGCTTTTGGGGTTGTCCCAGGGAGCTTGGGGAGGTTTGGGGGGCTTTTGAGGGGGATTTGGGGGCTTTTGGGGTTGTTTTGGGGAGCTTGGAATAGTCCCGCAGGGGGTTGGGGGGCCTTGGGGGGCTCTTAAGGGGGCTTTGGGGGCTATTGGGGGCTATTGGGGTTGTCATGGGGTGCTTGGGGGGGTCCTGGGGCCATTTGGGGGGGGGCTGTTCAGGGGTTTTTGGGGGGGTCCCGGGGGCTTTTCTGGGGCTTTGGGGCTGTTTGGGGGGGGAGTCTTTTGGGGGGTAGGCTTGGGGGGCTCTGGGGGGACCCGAGAACTTTGGGTTTGGGGTCTGACCCCCTTCCTTCCCCCCCCCAGATGCCCCCCCGGGGCCGGACTCTCACCCCAACAGCCGCAGCGGGAGCCGGGAGCGGGGCAGCGACGCCCCCCCCGCCGACCCCGGGGACCCGGCCGCGGCCCCACGCCGCCATGACCCCACCAGGTAACCCCAAAACCCCCCTGGAGGGATGATAACGCCCCCCCCCGGACCCTTTTAAGACCCTAAATCCTTTCTAGGTTCCGGCTGCAGCTGGGGGGGCCGCGGGCCGAGGAGCTGGCGCGGCGGCGACGCCGGGCGCAGGAGGAGCTCGTGGAGCTGCTCCCCGAAACCGCGCTCGAGCTCAACCCTGACACCATTTACGGGCCGGGTGAGAGCTGAAAACGGGGCAAAAAAAGGAAAAAAAGGGGTTTTTGGGGGCGTGAAGAGGTTCGGGATTTAGGATTTTTGGGTTTAGGGTTGGATTTTCCCCGCCGGCCGCCCTGGAGTTACGCCATGAGCCCCGAGGAGCTGCGGGGGAAGGAGGAGGCGGCTTTTGGGGCCTTCCTCGAGGCCCTGCGGGGGCAACGGGGTCACAACGGGGACGGGGACGATGACGAGGGTGACATCGCGCCCTTCGAGCACAACCTGGAGGTGAGCGGGGCGAGTTTGGGGTGAAAAAAGGGGATTTTAGGGCAGCGGGGGAGGATTGGGGATGTGGAGGTTGTTGGGGGGGGTAAGAGGAAGGAATGGGAGGGGTTGGGGGGGGTTGAGGGGATTTGGGGTGAGGTTTGGGGGTTTGGGGGGGGCGTCGAGGGGGTTTGGGGGAGGTTTTGGGGTGGTGGGGGGGTTTTGGGGGAGGTTTGGGGGGTTTGGAAAGGTTTGGGAGGAGCGGGGTGGGGGGATTTTGGGGGTGGTGAGGGGATTTGGGGGGGTTTTGGGGGTGTTGGGGGGGTTTGGGGGGATTTGGGAGTTTTGGAAAGGTTTGGGAGGAGTGGGGTGTGGAGATTTGGGGGATTTTGGGGGGTGTTGAGGGGATTTGGGGGATTTTTTAGGATTTTAATTGGTTTGGAAGGAACGAATGTGGAAAGTAGTGAGGTAAGAAAAGGAGAAAGGGGGGAAAAAGGGGGAAAATGGGACATTGGGATGCAAAATGATACATTTTGGGGTGCGTTTAGCAGCGTTGATGACCTGAAGGCATGAAAAAGGATTGGGGTTGAACAAAAAAAAGCCCTAATTGGACAAAAAACCGTCGTTTTGTCCCCAAACAGACGTGGCGCCAGCTGTGGCGGGTGCTGGAGATGTCGGACGTCATCCTGCTCATCACGGACGCCCGGCACCCGGTGAGTTCCCCCCCCCCTGGAGCACCCCGGGGCGGGGTAAAACCCATGCCGAGACCCTCATTTTGGGGTTTTTTCCCCCAAAACAGGCTCTGAACGTGCCCCCGGCGCTGGCGACGCACGTGACGGAGGAGCTGGGTAAAGGGTTGGTGCTGATCCTAAATAAAGTCGACCTCGCCCCCCCCGCCGTCGCCACCGCCTGGAGCCACCTCCTGCGCGCCCGCCTCCCCTCCGCCCGCGTCGTCCCCTTCACCTCCTCCCCCCGCCGACCCCAAAAGCCTGGTAGGAGCCCAAAAAGCCCCCAAAAGCCTCGATTTTGGGGTCGCGGGGGCAATTTTTTTTTAAAATTTTTGTCTGTTTTTGTAGGGTTGCAGCGACGGCAGCGGCGAGGGGGGGGTTGGAGCCGCGCTGTGGGGCCCTGGCAGCTGCTGGAGGCCTGCGAGAGCATCGTGGGGGGTGAAGGTGAGCGGGATCCCGAAGGTTTTGGGGTTTTTTTGGGGTGTTGTGGGGTGTCCTGGGGTCCTATAGGTGCTGTAGGGTGGCCCTGTGGGTGCTGTGGGGTGTCCCATGGCCCTATGGGTGCTTTAGGGTGGCCATATAGGGGCTATGGGGTGTCCCGTGGTGCTGTAGGGGGGCTGTATGGGTGCTGTGGGGTGTCTTGTGACCCTATAGGTGCTGTAGGGGGGCCATATGGGTGCTGGGGGGTGCCTTGGGGTGTCCCATGGTGCTGTAGGGTGGCCCTGTGGGTGCTGTAGGGTCTTCTGTGGCCCTATAGGTGCTGTAGGGTGGCCATGTGGGTGCTGTGGGGTGTCCTGTGGTCCTACAGGTGCTGTAGGGGAGCCATATGGGTGCTGTGGGGTGCCTTGGGGTGTCCCATGGTGCTGTAGGGTGGCCCTGTGGGTGCTGTGGGGTGTCCCATGGCCCTATGGGTGCTGTAGGGTGGCCATATAGGAGCTATGGGGTGTCCCGTTTTGCTGTAGGGGGGCTGTATGGGTGCTGTAGGGTCTCTTGTGGCCCTATACATGCTGTAGGGTGGCCATGTGGGTGCTGTGGGGTGTCCTGTGGTCCTATAGGTGCTGTGGGGTGCCTTGGGGTGTCCCATGGTGCTGTAGGGTGGCCCTGTGGGTGTTGTGGGGTGTCCCGTGGCCCTATGGGTGCTGTAGGGTGGCCATATAGGAGCTATGGGGTGTCCCGTGGTGCTGTAGGGGGGCTGTATGGGTGCTGTGGGGTGTCTTGTGACCCTATAGATGCTGTAGGGTGGCCATGTGGGTGCTGTAGGGTGTTCTGTGGTCCTATAGGAGCTGTAGGGTGGCCCTGTGGGTGCTGTAGGGTCTCCTGTGGCCCTATAGGTGCTGTAGGGTGGCCATGTGGGTGCTGTGGGGTGTCCTGTGGTCCTATAGGTGCTGTAGGGGGCCCATAGGGGTGCTGTGGGGTGCCTTGGGGTGTCCCATGGTGCTGTAGGGTGGCCCTGTGGGTGTTGTGGGGTGTCCCATGGCTCTACAGGTGCTGTAGGGTAGCCATATAGGAGCTGTGGGATGTCCTGTGGTGCTGTAGGGGGGCTGTATGGGTGCTGTGGGGTGTCTTGTGACCCTATAGATGCTGTAGGGTGGCCATGTGGGTGCTGTGGGGTGTCCTGTGGTCCTATAGGTGCTGTAGGGTGGCCATAGGGGTGCTGTGGGGTGCCTTGGGGTGTCGCATGGTGCTGTAGGGTGGCCCTGTGGGTGTTGTGGGGTGTCCCGTGGCCCTATGGGTGCTGTAGGGTGGCCATATAGGGGCTATGGGGTGTCCCGTGGTGCTGTAGGGGGGCTGTATGGGTGCTGTGGGGTGTCTTGTGACCCTATAGATGCTGTAGGGTGGCCATAGGGGTGCTGGGGGGTGCCTTGGGGTGTCCCATGGTGCTGTAGGGTGGCCCTGTGGGTGTTGTGGGGTGTCCCGTGGCCCTGTGGGTGCTGTAGGGTGGCCATATAGGGGCAATGGGGTGTCCCGTGGTGCTGTAGGGGGGCTGTATGGGTGCTGTGGGGTGTCTTGTGACCCTATAGGTGCTGTAGGGTGGCCATGTGGGTGCTGTAGGGTGTTCTGTGGTCTTATAGGAGCTGTAGGGTGGCCATATAGGAGCTATGGGGTGTCCTGTGGTGCTGTAGGGGGACTGTATGGGTGCTGTGGGGTGTCCTGTGACCCTATAGGCACTATAGGGTGGCCATATAGAAGCTATGGGGTGTCCTGTAGGTACTACAGGATGCCTATGTTGGTATTATGGGATGTTCTGTGACCCTATAGGTACTATAGAGTAGCCATATAGGACCTACAGGGTGTGCTGTAGATGCTATAGGGTGGCCGTGTGGGTATTATGGGATGTCCTGTGCCGCTTTGGGGTGTCCCGTGGTGCTGTAGGGGCCGTGTGGGCCCTGTAGGGTGTCCCATGGCCCTATAGATGCTATAGGGTGGCCATATAGAAGCTATGGGGTGCCCTGTAGATGCTATAGGGTGGCCGTGTGGGTATTATGGGATGTCCTGTGCCGCTTTGGGGTGTCCCGTGGTGCTGTAGGGGCCGTGTGGGCCATGTGGGGTGTCCCGTGACCCTATAGATACTATAGGGTGGCCATATAGAAGCTATGGCGTGCCCTGTAGATGCTATAGGGTGGCCGTTTGGGTATTATGGGATGTCCTGTGCCGCTTTGCGGTGTCCCGTGGTCCTGTAGGGGCCGTGCGGGCCCTGTGGGGTGTCCCGTGACCCTATAGGCTCTATAGGGTGGCCCCATGACCCCTGCTGCCCCCGCAGTGGACCTGAGCAGCTGGCGGGCCCGCCTGGAGCGAGCGGCGGCGCGGGGCGAGGAAGAGGAGGAAGAGGAGGAGGAGGAAGAGCGGGCGGCCGCCGCCGGGGGGGACACCGAGAGCACCGAGGACGGGGACGACCCCACAGGGCCCCCCCGGCAATGGGAACGCTACCGGCACGGGGTGCTCACCCTGGGCTGCGTCGGTACGGGGACGACCCCAAAACCCCCCTCTGGGACCCCAAAACCCCCCTCTGGGACCCCAAAACCCCCCTCTGGGACCCCAACTTCCCCCCAGCCCCACTCTTTATTCTTCCTGGTCCCTATAGGGCCCTAAAATCCACCCCCGGGACCCCAAAATGCCCCCTAAAGCCCATTATAGGACCCCAAAACCGCCCTATAACCTTGGTCTTTATCTTCCCTGGTCCCTATAGGACCCCAAAATCTCCCCATGGGGCCCCAAAATCTATCCCCGGGACCCCAAACTACCCCCCACGGCCCCTCCAAAACCGTCCTCAGCCCCTATAGGACCCCAAGAGCCCCTATAGGGCCCCAAAACCCTCTGCTATAGCTTCCCTTTTTATTCTCCCTGGCCCCTATAGGACCCCAAAAGTCCCCCTATAGGACTCCAAAACTCCCCCAGTCCTATTCTTTATCTCCCGTGGGCCCTATAGGACCCCAAAATCCACCCCCGGGATCCCAAACCCCCCACACAGCCCCCCCAAAAATCCCCCAAACCCCCTATAGGACCCCCCAAACGCCCCCCAGCCCCACTCTTTATCCTCCCTGGTCCCTATAGGATCCCAAAACCTCCCCGTGGGGCCCTAAAATCCACCCCCGGGACCCCAAACCCCCCCCACAACCCTCCCCACCCCCTATAGGACCCCAAGACACCCTATAGGACCCCAAAACCCTCTGCTATAGCCTCCATTTTTATTCTCGCTGGCCCCTATAGGACCCCAAATCCCCCCAACCCCCCTATAGGACCCCAAACTCCCCCTATAGGGCGCCCCAACCCCCCCCAGCCCCACTCTTTATCCTCCCTGGTCCCTATAGGACCTCCAACCCCCCCCCTTAGGGCCCTAAAATCCACCCCCGGGACCCCAACCCCCCCCCAGAGCCCCCCCAAAACCCTCCCCAGCCCCTATAGGACCCCAAAATCCCCTATAGGACCCCAAAACTCCCCCATAACTCCACTCTTTATCCTTCCAGGTCCCTATAGGGCCCCCAAACCCCCCTATAGGACCCCAAAACTCCCCCATAGCTCCACTCTTTATCCTCCCTGGTCCCTATAGGACCCCAAAATCCACCCCTGGGACCCCAAAACTCCCCCATAGCCCCACTCTTTATCCTCCCTGGTCCCTATAGGATCCCCAACCCCCCTCCTTAGGGCCCTAAAATCCACCCCTGGGACCCCAAAACCCCCCTAGGGCCCCCCCAAAACCCTCCCCAGCCCCTATAGGACCCCAAACCCCCCTATAGGACCCCAAAACTCCCCCATAGCTCCACTCTTTATCCTCCCTGGTCCCTATAGGACCCCAAAACCCACCCCTGGGACCCCAAAACCTCCCCCACAGCCCTCCCAAAAGCCTCCCCAGCCCCTATAGGACCCCAAACCCCCCTATAGGACCCCATAGCTCCACTCTTTATCCTCCCTGGTCCCTATAGGACCCCAAAATCCACCCCCGGGACCCCAAAACCCCCCCAGGGCCCCCCCAAAACCCTCCCCAGCCCCTATAGGACCCCAAACCCCCCTATAGGACCCCCAAAACTCCCCCATAGCTCCACTCTTTATCCTCCCTGGTCCCTATAGGACCCCAAAATCCACCCCCGGGACCCCAAAACCCCCCCAGGGCCCCCCCAAAACCCTCCCCAGCCCCTATAGGACCCCAAACCCCCCTATAGGACCCCATAGCTCCACTCTTTATCCTCCCTGGTCCCTATAGGACCCCAAAATCCACCCCCGGGACCCCAAAACCCCCCAGGGCCCCCCCAAAAACCCTCCCCAGCCCATATAGGACCCCAACATCCCCTATAGGACCCCAAAACCCCCTATAGGACCCCAAGCTCCCCCCCTATAGGCCCCCCCCACCTGGTGGGTGACAGTGGGTGGGGCCTCTGGGGGGTGGGCGGGGCCTGGATGTTGGGGGCGTGGCCTGTGGGTCGCAGGGGGGCGGGGCCTCAGGGTGAGCACTGGGAGTGCTCTCCCTGGGCTGGGTCACTGAGGGGCGTGGCCTCTGCCGTGGTGGGCGTGGTTTCCACCGAGGGGGCGTGGCTTATGCCGAGGGGGCGTGGTCTGCAGCGTGTCCCCGCCCCCTCCAGGCCTGCCCAACGCGGGGAAGTCGTCGGTGCTGAACGCGCTGGTGGGGCGCAGCGCCGTCAGCGTCTCGCGGGCCCCCGGGCGCACCCGCTACTTCCAGACCCACTTCCTCACCCCCCGCGTGCGCCTCTGCGACTGCCCCGGCCTCGTCTTCCCTTCCCGCGCCCCCCCGGCCCTGCAGGTGAGCCCCAAATTGACCCTTTTTGCCCCCTAAATTGACCCTTTTTGCCCCGGGTTGACCCGTTTCCGCCCCAAATTGACCCGATCCCCTCCTGGGTCGACCCATTTCTGCTCCAAATTGAACCTTTCTCCCAGCGGGTTGACCTATTTGCTCCCAAATTGACCCTTTTCCGACCCAAATTGACCCTTGTCCCCCGGGGTCAATCTGTTTCTGCCCCAAATTGACCCTTTTTCCTCCAGGTTGACCCATTTCCCCCCCAGGTTGACTCTTTTTTCCCCCAAATTGCCCCTTTTTCCCCCTGGGTCGACCCGTTTCTGCCCCAAATTGACCCTTTTCCCCCCAGGTCGACCCATTTCTGTCACAAACTGCCCCTTTTCCCCCTGGGTTGACCTGTTTCTGCCCCAAATTGACCCTTTTTCCCTCCAGGCCGACCCTTTTTCACCCCAAATTGACCCTTTTTCCCCTGTGGTTGCCCCTTTTTTGCCCCAAACTGACCCTTTTTTGCCCCAAATTGATCCTCTTTCCCCCAGGTTGACCTGTTTCCATCCAAAATTGAACCTTTTTCGACCCAAACTGACCCTTTTCCCCCTGGGTCAACCCTTTTCCATCGCAAATTGATCCGTTTTTTCCCCCGGGTCGACCCATTTCCATGCCAAAGTGACCTCTTCTCCTCCCAAATTTACCCTTTTTTCCCCCAGGTCGATCCCTTTCCACCTCAAATTGACCCTTTTTTCACCCAGGTCGACCCCTTTCCACCCCAAATTGACCCTTTTTCCCCTGGGTTGACCCGTTTCCACCCCAAACTGACTCTTTTCCCCCCTGAGTCAACTTTTTCCCCCAGAATTGACCCTTTTTTCCACTGGGTCGCCCTGTTTCCGATCCCGATTGACCCTTTTTCCCCCCAAATCGATCCTTTTTCCCTGGAGTCAACCTGTTTCTGTCCCAAATTGATCCCTTTTCCCCCCAAATTGCCCCCTTTTCCCCCAAACTGCCCCTTTTTCCCCCCCAGGTGCTGGCGGGCGTGTACCCCATCTCACAGCTGCAGGAGCCCTACTCAGCCGTGGGCTTCCTGGCCTCACGCCTCCCCCTCCCCGACCTCCTCCAGCTGCGCCCCCCCAGCAACGCCTCGGGCTGGACCGCCTGGGACATCTGCGAGGGTAGGTTTCCTTTTCGGGGCGAATTCACACAGAATTAGGGCTTTTTTTAGTTTATTTAGTGGGTTTTTTTTATGACAGCCTGGGCGGAGAAACGGGGCTACAAGACGGCCAAAGCGGCTCGCAACGACGCGTACCGGGCGGCCAACAGCATCCTGCGCCTGGCGGCCGAGGGGCGCCTCCGCCTCTGCCTGCGGCCCCCCGGCTACGCCGCACAGAAGGGTGAGCACCCTAAAAATATAGGGGATCCTTCCCAGGGGGGTGTTTTGGGGTCCCGGCTCCCTTTTTTTGGGGTCACAGCCCTTTTTTGGGGCCTTTTATGTCCCTCTGTTCTGTCCCCGGAGTACTGGGAGCACCCAAGGGACCTCTGGGGTTTTTTAGGGTGGGGTTTTTGGGGTCTCGGTTCTCTTTTTGGGGTCCCGGTCCCCTTTTTTGGGGTCCTGACTCTCTTTTTGGGATCTCAGCCTCCTTTTAGGGTCCCTTCACGCCCCCCCCTTCTGTCCCCAGGGTACTGGGAGCACCCAGGGGATCTCAGGGGCTTTTTAGGGTAGGGTTTTTGGGGTCCCAGCCCTTTTTAGGGTCCCCTCACATCCCCTCCTTCTGTCCCCAGAGCACTGGGAGCACCCAGGGGACCTCAGGAGCTTTTTAGGGTGGGGTTTTTGGGGTCTTGGTCCCCTTTTTGGGGCCCTGACCCTCTTTTTGGGGTCCCAGCTCCCCTTTTATGGAGTCTTGGCCCCCTTTTTTTGATTCTCATCCCCCTTTTGGGGTCCTGACCCCTTTTTGGGATTCTCTCGCCCCCCCACCCCCGTGTTCCCGCAGAGCACTGGGAGCAGCACCCCGACACGGCGGCGCTGGCGGCACTACAGGACCAAGGGGACCCCGAAAACCGGGGGCCCCCCCCCGAGGGCTCGACCTCAGAGGAAGAGGAGGAGGAGGGGGACAGCGGGGAGGAGGCGGGGCCTGGGGAAGCCCCGCCCCCTGGCAGCACCGCAGCCAATCCGTTTGCCCTCCTGGGTGAGGATGAGTGTTAGCCCCGCCCCCTTCGGCCCGGACAGCCAATGGGAGGCCGAGCTGCATGTCACTACAATCTCCTATAGAGAATAAAGAGCTTTATTTCCGCAGCCGGCTGCTGATTGGTTCCTGCGAATCGCAGCCAGCCAATGGGGAGCCGCGTCAACACGCTGTTGCCAGGTAGAACTCAGGCAGGGCTGGACTCGGGGGCGTGGCCTGTGCAAAGTGACATCATTCAACAACCAAGCCCCGCCCCCTCCCACCACTAGCTCCACCCCCACCCATTCATAATCCCACAAGCCCCGCCCCTTTACGCACCTGGGGGCGTGGCCTGGCGGCGGGGGCGTGGCCTGGGCGGGCAGAGGAGGTGGCGGTGGAGGCCGCAGGCCCGGCAGCGCAGCACGATGCGGGGCTGCCCCCCCCCTGCGGGCAAACGTCCCAAAATCTGGGTTTCTCACCCCAAATTTCTGCTTCCCCCCTCCTTAAATTTATCCACCCTCTCCCCAAATTTGCCCCCCTTTTTTTAAGGGGGGGCTGCACGCACCCCGCAGCCGTTGGCAGCCCAGCAGCAGGGAGCAGCAGCGGCGGCAGACGGCGCGCTTCACCGCCGGGGCCCTATAATTAATAGGGGAAATAAAAAAAAAAAAGGGGGGGTCAGGGCCCGCTGGGGGCCCCCCCCAACCCTATAAAGAGCCCCCTCCCCATAATTTGGGGCCCCCAAATCTCACATGCGCAGGACCAGGCGGCGCGCGGCCGTGCGCTGGGTGCTGCAGTAGAAGCGGGCGAGGGCCGGGCTGTGGGGGAGCACCCAGTGGGCAGCCTGGGGGGGAGAAATGGGGTCAGGGTGCAGCCCCCACACCCCTTTTGTCACCCTAAGGTGCCCTATAATCCCTTAACCCATCCCACAGCCCTATACGTGACCCTATAACCTTCTCTTTGTCCCCCCATAACTCCTCCCTGGCCCTATAGGACCCCAAAACCCACCCCATGAGCCCTCAAACCCACCTACAGCCCACCCTAAAGGCTCCCCAGCCCTTATAGGACCCCAAAACCCACCCCTAGCCCCCTCTTTATTCTCCCTGGTCCCTATAGGACCCCAAATCCCCCCATAGTTCCCCCCCTTCCCTGCTACAATTCATCCCTGACCCTTCTATGACCCCAAAACCCCTCCATAGCCCCCATAAATCCTCCTCAGCCTCTATAGTACCCCCCAAATCCCCCCATAGCTCCCCCCATGGGACCCCAACAGCCTCCCCAAATCCCCCAGACCCTATAGGGCCCCCCCAAACCTCCTATAGGACCCCAAGACACCCCTATAGGGCCCCCAACCCTCCCCATAGCCCCCCTAATTATACACCCTGGTCCCTATAGAACCCCAAATCCCCCATAGGACCCCCAAAACCACCCCTGGAGCCCCCAAATCCCCGCATAGTCCCCCCTTCCCCCCCTCCCACTTCATCCCTGGCCCCTATAGGACCCCCAACCGCCCCTATAGCCCCATCTTTATCCTCCCTGGTCCCTATAGAACCCCCAAACCCTTTATAGGACCCCCAAAATTACCCCTGGAGCCCCCATAGCCCCCGTCCCATTCATCCCAGGCTCCCATAGGACCCCAAAACCCCCCCCACAACCCCCCTAAATCCTCCCCAGCCCCTATAGGGTCCCCAAACCCCCCTATAGGGCCCCCAAAGCCCCCTATAGGGCCCCAACCCCCCCCCCCCCCCCACCTGGAAGAGGAAGCTGAGCCTCTGCAGCGCCTCGCGGTCCCGCACCGGCGCCGCCGCCATCGCCGCCGGCCCCGCTCCCCTATTGGCTGCGCCGCCCCGCGGTGGGCGGGGCCGAGGCTCCCCATTGGCCGCTTGAGCCCCGAAGGGGGTGGGGCGCGTGAAGGGCGGCCGCAGGTTACTTCCGCCCGGCGCCGGGCAGGCTTCGCGCCTTCACTTTCCGGCGCTGGTTTTTGCGTCACTTCCGGCGGCCGGTACGGCGTGGCGGCGGTGAGTGAGGGCGGGGGGGGAGGGGGCGCAGGCGGCCCCTATAGGGACCGGGCCCTATAGCGGCCCTATAGGGGTCCTATAGGGTCCCATAGGGGTCCTATAGCGGCCCTATAGGGTCCTATAGGGGTCCTATAGGGTTCTATGGGGTCCTATAGGGGACTTATAGGGTCTTATAGGGGTCCTATAGCGGCCCTATGGGGTCCTATAGGGTTCTATAGGGTCCTATAGGGGTCCTATAGGGTCTTATAGGGCCCTATGGGGTCCTATAGGGTCCTATAGGGGTCCTATAGGGGTCTTATAGGGGTCCTATAGGGTCTTATAGGGTCCTATAGGGTCTTATAGGGTCCTATGGGGTCCTATAGGGGCCCTGTACGTCCCCGCCGCTATAGGGGCGCTGCTGTGGGGCTGTCGGCACCGCCCCTTCCTATAGGGGCCCTGTGGGGTGTCCCCTATAGCTGTCCCCTATAGATGCCCCTTATAGGGTCCTATGGGGCGTCCCCGATAGACGTCCCCCATGGATGTCCCCTATAGGGTTCCTTTTAGGGGCTTCCCTATGGGAATCTGGCCATGGCCCCTTCCTATAGGGGTCCCCTATGGGGTGTCCCCTATGGGCATCCCCTATAGGGCCCTATAGCATGTCCCCTATAGGGTTCCTTGTAGGGCTTCCCTATGGGGATCTGCGCATAGCCCCCTTCCTATAGGGTCCCCTATGGGGTGTCCCCTATAGGGCCCCTTTTAGGGCTTCCCTGTGGGAATCCGGGCCCATCTCCCTTCCTATAGGGTGTCCCCTATAGGGTGTCCCCTATAGATGTCCCCTATAGGTGTCCCCTATAGGGTTTCTTTAGGGGCTTCCTTATGGGAATCCGGGCCCAGCCCCCTTCCTATAGGGTCCCCTATAGGGTGTCCCCTATAGGGTTTCTTTAGGGGCTTCCTTATGGGAATCCGGGCCCAGCCCCCTTCCTATAGGGTCCCCTATGGGGTGTCCCCTATGGCCGTCCCCTATAGGGCCCCTATGGCCGTCCCCTATAGGGATTTGGGGCCAGCCCCCTTCCTGTAGGGTCCCCTATAGGGCCCTTTCCATACGGTCTCTCCTATAGGGCTCCTCTCACAGGCACGGCCCCGAAACCGAGCGGATTTTCCCCAAAATCGAGCAGATTTTCCCCCAAAATCGAGCAGATTTTCCCCCAAACCGAGCGGATTTTCCCCCAGAACGCCGCCGCCCTCGCCCCAAATGACGTCATCGCCTGGACCGAACCCGCCCGTTTTCACCCCAAAACCGCTTTGAATCCACTTGGGGACCTCTCTTCCAAAATCCCGTTGTGGCTTTGACAGAAAACAGCTGGTTTTGCCCCAAAACCTCTTTGAATCCACGGTGGCTCCTTCCTTCCAAAATGACGCTGTGGCTTTGACCGAATCCAGCCATTTTACCCTCAAAACTACTCTGAAGCCCCACACCCGTTCCGCTGCTTCCTGACCCCAAAACCTTCCTTTTTTTTTTTTTCCCCAAATCCATCCCTTTCCCCCCAAAAAAACTCTTTGAATCTGTGGTGGCCCTTTCCTCCCAAAATCCCATTGTGGCTTTGACAGAATCGAGCCGTTTTTCCCCCAAAACCTCTTCGAATCCACTTTAGAACCTTCCTCTGAAAATCCCACTGCGGCTTTGACAGAAAACAGCCGTTTTTGCCCCAAAAGTGCTTTGAATCCACCGTGGCACCTTCCTGCCAAAATGACGCTGTCACTTTGACCAAATCCAGCCATTTTCCCCTCAAAACAACTCTGAAGCCCCACACCCGTTCTGCTGCCTCCCGACCCCAAAACCTTCCATTTTTTTTTTTCCCCAAATCTATCTCTTTCCCCCCCAAAAACCTCTTTGAATCCACGGTGGCCCTTTCCTCCCAAAATCCCATTGTGGCTTTGACAGAATCGAGCCGTTTTTGCCCCAAAACCTCTTTGAATCCACTTTGGAACCTCCCTGCCAAACTCCCATTGTGGCTTTGACAGAAAACAGCTGGTTTTGCCCCAAAACCTCTTTGAATCCACTTTAGAACCTTCCTCTGAAAATCCCACTGTGGCTTTGACACAAAGCAGCCGTTTTTGCCCCAAAAGTGCTTTGAATCCACCGTGGCACCTTCCTGCCAAAATCACACTGTGGCTTTGACAGAATCGAGCCGGTTTTGCCCCAAAACCTCTTTGAATCCTCTTTGGAACCTCCCTGCCAAACTCCCATTGTGGCTTTGACAGAATCGAGCCATTTTTGCCCCAAAACCTCTTCGAATCCACTTTGAAACCTTCCTGCCAAACTCCCATTGTGGCTTTGACAGAAAACAGCCGTTTTTGCCCCAAAACCTCTTCGAATCCACCGTGGCACCTTCCTGCCAAAATGACGCTGTGGCTTTGACCGATTCCAGCCATTTTACCCTCAAAACAACTTCAAAGCCTTGCAGCCACCTCGCTGCCTCCTGACTCCAAAACCTTCCATTTTTTTTTCCCCGAATCGACCCGTTTCTCCCCCAAAAACCTCTTTGAATCCACGGTGACCCTTTCCTCCCAAAATCCCATTGTGGCTTTGACAGAATCGAGCCATTTTTCCCCCAAAACCTCTTTGAATCCACTTTAGAACCTTCCTCTGAAAATTCACACTGTGGCTTTGACAGAAAAGAGCCGTTTTTGCCCCAAAAGTGCTTTGAATCCACCGTGGCACCTTCCTCCCAAAATCCCATTGTGGCTTTGACAGAAAACAGCCATTTTTCCCCCAAAACCTCTTTGAATCCACTTGGGGACCTCCCTGCCAAACTCCCATTGTGGCTTTGTCAGAAAACAGCTGGTTTTGCCCCAAAACCTCTTCGAATCCACCGTGGCACCTTCCTGCCAAAATGACACTGTCACTTTGACCAAATCGAGCCATTTTACCCTCAAAACAACTCTGAAGCCCCACAGCCTCCTGACTCAAAAACCTTCCATTTTTTTTCCCCGAATCGACCCGTTTCTCCCCCAAAAACAGCTCCCCGGGCTTCGCCATGGCTTCCGCCGACCCTTTGGAGACCCTGCGGGTGGAGGCGAGCTGCTCGGTCTGCCTGGGCTACCTGCGCGACCCCGTCCTCCTGGAGTGCGGCCACAACTTCTGCCGCTCCTGCATCACCCGCTGGTGGGCCGAGCTCGCCCGCGACTTCCCCTGCCCCGTCTGCCGCAAAACCTCGCGCCGCCGCGCCCTCCGCCCCAACCGCCAGCTGGCCAACATGGTCGAGGCCGCCCGGCAGCTCCGCGGCCCCAAACGCAAAGCCTGCCCCGAAAGCTCCTGCCCCGAAAGCTGCTGCCCCCTCCACGGCCAAGCCCTGCTTCGCTTCTGTCGCGACGACCAAGCCCCCGCCTGCCTGGCTTGCGAGATCTCCAGCGCCCACCGCGCTCACCGCCTGGTCCCCCTGGAGGAGGCGGCCCTGGAGTATAAGGTCAGGGGGGTTTGGGGTTAGTTCCAGGGGTTTTGGGGTTGCTAGAGGGGTTTTGGGGTTAGATCGAGGGGTTTTGGGGTTAGTTCGAGGGGTTTTGGGGTTGTTAGAGGGGTTTTGGGGTCGCTACCAGGGGTTTTGGGGTCGCTACCAGGAGTTTTGGGGTCGCTACCAGGGGTTTTGGGGTTGTTAGAGGGGTTTTGGGGTCACTACCAGGGGTTTTGGGGTTGCTAGAGGGCTTTTGGGGTCACTACCACCTGGTCCCCCTGGAGGAGGCGGCCCTGGAGTATAAGGTCAGGGGGGGTTTGGGGGTTAGTTCGAGGGGTTTTGGGGTTGCTAGAGGGATTCTGGGGTTGTTAGAGGGGTTTTGGGGTTAGTTCGAGGGGTTTTGGGGTTGCTAGAGGGGTTTTGGGGTTGCTAGAGGGCTTTTGGGGTCACTACCGCCTGGTCCCCCTGGAGGAGGCGGCCCTGGAGTATAAGGTCAGGGGGGGTTTGGGGTTAGTTCGAGGGGTTTTGGGGTTAGTTCGAGGGGTTTTGGGGTTAGATCGAGGGGTTTTGGGGTTAGATCGAGGGGTTTTGGGGTCACTACCAGGGGTTTTGGGGTTGCTAGAGGGGTTTTGGGGTTGTTAGAGGGGTTTTGGGGTTGCTAGAGGGGTTTTGGGGTTAGTTCGAGGGGTTTTGGGGTTAGATCGAGGGGTTTTGGGGTCACTACCAGGGGTTTTGGGGTTGCTAGAGGGGTTTTGGGGTCGCTACCAGGGGTTTTGGGGTTGCTAGAGGGCTTTTGGGGTCACTACCGCCTGGTCCCCCTGGAGGAGGCGGCCCTGGAGTATAAGGTCAGGGGGGTTTTTGGGGTTAGTTCGAGGGGTTTTGGGGTTGTTAGAGGGGTTTTGGGGTCGCTACCAGGGGTTTTGGGGTTGCTAGAGGGCTTTTGGGGTCACTACCGCCTGGTCCCCCTGGAGGAGGCGGCCCTGGAGTATAAGGTCAGGGGGGGTTTGGGGTTAGTTCGAGGGGTTTTGGGGTCGCTAGAGGAGTTTTGGGGTCACTAACGGGGGTTTTGGGGTCGCTACCAGGGGTTTTCGGGTTAGTTCGAGGGGTTTTGGGGTCGCTAGAGGGGTTTTGGGGTCGCTACCAGGGCTTTTGGAGTCGCTACAGGGGTTTTGGGGTTGTTAGAGGGGTTTTGGGGTCACTACCAGGGGTTTTGGGGTTGCTAGAGAGGCTTTTGGGGTCACTACCACCTAGTCCTCCTGGAGGAGGCGACCCTGGAGTATAAGGTCAGGGGGAGTTTGGGGTTAGTTCCAGGGGTTTTGGGGTTGTTAGAGGGGTTTTGGGGTTGCTACCAGGGGTTTTGGGGTTGCTAGAGGGGTTTTGGGGTCACTACCAGGGGTTTTGGGGTCGCTACCAGGGGTGTTGGGGTTGCTAGAGGGGTTTTGGGGTCTCTTCCAGGGGTTTTGGGGTTGCTAGAGGGGTTTTGGGGTCGCTACCAGGGGTTTTGGGGTCACTACCAGGGCTTTTGGGGTTGCTACCAGGGGTTTTGGGGTCACTACCAGGGGTTTTGGGGTTGCTAGAGGGGTTTTGGGGTCACTACCAGGGGTTTTGGGGTCGCTACCAGGGGTTTTGGGGTTGCTAGAGGGGTTTTGGGGTCACTACCAGGGCTTTTGGGGTTGTTACCAGGGCTTTTGGGGTTGCTAGAGGGGTTTTGGGGTCACTACCGCCTGGTCCCCCTGGAGGAGGCGGCCCTGGAGTATAAGGTCAGGGGGATTTGGGGGTTAGTTCGAGGGGTTTTGGGGTTATTAGAGGGGTTTTGGGGTTGCTAGAGGGGTTTTGGGGTTGTTAGAGGGGTTTTGGGGTTAGTTCGAGGGGTTTTGGGGTTGCTAGAGGGGTTTTGGGGTTGCTAGAGGGGTTTTGGGGTCGCTACCAGGGGTTTTGGGGTCACTACCGCCTGGTCCCCCTGGAGGAGGCGGCCCTGGAGTATAAGGTCAGGGGGGATTTGGGGTTAGTTCGAGGCGTTTTGGGGTTGTTAGAGGGGTTTTGGGGTTAGTTCGAGGGGTTTTGGGGTCGCTACCGGGGGTTTTGGGGTCACTACCAGGAGTTTTGGGGTCACTACCAGGAGTTTTGGGGTTGCTAGAGGGGTTTTGCGGTCGCTAGAGGGGTTTTGGGGTTGCTAGAGGGGTTTTGGGGTCGCTACCAGGGGTTTTGGGGTTGCTAGAGGGGTTTTGGGGTCACTACCGCCTGGTCCCCCTGGAGGAGGCGGCCCTGGAGTATAAGGTCAGGGGGGTTTTGGGGTTAGTTCGAGGGGTTTTGGGGTTGCTAGAGGGGTTTTGGGGTCACTACCAGGGGTTTTGGGGTTGCTAGAGGGGTTTTGGGGTTGTTAGAGGGGTTTTGGGGTTAGTTCGAGGGGTTTTGGGGTTGTTAGAGGGGTTTTGGGGTCACTACCAGGGGTTTTGGGGTTGCTAGAGGGCTTTTGGGGTCACTACCGCCTGGTCCCCCTGGAGGAGGCGGCCCTGGAGTATAAGGTCAGGGGGGGTTTGGGGTTAGTTCGAGGGGTTTTGGGGTCGCTAGAGGGGTTTTGGGGTCATTACCAGGGGTTTTGGGGTCACTACCAGGGCTTTTGGGGTCACTATCAGGGCTTTTGGGGTTGCTACCAGGGGTTTTGGGCTTGCTAGAGGGGTTTTGGGGTCGCTACCAGGGGTTTTGGGGTTGCTAGAGGGGTTTTGGGGTCACTACCAGGGGTTTTGGGGTCACTACTAAGGGTTTTGGGGTCGCTACCAGGAGTTTTGGGGTTGCTAGAGGGGTTTTGGGGTCACTACCAGGGCTTTTGGGGTCGCTACCAGGGGTTTTGGGGTCGCTGCCAGGGCTTTTGGGGTGGCTACCAGGGGTTTTGGGGTTGCTAGAGGGGTTTTGGGGTCGCTACCAGGGGTTTTGGGGTTGCTAGAGGGCTTTTGGGGTCACTACCGCCTGGTCCCCCTGGAGGAGGCGGCCCTGGAGTATAAGGTCAGGGGGGGTTTGGGGGTTAGTTCCAGGGGTTTTGGGGTTGCTGGAGGGGTTTTGGGGTTGCTAGAGGGGTTTTGGGGTTAGTTCGAGGGGTTTTGGGGTTGCTAGAGGGATTCTGGGGTTGCTAGAGGGGTTTTGGGGTCGCTACCAGGGGTTTTGGGGTTGCTAGAGGGGTTTTGGGGTTGTTAGAGGGGTTTTGGGGTTGCTACCAGGGCTTTTGGGGTCACTACCAGGGGTTTTGGGGTCGCTACCAGGGGTTTTGGGGTTGCTAGAGGGGTTTTGGGGTCGCTACCAAGGGTTTTGGGGTCGCTACCAGGGGTTTTGGGGTTGCTACCAGGGCTTTTGGGATCACTACCAGGGGTTTTGGGGTCGCTACCAGGGGTTTTGGGGTTGCTAGAGGGGTTTTGGGGTCACTACCAGGGGTTTTGGGGTCGCTACCAGGGGTTTTGGGGTTGCTACCAGGGGTTTTGGGGTTGCTAGAGGGGTTTTGGGGTCACTACCAAGGGTTTTGGGGTCGCTACCAGCGGTTTTGGGGTTGCTAGAGGGGTTTTGGGGTCACTACCAGGGCTTTTTCTCTTTTTCTTTTTCTTTTTTCTCTTTTTTTCTCTTTTTTCTCTTTTTCTTTTTTCTCTTTTTTCTTTTTTTCCCTTTTTTCTTTTTTTTCCTTTTTTCCTTTTTTCTCTTTTTTTCTCTTTTTCTTTTTTCTTTTTCTTTTTCCCTCTTTTTCTTTTTTTATTTTTTCTTTTTTTCCTTTTTCTTTTTTTTTCTTTTTCCTTTTTTTCTCATTTTGTTTTTTCATTTTTTTCCTTTTTTCTTTTATTTCTTTTATTTCTTTTTTTTCCTTTTTTCTCTTTTTCTCTTTTTTCTTTTTCTCTTTTTCTTTTTTCTTTTTTTCCTTTTTTCTCTTTCTCTTTTCCTCTTTTCCTTTTTTCTTTGTTCTTTTTTTTTTTTCTCTTTTTTCTTTTTCTCTTTTTTCTTTTTTCTTCTTTTTTCTTTATTTTTTTTCTCTTTTTCTTTTTCTTTTTTCTCTTTTTCTTTTTCCCTCTTTTTCTTTTTTTCTTTTTTATTTTTTTCTTTTTTTTTCTTTTTTTTTCTCATTTCCTTTTTTCCTTTTTTCCTTTTTTCTTTTATTTCTTTTATTTCTTTTATTTCTTTTTTCTCTTTTTCTCTTTTTTCTTTTTTTCTCTTTCTTTTTTCTTTTTTTCTCTTTTTTCTCTCTCTTTTTCTCTTTTCCTTTTTTCTTTTTTCTTTATTTTTTTTTCTTTATTTTTTTTCTTTTTTCTTTTTCTCTTTTTTCTTTTGTCTTCTTTTTTCTTTTATTTCTTTTTTTTTCTTTTTTTTTTCTCTTTTTTCTTTTTCTCTTTTTTCTTTTTTTCATTTTTTCCTTTTTTTTTCTTTTTTCTTCTTTTTTCTTTTTCTCTTTTTTCTTTTCTTTTTCCTTTTTTCCTTTTTTTCCTTTCTTTCTTTTTCTTCAATTTTTTACATTTTCTCCTTTTTTTTTCTTCCCCCCCCCCCTCCCCCCTCTCTTTCAGGAAAAGCTCCAACATTTCCTGGAGTCCCTGGAGCGCCGGCTCCAAGCCGTGGCCAGCTGCCGCGCGCGGGAGGAGAAGAAACCCAGCGAGCTCAAGGCAGGTGCGGGGTTTTTTTTTTCCTTTCGGGGCGGGGGGGGGGGGGGGGACGCGACCCCGGGGCCGGGTTTTTAGGGTCTTGAGGCTCTCACAAAGCCCGTCCCCCGCCAGAGGAAGGTGGCTTCGAGGCGGGAGAGGATCGCCCGCGAGTTCCAGGAGCTTCATCAGCTGCTGGAGGAAGAGGAGCGGCTGCTGCTGGGGCGCCTGGAGGAGGAAGAGCGCGAGATCCTACAACGGCTCCAGGCCAACCTGGCGCTCCTCGGCGAGCAGCGGCGGGCGCTGGGGGCCCTGGTGGCCGAGCTGGAGGAGAAATGTCTGCAGCCGGGGGCTGAGATGCTCAAGGTGGGGGGTTTGGGGGATGGGGGGGGGGGAATGGGGGGATTGGGAGGGGAGCAGCGGGGATGGGGTTGTTGTTTGGGGTTGGGGTCGTCGGGAATGGGGTTGTTGATTGGGGTTGGGATCAGCAGGAATGGGATTCTTGTTTGGGGATGGGATCATTGGGAATGGGGTCTTTGGGGATGGGATCAGCAGGAATGGGGTTGTTGTGTGGGGGTGGGATCATTAGGAATGGGATTGTTGATTGGGTATGGGATTGTCAGGGATGGGGTCGTTGATTGGGAATGGGATCATCGGGAATGGGGTTGTTGATTGGGAATAGGATCATCAGGGATGGGGTCGTTGATTGGGAATGGGATCGCCAGGAATGGGGGTCGTTGATTGGGGATGGGATCATCGGGAATGGGGTCGTTGATTGGGAATAGGATCATCAGGAATGGGATCATCAGGAATGGGATTCTTGTTTGGGGTTGGGATCATTGGGAATGGGATCGTTGATTGGGAATGGGATCATCGGGAATGGGGTCGTTGTGTGGGGAGGGGAGCAGCAGGGATGGGGTTGTTGTTTGGGATTGGGGTCATCAGGAATGGGGTCGTTGATTGGGAATGGGATCATTAGGAATGGGTTCATTGGTTGGGAAGGGGATCGCCAGGAATGGGATCGTTGATTGGGAATGGGATCGTCAGGAATGGGGTTGTTATTTGGGGAGGGGATCATCGGGAATGGGATCGTTGATTGGGAATAGGACCACCAGGAATGGGATCATTGTTTGGGGTTGGGATCATCAGGGATGGGATCATCAGGAATGGGGTCGTTGTGTGGGGAGGGGAGCAGCAGGGATGGGAGCAGCAGGAATGGGATTCTTGTTTGGGAATGGGATTGTTGATTGGGAATGGGATCATCAGCAATGGGGTTGTTATTTGGGGATGGGATCATTGGGAATGGGGTCTTTGGGGATGGGATCAGCAGGAATGGGCTCGTTGCTCAGGGATGGGATCATCAGGAATGGGGTTGTTGTGTGGGGTTGGGGTCATCAGGAATGGGGTCGTTGATTGGGAATGGGATCGTCAGGAGTGGGTTCGTTGATTGGGGATGGGATCATCGGGAATGGGGTCATTGATTGGGAATGGGATCGTCAGGGATGGGGTCATTGATTGGAGATGGGATCATCGGGAATGGGGTCTTTGGGGATGGGATCAGCAGGAATGGGGTCGTTGTGTGGGGAGGGGAGCAGCAGGGATGGGGTTGTTGTTTGGGGTTTGGGTCATCGGGAATGGGGTCGTTGATTGGGGTTGGGGTCGTCAGGAATGGGGTCATTGATTGGGGATGGGATTGTCAGGAATGGGGTCGTTGATTGGGGATGGGATCATCAGGGATGGGATCATCAGGAATGGGGTTGTTGTTTGGGGTTGGGGTCATCAGGAATGGGGTTGTTGATTGGGAATGGGACCACCAGGAATGGGATCATTGATTGGGAAGGGGATCGCCAGGAATGGGGTTGCTATTTGGGGATGGGATCATCGGGAACGGGATTGTTGATTGGGGATGGGATCGTCAGGAATGGGGTCGTTGATTGGGAATGGGATCACCGGGAATGGGGTTGTTGTTTGGGGTTGGGACCCCCAGGAATGGGGTCGTTGTTTGGGAATAGGATCAGCAGGGATGGGATCATTGATTGGGAATGGGATCGACAGGAATGGGGTTGTTATTTGGGGATGGGATCATCAGGAATGGGGTCGTTGTTTGGGGTTGGGATCATCAGGGATGGGACCATCAGGAATGGGATTCTTGTTTGGGGATGGGACCACCAGTAATGGGGTCGTTGATTGGGAATGGGACCCTCAGGAATGGGATCGTTGCTCAGGGATGGGAGCAGCAGGAATGGGATTCTTGTTTGGGGATGGGATCATCGGGAATGGGGTCTTTGGGAATGGGGTCATCAGGAATGGGGTCGTTGTTTGGGGTTGGGATCATCGGGAATGGGACCCCCAGGAATGGGATCGTTGTTTGGGGACAGGACCCCCAGGAACGGGGTCGTTTTTTGGGGCTGGGACCTCCGGGACTGGGAGAAAGGGCACGGGATGACCCCGGGGATGGGGGTCGGGCTTGGGATCACCCCGGGATCACCCCAACCAGACCCGATCCCCCCCCCCCCACCCCTTATTTTAGGGGATCTCCCCCCCCTAACCCCTTATTTCCCCTCCTTCCCCCTTCAGGACATCAAGGACACCCTGGCCAGGTAAGCGCCGCGCCGGCCTCTCCCCCAGCTCCGTTTTGGGGCGGAAAAAGGGGTTTTTAGGGCTCCTCTTGAGCTTTGAGCCCCCCCCCAGGTGCGAGGCGGCGGCGGCGGGGGCTGAGCCGGCCTCGGTGCCCAGCGAGCTGGAGAAAAATTTCGGCAGCTTCCCCGGCAGTACTTCGCCCTGCGCAAGATCACCCGGCGCCTCCTCGGTGAGACCCCCCCCAAAACCCCATTCCCACCCCCAAAACCCCATTCCCACCCCCCAAACCCCTTCCCGACCCCCCAAACCCCTTCCCAGCCCCCAAAACCCTCTCCTTCTCCCCCAAACCCCCTTCTTTCCCCCCCAAACCCCCCTCCCATCCCCTTTGACCCCCTCTCCCACCCTCAAACCCCCTTCTTTTCCCCCCAAACCCCCTTCCCACACCCCCAAACCCCCTCCCATCCCCTTTTGACCCCCTCTCCCACCCCCAAACCCTCTCCTCACCCCCCAAACCGCCCTCCCATCCCCTTTAAACCCCCCTTCCCACCCCCAAACCTCCCTTCCACACCCCAAGACCCCCTTCCCACCCCCCAAACCCCCTTTTTTCCCCCCAAACCCCCTTTTTTCCCCCCCAAAACCCCCCTCCTCACCCCATAACCCCCCTTTTTCCCCCCTCAAACCCCCTTTTTCCCCCCCCAAACCCTCCTCCCCACCCCAATAACCCCCCTCCTCACCCCATAACCCCCTTTTCCCCCCCCCAAACCCCCTTTTTCCCCCCCAAACCCCCCTCCTCACCCCATAACCCCCCTTTTTCCCCCCCAAACCCCACAGGCGACATAACCCTGGACCCCTCCACCGCCCACCCCAACCCCTTCCCCACCCCCCAAACCCCCTTCTTTCCCCCCCAAACCCCTCTCCCACCCCCAACCCCCTGCTTTTCCCCCCAAGCCCCCTTTTTTCCCCCCAAATCCCCCCTCTCCCACCCCCCAAACCCCCTCTCCCACCCCCAAACCCCCTCCCATCCCCTTTAAACCCCCCTTCC
>OZ022459.1:114444-391944 GCA_963989345.1 Clangula hyemalis
CAGGGGTGAGAAACCAAAGTCAGTGCTGGGGGGTGGGGGGGGGGGGGGCTGAGATCCTGTAGGGGGGGCAGGATGCGAGGTTTGGGGTCGGGATTCCAAAGTTTGGGGTCAGGATCCGTGGTTTGGGTCAGAATTCCGAGGTTTGGGGTCAGAATTCCAAGGTTTGGGGTCAGGATTCCGAGGTTTGGGTCAAAATTCCAAAGTCTGAGGTTGGGATCTGAGGTTTGGGGCCAGCATCCAAGATTGGGGTCAGAATTCTGAGATTTGGGGTCTGGATTCCGGTGTTTCGGGTCAGAATTTGATGTTTAGGGTCAGGATCTGATGTTTGGGGTCCAGATGCCAAGGTTTACGGTCGGGATTCCGAGGTTTGGGGTCAAAATTCAGATGTTTGGGGTCAGAATTCTGAGGTTTAGGGTTGGGATCTTGATATTTAGGGTCAGGATCTGGTGCTTGGGGTCAAATTCAGATGTTTGAGGTCAGGATCTTGATGTTTGGGGTCAGAATTCCAAGGTTTGGGGTTGGGATCTTGATATTTAGGGTCAGGATCCGGTGCTTGGGGTCAGGATCTTGATGTTTTAGGGTCGGGATCTGATGCTTGAGGTCTGAATTCCAGTGTTTGGGGTCAGAATCCCGATGTTTGGGGTGAGGATCTTGATGTTTTAGGTCAGGATCCAGTGCTTGGGGTCAGGATCTCGATGTTTGGGGTCAGGATCTCGATGTTTGTGGCCAGAATTCCGAGGTTTGGGTTGGGATCTTGATGTTTAGGGTCGGGATCCGGTGCTTGGGGTCGGGATCTCGATGCTTGGGGGCAAAATTCGGATGTTTGGGATCAGAATTCCAAAGTTTGGGGTCAAAATTCCGAGGTTTGGGGTCAGGATCTCGATGTTTGGGGTCAGAATTCCGAGGTTTGTGGCCAGAATTCCGAGGTTTGGGGTTGGGATCTTGATGTTTAGGGTCAGGATCCGGTGCTTGGGTCAAAATTCAGATGTTTGGGTCAGCATTCCAAAGTTTGGGGTCAGGATCTCGATGTTTGGGGCCAGAATTCCGAGGTTTGGGGTTGGGATCTTGATGTTTAGGGTCAGGATCCAGTGCTTGGGGTCGGGATCTTGATGCTTGGGGGCAAAATTCGGATGTTTGGGATCAGAATTCCAAAGTTTGGGGTCAGAATTCCAAGGTTGGGGTCGGGATCTTGATGTTTAGGGTCAGGATCCAGTGCTTGGGGTCGGGATCTCGATGTTTGGGGTCAGGATCTCGATGTTTGGGGTCAGGATCTCACTTTTCGGGGCATCCACGGGACCCCTCAGTGCTCCATGGGGGGCCGGTGGCCCCGGAGTCCCGGGGGGGCAACGTTTGGGGGTCCCCCCCCGGCGCCGCCCCCCCCCGTTGTCCCCCCCCCTCCCCGCCGCCCCCGGCCCCGTTTGTGGCCCCGCACGCAGTGCACGTTGCCACAGCCTTCGTCCTCCTCCTCCTCCTCTTCCTCATCCTCCGAGCTCTCCGTCGAGCTCTCCCCGAACGCCCGCGGCTTCTCGTAGATGCAGCAGCCTGCGGGGGGGGGGGGGCACGAAATTGGGGGGGTTAGGGGAGAAATTGGGGGGGCTGGGGATGGTTTGGGGGCTTGGGGGGGAAATGGGGGGGCTGGGGGGGATTTTTGGGGGGTCAGGAGGGAAATTGGGGGGTCAGGGGGAAATGGGGCGATTGGGGATGATTTGGGGGGGTTAGAGGAGGGAAATGGGGGGGCTGGGGGTGATTTTTGGGGGGGTCAGGAGGGAAATGGGGGGATTGGGGATGATTTGGGGGGGTCAGGGGGGGAAATTGGGGGCTTGGGGATGATTTTTGGGGGGGGTCAGGAGGGAAATTGGGGATGATTTGGGGGGGTTGGGGGGGAAATGGGGGGTTTGGGAGGAGAATAGGGGGGGTTGGGGCCAATTTGGGGGGGCTGGGGGACAAAACTGGGGGGGTCGGGAACAATTTGGGGGGGGTCTCTCACACTAGGAGGAGCCCAGGTGCTCGAAAAGGGGAGCACAGGGAATAAATGGGGGGGGGGCGGTGACAATTGGGGGGGTCAGGGTGGAAATGGGGGGTCAGGGATAAAATGGGGGGGTCGGGGACAATTTGGGGGGGGGTCCTTATCAATTGGGGGGGGTCTTTATCAATTGGGGGGGTCAGGGATGATTTGGGGGGGGGTCCACATTGGAGGAGCAGCGCCCCAGGTGCTTGAAAGGCGGGGATTGGAGGGGAAAGGGGGGGTCGGGGACGATTTGGGGGGGTCCTTATCAATTCGGGGGGGGTCCTTATCAATTGGGGGGGGTCCTTATCAATTCGGGGGGGGTCCTTATCAAGTCGGGGGGGGGCTCTCACACTTGGAGGAGCAGCGCCCCAGGTGCTCGAAAGGCGGGGATTGGAGGGGAAAGGGGGGATCGGGGACAATTTGGGGGGGTCCTTATCAACTGGGGGGGGTCCTTATCAATTTGGGGGGTCCTTATCAATTGGGGGGGGTCCTTATCAAGTCGGGGGGGGCTCTCACACTTGGAGGAGCGGCGCCCCAGGTGCTCGTTGTCCACGGTGTCGCTCGACCACTCCACCTTCTTGTCCGGCTTCCGCTTGCGCAGCTTCAGCGTCAGGCTGCGGTTCTCCTGCGTAATTAACGCCCCCCCCAGGACTTAATTACCCCCCCCCCAGGGCTTAATTACCCCCCCCAGGGCTTAATTAACCCCCCCAGGGCTTAATTAACCCCCCAGGGCTTAATTAACCCCCCCCATGTCCTTATTGCCCCCTCCTCCCCATCTTTCTTGCCCCCTAATTAACAGCCCCTCCCTATAACCTCATTAAAAAGCCCCCCCAATTTATTACCCCCCTAATTAATTGCCCCCCCCCAATTAATTGCCACACACACACACTTTTTGCCCCCCCCCCCCCCCAGCCCTTACAGCCCCTAAAACCTCCTCATCGCCCCCAAACCCAGGTAATTAAGACCCCCCCCGGTAATTAAGGCCCCCCCTCAGGTCTTTAAAGCGCCCCCCCTCGGGTAATTAAGGCCCTCTCGTTAATCAAAGCCCCCCCTCCCCCAGTAATTAACCCTCCCCCTGCTTAATTAAGGACCCACCAGGTAATTAAAGCCCCCCCCTCTGGTAATTAAGGTGCTCCCCGTTATTTATAGCCCCCTCCCCCAAAAATTAAGGCCCCTCCCAGTAATTAAAACCCCCTCTCCAATAATTAACCCCCCCCGTCCGGTAATTAAGACCCCTCTGGGTTAATTAAGACCCCCCCCCTCCTGTTACTAACCCCTCCCCGGTAATTAAGGCCCTCCCCGTTATTTATAGCCCCCTCCCCTGGTAATTAACACCACCCCCACGTAATTAAACCCCCCCTACCCCAGTAAATAAGGACCCCCCCCAGTAATTAAATCCCCCCTCCCAATAATAAGCCCTCCCCCCTCCCCAGTTAATTAAGACCCCCCCACGTTAATTAAGCCCCCCCCTCTTGTTAATTAACCCCTCCCCAGTAATTAATGCCCCCCCATCCGGTTAATTAAAGCCCTCCCCGTTATTTATAGCCCCCTCCCCAGGTAATAATGACCCCCCCACGGTAATTAAAGCCCCCCTCCGGTTAATTAAGACCCCCCCCGGATAATTAAGGCCCCCCTCCGGTAATTGAGGCCCTCCCCGTTACTCATAGCCCCCTTCCCCGGTAATTAAGGCCCCCCCCCGTTAATTAAGGCCACCCCCTCCGGTAATTGAGGCCCTCCCCGTTATTCATAGCCCCCTTCCCCGGTAATTAGGGCCCCCCCCGTTAATTAAAGCCCCCTCCCCCGGTAATTAAGGCCCCCCCGGTTAATTAAGGCCCCCCCCTCCGGTAATTAAGGCCCTGCCCGTTATTTATACCCCCCTCCCCGGTAATTAAGGCCCATCCCGGTACTTAAAGCCCCCCTTTCCAGTAATTAAGCTCCCCCCAGGTTAATTAAAGCCCCCCCGGTTAATTAAGGCCCTCACCGGCTCGGCGGTGCCGGTCTGGGTGACGGTGGCGGTGCCGCAGCCGCCGCTCTCCGCCGTCTCCGCCATGGCCCCAGCCCGGCCCCCGGGGGCCGCCGCCGCCGCCGCCGAGGCCCCGTCACGGGCCCGGAAGGGCGGGGCCGAGGCCTCGCCGTTTCCGCTTCCGGTTGCGCCCCGCCCCGGTACCGAGCCCGCGGCGCGGGGCTTCCGCCGGTCCCCCTGAAAGCACTTCCGGTGGGGCGCTTCCGGTCGGTCCGGCGCTTAATGCGGTCCCCCGTGAGGGGCGCTTCCGCCGTACGGTGCGGAGTGCGCATGCGCAAGGCATTGGGGGGGGCCTTAAAGGGGCAACTACCGGCTAGGGAGGGGGCAATTAAAGGAGTGGAGGGGCAATTAAGGGGGTGAGAGGGGTAATTAAGGGAATGGGAGGCAATTAATGTTATTTTGGGGGGAAATTAAGGGGGTTTGGGGCAATTAAGGGACCTGGGGGGGGGTAAATAGGGGGTATGGGGGGCAATTCAGGTGTCAAAGGGGCAGTTAAGGGGCTTAGGGGGGCAAATAGGGGCAAAGGAGGCAGTTTATAACCTCGGGGGGCAGCTCAGGGGGTAATTAAGGAGGTAGGGGGGGTGATTTAGGGTCGGGGGGGTGTAAAAGGGGCAATTGAGGGATTTAGGGGAGTAAATAGGGAGGTGAGGGGGGCAATTCTGGTGTCCAAGGGGCAGTTAAGGGGCTCAGGGGGCAAATATGGGCAAAGGAGGCAGTTTATAACCTCGGGGGGGCAGCTCAGGGGGTAATTAAGGAGGTAGGGGGGTGATTTAGGGTCGGGGGGGTGTAAAAGGGGCAATTAAGGGATTTAGGGGGGCAATTCAGGTGTCAAAGGGGCAATTCAGGGGCTTAGGGGGGCAAATAGGGGCAAAGGAGGCGGTTTATAACCTCGGGGGGGCAGCTCAGGGGTAATTAAGGAGGTAGGGGGCGTGATTTAGGGTCGTGGGGTGTAAAAGGGGCAATTAAGGGATTTAGGGGGGTAAATAGGGGGGTGAGGGGGGCAATTCAGGTGTCAAAGGGGAAATTAAGGGACTTGGGGGGGCAAATATGGGGTAAAGGGGCAATTTGGGGGGGGTAAATAGGGGTGAAGGGGGCAGTTTATGGCCTGGGGGGGGGCGTTATGGGGCGGGGGGGGCAATTGAGACACCCACAACAACCCTAAAAACGGCCCCATGGGGGCTTTTATTACCCCTAAGGAGAGGGGTGGGGAGCAAATAACACCACAGAAGGGGCAAATAACAAAGGGGGGGGGGCAAATATCGACATGGGGGGGCAAATATTCATGGAGGGGGCAAATATTCCGGGGGGGGGGGCAAATATCCTCGTCACGAATCCTCCTTCTCCTGAAACCTGCAGAGAGAGGAGGGGGCGGTTACAGAGGGAAGCTTTTGGGGGGGGGTCCCCGTTTTTTTTGGGGGGGTCCCCGCTTTTTAGGGGGTGTCCCCGATGTGTGTGGGGGGATTTTTTTTTGGGGGGGGGGTCTCACCGGCAGCGGGTGCAGGTGTAGAAGACGGTTTGGCCCTCGTCGGCCGAGCGCATCTGCCGGGTGTGGTAGGCCATCCCCTCGTGGCCGCAGCGGGGGCAGCGTCGCTCCACCTGCCCCCCCCCCCCCCCACCCCAAAAAAATAAATTTGGGGGGGTTTTGAGGGTGTGACCCCCCCCAAATCTGGCTCCTGGAGGGTTTGAAGCCCGCCCGGGGGGGTTATGGGGATGTGGTTACGTTCTAGGGGGGGGTTGGGGTGGGGGTGGTGAAATGGGGGGGGTTATAGGCATAAAAAGGATTTTGGGGTAGGGGTCCCAAAATGGGGGGTATTAAAGGGATTGGAGGGGATTTGGGGGTGATGGTTTCAATTTGGGGGGGGCTTTATACCCATTAAAAGGGGATTTTGGGGGTGGGGTGCCACTTTGGGGGGGCTTTATACCATAAAAGGGGGGTTTTGGGGTGGGGGTGCCAATTTAGGGGGGCTTTAAACCCATAAAAAGGGGATTTTGGGGTGGGGGTGCCAATTTAGGGGTGTTTTATACCCATAAAAAGGGGATTTGGGGGTGGGGGTGCCAATTTGGGGGGGCTTTATACCCATTAAAAGGGGATTTTGGGGGTGGGGGAGCCAATTTGGGGGGGTTTTATACCCATTAAAAAGGGATTTTGGGGTGGGGGTGCCACTTTGGGAGGCCTTTATACCCATAAAAAGGGGGTTTTGGGGTGGGGGTGCCACTTTGGGGGGGCTTTAAACCCATCTAAAGGGGATTTTGGGGTGGGGACCCCAAAATGGGGGGGCTTTAAACCCATCCCAGTGGGATTTTGGGGTGGGGGTGCCACTTTGGGGGGGCTTTATACCCATTAAAGGGGGGGTTTGGGGTGGGGGTGCCACTTTGGGGGGGCTTTATACCCATAAAAGGGGATTTTGGGGTGGGGGTGCCACTTTGGGGGGCTTTAAACCCATAAAAATGGGATTTTGGGGTGGAGACCCCAAAATGGGGGGGCTTTAAACCCATCCAGGGGGATTTTGGGGTGGGGTGCCAAGTTGGGGGGGCTTTATACCCATAAAAGGGGATTTTGGGGTGGGGGTGCCACTTTGGGGGGGCTTTACACCCATCCCAAGGGAATTTTGGGGTGGAGTCCCAATTTGGGGGGGACTTTAAACCCATAAAAATGGGATTTTGGGGTGGGGTCTCAATTTGGGGGGGTTTTAAACCCATCCCAGTGGGATTATGGGGCTGAGGATCGCGTTCTGGGGGGGTTTCCAGCCACCCTAAGGGGATTTCAGGTTGTGGGGTGTTTTTTTTTGGGGTGGGGGGGGTGGGGAAGGTTTTGGGGTGCCCCCACTCACCACCGGCCCCTCGGCTTGGGGCGCAGGATCGGGGCCTCGCCCCCCCCCGGCCTGCAGGCGGTTGAACTCCAGGGCGCTGCGCACGGCCCGGCCTCAAAATCTAAAAAATTTAGGGTCGGGGGGGTGTTTTTGGGATCGGGGGGGTTTCTAGGTGCCCCCCCCCCCAAAAAAAAATAAAAACCCACCGGCGATGTCGAGGGCGAAGGCGCAGCGGGGGCAGAGGACGGTGCTGAGGGGGCCGGGTCGGGGCAGGATGGAGCCGCATTCGGGGCAGAAATCCAGGCAGGATTGGAAACACGACGGGGGGGGGGGCTCCATGGCTTTGGGGGGGGCGCGGGGGGGTTATAGGGTCGCCTCTGTGCCCCCCCTGTCCTTGTTTTTCTGCCTCGTTAGGCACTGCGCCCCGAATCCTTCCTGAGGCGTTTCCCCTCTGTAATCCCCCAATTCCCCCCCCATTGCCCCAAATTGCCCAAATCGCCCCAAATTGCCCCAAATCCCCCCCCCAGCTGCCCCAAATCCCCTCCCAATTGCCCCAAATCCCCCCCAAAACTGCCCCAAATAATCCCGGTTGCCCCAAATCCTTCCTGAGGCGTGTTTCCAATCTGTATTCCCCAATTCCCCCCCCATTGCCCCAAATCGCCTCAAATCCCCCCCAATCGCCCCAAATCCCCCCAAAACTGCCCCAAATAATCCCCATTGCCCCAAATTACCCCAAATCCCCCCCAATCGCCCCCCAGTACCCCCAATCAGCCCTAATCACCCTCCAGTCGCCCCCACTCACCCCAAATCGTCCCTGAATGACCCCCCCATCGCCCCCCATTACCCCTAATTGCCCCCAAATCCCCCCCAATTGCCCCATCACCCTAAATTGACCCCAATGACCTCCGTTGCCCCAAATCGGCCCCCCATTAGCCAAATAGCCCCCCCCCAGTTGGCCCTAATCACCCCAAAACACCCCCCTATTGCCCCCCCGTTACCCCTAATCACCCCAAATCCCCCCCAATGCCCTCAATCACCCCCCAATTGCCCCAAATCACCCCCTATTGCCCCCATCACCCCAAATCACCCCCAATTGCCCCCAAATCACCCTCCCATTGCCCCCCATTACCCCAAATCCACCCCAAATTACCCCCAATCACCCCCACTGCCCCAAATAGCCCCCCCATTGCCCCCAATTACCCCAAATCACCCCCCAACACCCCAAATCCCCCCCTATTGCCCCCAGTCACCCCCCCCAACACCCCAGATCACCCCCCCCCATTGCCTCCCATCACCCCAAATCATCCCCCAGTGACCCCAGTCACCGCTCCTGTGCCCCAAATACCCCCCCCATTGCCCCCAATCACCCCCAATTGCCCCAAATAGCCCCAAATAACCCTCCCATTGCCCCCCATTACCCCCAACCACCCCAAATCCACCCCCATTACCCCCAATCCCTCCCCATTGCCCCAAATAGCCCCCCCACTGCCCCCAATCATCCCAAATCACCCCCAATTGCCCCCAAATAGCCCACCCAGTGCCCCCAATTACCCCAAATCATCCCCCAGTGCCCTAAATCACCCCCCTATTGCCCCATATCACCCCAAATCACCCCCAACCCTCCCCTACTGCCCCCAATCACCACTCCCAGTGCCCCAAATCCCCCCCATTTACCCCCCAATCCCCCCCCATCCCCTATAAGCCCCCCACCGCCCAGAGCAGACAAGTCCAACCTCCTCCACGCCGCCTAGAGCGGCCGCCTCGCCTCGCCCCGCCCCCTTCCTCTACGTCACTTCCGCCCCCTCACCCCCTGCCACAAAATGGCGGCGGGGAGGCGCGGCGGGAGCCCCCTGCGGGGCTTCGCCGGCCAAACGCGCGTTTCCCTTCAAAATAACGCCCCGCCAACCGCCTTTATTCCCATAATTAATTACATTTATTTATTAAATGATTAATTATTATTTAATAGTGGCGGTTGGAAGGGAGTTAAAGCGGTTACGGCGGGTTTTCTGCAGCAAGCCGTCGGGGTTGATGGGGGAGCGCGCAGGCGCAGCCTCTAAATGCTGTTTTCCCCACCAAAACGGACCAAAATCGCAGCTTGTGGCCCCAAAACTAATGTTTTAGAGTTGATTTTTTGTTCTATTTGGGAAATGGAGTTTGCGCTGGTGCTGACTATGGAGGATTTTCATTATGAAGCACTGAAAATACGGCGTTACGTTGATTAATTAGCCCGTAATTAGTTAATAACCACTGAGCTCAGCGACAGGAGGGATGAGGAGCGGTGAAATGGGGTAAAAAACTTTAAAAACTCCCCAAATCGCTTATTTTCACTTGTTTCTTGCATCCAAATTGGCTAAATTTACCCAAATTGGGGGCAAAAACCGCGCCGTGGCCGCGCTGGGGGCTCCGGTGGCTCCGCTCCGCGGCGCGGCGCGGGCCCGAGGTGAAATTTTGGGTCGATTTCGTGACAAAACGGGATTTAAAGGCTGTTTTTAGGGGGGGGGGAGCGGGGCAGCACTGGGGGCGGGGCTTAGGGTTGGGGGCGGGGCTTAGGGTTGGGGGCGTGGCCTCGCCGTTGCCATGGCGTCGCTTCCGGCGCGGCGGACCGGAAGTGGCGGCCGCTGCCGGGAGGCGCCGCGGTACCGGAGCGGGGCCCGGGGCGGGGGGGGGGTCGGGCCCGGGGGGGGGGGGGGCTGAGGGGGGCCGGGACCCCCCCATAGCGGGCCCTATAGGGCCGGGGGGCTCCCCTCTACCCTCTAGGAGCTTGGAGGGGCCCTTTTACCTTTTTTCCCTCCTTTTTCCTCCTTATTTCCCTCCTTTTTCCTTTTTTCCCCCTTTTTTTCATCATTTTTCCCCTTTTTTTCATCATTTTTCCCCGATTTCCCTCTTTTTTTCCCCATTTTGAATACCGGGAGCCCTCCCCTGTCCCCTATATGGGCTTGGGGACGGCTCCCTTATTCCCTATGGGCATTTAGGGGGCCTCCTTTTCCCCTTTTCCTCCCCATTTCCCTTTTCCTTTCCTTTTCCTTTCCCCTTTTCCCCTCTTTTTTCACCCTTTTCCCTCTTTCCCCTTCTTTTATCCTTTTTTTTTCCCTATGGGGTTACCAGGGAGGGTATTCGGGGGGGGCATTTTGGGGCCATTTTATCCCATAGGGACATTTTGGGGCCAATTTATTATCCCATAGGGGGCCGATTTACCCCATGGGGACTTTTTGGGGCCAATTTTTTACCCCATGGGGACATTTTAGGGCCAATTTTTTACCCCATGGGGATATTTTGGGGCTGATTTATCCCAAAGGGACGTTTTGGGGCCGCCCCATACCCAAGGGATTTGGGGGACAGGAGGAAGAAGGGCTTGAGGGTGGCTCCTGCGTGAAAATAACCCAACTTTTTAACTTTTCTTCCTTTTTTTTTCCCTTTTTCTCCACTTTTCAGAGCTTGCCACGGCCGGACGGAGGCAGCAGAGCCCGCAGCTCCCGGCCGACCCCACACCGAGCCCTCACCCCAAAACCCCAAGGGATCGAGCCCTTGGGGGGCCCTGAAAAGGGGGGGGGGGGGACCCCAGCGACCCCCCTCCCCCTGGCCCCGCAGCCAGGTAAGCGCCAAATTTTAATTTTTTTCCCCAAAAATGAAATCTTTTCCTCGCTTTTCCATCCCAAAATGCGTTTAATCCCCTGTAAAACGGGGAAAAAAATGGGATTTTAGGGAAATGGGGGCGGATTTTTGGCACACCACCCTCAAGAACCTCGTGAGAAAGTTATGCCACCAAGATAATGCAAAATCAATTATTAATTTTAATTATTAAATGTATTATTAAACGAGTTTTTGGGGTTTTGGGTTTTTTATGGGATGCTTCAGACCCCGTTCTGGTGTCCTTATTGAACTCCGGCTTTAGGCTCTGCGTGAAGAGGCTGGGCGAGCAAAAAAAACTGGGGTGAATATCACTGTTTTGCCCAAATCTGGCGAAAATCGCTTTATTTTTACCCGTTCTTGAAGCGAAACAGAAAGGAATGGGAAAAACAAGGGGAATCTTTGGGATTTCCTGATCCTAATGATAATTTATGCTACTTTCTCGGGCTGTCCCGGGAAGTTTCTCTCTGCTGGGACCCCGCGCTGCCTCGTTCCCTTCTCGGATGAAAAGAGGAGCCCGTTTTGGGTAAAAAAACTCAGAATTTGGGGGTGGCAGGATGAGTTTCGTGTGCTCTTGGTGCGGGCGGGATCCCGCCGGCCCTAATCCCCCTTCCCCGGGCTCAAGGGCAGGGAAAATCCCCGGCTCCGCTTACTCAGCGCTGACACCTCATCCCCTCGGTCCTCCCCGGCCCCTTTTTGAGCCAAAAAAAAGAGATTTGGGGACTGGCTGCGAGTGCCACCGCCTGCTTTTTTCCCCTACAGGTACGGCTGCGACCCTAAAACCCTGCTGGGGGTTAATCCCCATCCCCCGGGGCTGCTTTACCTGCGCAGGGACCCCAAATAAGCTAAAAACTCCCCAAATAAGCTAAAAACTCCCCAAATAACCTAAAAAAACTCCCCAAATAACCTAAAAACTCCCCAAATAAGCTAAAAACTCCCCAAATAAGCTAAAAACTCCCCAAATAAGCTAAAAACTCCCCAAATAAGCTAAAAACTCCCCAAATAAGCTAAAAACTCCCCAAATAAGCTAAAAAAATCCCCAATTCACCCTTTTTTTTAACCCTTTTCCCCCTTTTTCAGCACGAGGGGGGCGTTTTGGTGACCCCAACCCCTCCTTTCGGGATCGGGGCGCGACCCAGGGCACCGAGCCGGCCCCGCTGCTTCCCCCTCCCCCTGCTCACACCTCCCTTTTTTTATCTTTTTAACCCTTTTTCCCTTTTTCCCCTTCTTTTCCGGCCCTGCGCCGTTAACCCTTGAGCTGCCGGGGCCCAGCCAAGCCGCCCGCCCTCCCCATATGGGGTTGTGCAATCCTTTATCTCCTTTTTTTTTAACGTTTTTTGTTTTTTTTCCCCCTTTTCCCCCCTCTCCGCCCCTTTCCTCCCCTTGCTGACGTGTTCCCTCCGCCGGCAGGAGCCGGGTGAGTAAAAACTCGTGCAAGATCCGGCCCCCGGCAACCTTCTGGGGCTTCACTTTTGGGCTTTTTTGAATCCTTTTTCCCCTCTTTTTGACCCCAAATCGCCTCCATTCCCTTCCCGGCCCCAAACCCGGCCCCGTTGGGTTAATGTTTCACTCCAGCGGACTCTGCCCCTTTCCCCCGAGAGGGAACTCAGCCCCGTGCTGGGGATTTCGACCTTTTTTTTTTTGGCCTTATTTAATTAATTTAGACTTTATTTTGGGGTTTTTCTTTGCCCTCGGTGCCACGTCTCTCGGGGGAGGCTCCCGGGTGAGTTGGGGCCGCGGGCGTTTCGCTTCCTCTCGGGGTTTCCTCTGGCCGGGTGCTGCCCTCGTGGCACGGGGGGGGTCCTAAAAGGGGCTTTTTGGGGGGGGGGCTGAGCTTTTCCCGCTGCCTCGTGCCCCCCCTAAATTCGCTTTTTCCCCCTTTTTATGGGGCTGCCTGCATTGGGGTGGGCTTTTGGGGCTCGCTAATCCCTCTTCCAGGTCCTTGGTGGCGGAGTCAGCTTTTCCTGGTGCCTTATGGCCCCCTAAAACCTCTTTTACCCCCCTTTTTATGGGGTTTCCCTAATTGGGGTGGCCTTTTGGGGCTTCCTAACCCCTTGTGCGTGGCCCCCTGCAGGTCCATGGTGGCAGAGTGAGGTTTTCCTGGTGCCTCGTGTCCCCCTAAAACAATTTTTGCCCTCTTTTTATGGGGTTTCCCAAACTGGGGTGGGCTTTTCGGGCTCGAAAACGTCATGGATGTGTTCCCCCACAGGTCCATAGCAGCAGAGTGAACTTTTCCCAGTCCCTTTCCCCCCCCTAAAATCACTTTTCCCCCCTTTTTATGGGGTTTCCTTAATTGGGGTGTGCTTTTGGGGCTCGAAACCCTCTTGTGCGTGTCCCCACAGGTCTGTGGTGGTAGAATGAGCTTCTCCTGGTGCCTTATGTCCCCCTAAAACCATTTTTCTCCCCTTTTTATGGGGTTTCCCGAATTGGGGTGGGCTTTTGGGGCTCGAAAACGTCATGGGTGTGTCCCCCCACAGATCCATAGCAGCGGAGTGAACTTTTCCCAGTCCCTTTTCCCCCCCTAAAATCACTTTTCCCCCCTTTTTATGGGGTTTCCCTAATTGGGGTGGCCTTTTGGGGCTCTCTAACCCCTTGTGCGTGTCCCCCTGCAGGTCCGTGGTGGCAAAGTGAGCTTTTCCTGGTGCCTCGTGTCCCCCTAAAACATTTTTTGCCCTCTTTTTATGGGGTTTCCCAAACTGGGGTGGGCTTTTGGGGCTCGAAAACGTCATGGGTGTGTCCCCCCACAGGTCCATAGCAGCGGAGTGAACTTTTCCCTGTCCCTTTTCCCCCCCTAAAATCACTTTTCCCCCCTTTTTATGGGGTTTCCTTAATTGGGGTGTGCTTTAGGGGCTCGAAACCCTCTTGTATGTGTCCCCCTGCAGGTCCATGGTGGCAGAGTGAGCTTTTCCTGGTACCTTATGTCTCCCTAAAATCACTTTTCCCCCCTTTTTATGGGGTTTCCTTAATTGGGGTGGGCTTTAGGGGCTCGAAACCCTCTTGTATGTGTCCCCCTGCAGGTCCATGGTGGCAGAGTGAGCTTTTCCTGGTACCTTATGTCCCCCTAAAACCACTTTTACCCCCCTTTTTATGGGGTTTCCTGAACTGGGGTGGCCTTTTGGGGCTCTCTAACCCCTCTTGTGTCCCCCCGCAGGTCCATAGCAGCGGAGTGAGCTTTTCCTGGTGCCTCGTGTCCCCCTAAAACCACTTTTCCCCCCTTTTTATGGGGTTTCCCGCATTGGGGTGGGCTTTTGGGGCTCCCTGACCCTTCGTGTGTGTCCCCCTGCAGGTTCATGGTGGCAGAGTAAGCTTTTCCTGGTGCCTTGTGTCCCCCTAAAACAATTTTTGCCCCCTTTTTATGGGGTTTCCCGAACTGGGGTGGCCTTTTGGGGCTCTCTAACCCCTCGTTTGTGTCCCCCTGCAGGTCCATAGCAGCTCAGTGAGCTTCTCCTGGTGCCTTATGTCCCCCTAAAACCACTTTTTATGGGGTTTCCCGAATTGGGGTGGGCTTTAGGGGCTCGAAACCCTCTTGTATGTGTCCCCCTGCAGGTCCATGGTGGCAGAGTGAGCTTCTCCTGGTGCCTTATGTCCCCCTAAAACCACTTTTCCCCCCGTTTTATGGGGTTTCCCGAATATTGACGGCCTTTTGGGGCTCTCTAACCCCTCTTGTGTCCCCCCCCCGCAGGTCCATGGCGGCGGAGTGAGCGGCGGCGCGGGTGAAGGATGCTGAAGAAGAGCAGCCTGGTGCTGTGGGGGGCGGCGCTCTTCGTCGCCTGGAACGGCCTCCTCCTCCTCTTCCTCTGGAGCCGCCCGCCCTCCTCGGCTTCTTCCTTCTCCTCCTCTTCCTCGGCCGAGCGGGGCCGGCTGACGGAGGAGGTGATCCGCCTGGCGCAGGATGCCGAGGCCGAGCTGGAGCGCCAGAAGGAGCTCCTGCGCCAAATCCACCGCTACAGCGGGCTCTGGGGCCGCCGCCGGGCTCCCCCGAAACCTTCCCAAACGCCCTCCCCGCCCCCCGTGGCACCCGAGGGCGACGCCACGGTGCTGCCGGTGCTGGTGATGGCTTGCGACCGCAGCACGGTGCGGCGCTGCCTGGATAAACTCCTCCGTTACCGGCCTTCGGCCCAACGCTTCCCCGTCATCGTCAGCCAGGACTGCGGGCACGCCGAAACGGCGCGGGTCATCGCCTCCTACGGCGACGCCGTGGCTCACATCCGTCAACCCGAGCTGGGGGACATCCCGGTCCCCGCCGAGCACCGCAAATTCCAGGGGTATTATAAAATCGCCCGGCATTACCGCTGGGCCCTGGGGCAAATCTTCCGCACCTTCCGCTACCGCGCCGCCATCGTGGTGGAGGACGATTTGGAAGTGGCCCCCGATTTTTTCGAGTATTTCCAAGCCGCTTTCCCCCTCCTCCTCTCCGACCGCAGCCTCTGGTGCGTCTCGGCTTGGAACGACAACGGCAAAGAGCAGATGGTGGACGCCGGGCAGGCCGAGCTGCTTTACCGCACCGATTTCTTCCCCGGTTTGGGCTGGCTGCTCCTCGCTGAGCTGTGGGACGAGCTGGAGCCCAAGTGGCCGCGGGCTTTTTGGGACGATTGGATGAGGCAACCCGAGCAACGACGGGGCCGCTCGTGCATCCGCCCCGAGGTGTCCCGCACCATGACTTTCGGCCGCAAAGGGGTGAGCCACGGGCAGTTTTTCGACCAGTACCTGAAATTCATCAAGCTCAACGACCGCTTCGTGCCTTTCACCCGCCTGGACCTCTCCTACCTCAAAAAGGAGGAGTACGAACGCTCCTTCCTGCCCCGCGTCTACGCGGCGCCCGAGGTGCGGGTGGAGGAGCTGCAGGGCAACCAACGCCGCGAGCTGGGCACCGTCCGCGTGCAGTACACCGGCCGCGACTCCTTCAAAGCCTTCGCCAAAGCCCTGGGGCTCATGGACGACCTCAAATCCGGCGTGCCCCGCGCCGGCTACCGCGGCATCGTCAGCTTCGTCTACCGCGGCCGGCGCGTCTACCTCGCGCCCCCCTCGGACTGGACGGGCTACGACCCCAGCTGGAGTTAGCAGCTCCGTTTATCATCTTTTTTGGGTTTATTTCCCCCAAATCGCGTTGTTTTGGTTTTTTTTGGGGCGTGTTTTCTTCCAGCTGGGGGAGATTTTAGCCGCGGGTGCGGGGTTTTATTTGGGTGGGGGGAGGGAGGGGGTTGGGGGAAACATCCCCGCACCCGAATCCGCGGGGATTTGGCCCCGAGCGGTGCCACCGCCGCCCAAGGCAGAAATTATTTTCCAGAATAAAAGGAAAAAGAAAACAACAACAAAAAAACAGAAAACAAACCCCAAAAGCCTCCATTTTTTGTTGTTTTGCTGTGGCTCTCGGCACATCCTGGACCCTGTATTGGGTTATATATGGCCTGGGCCCTATATGGCCTGGGCATTACAGGCCATAAACTCCTTTATATGGGTTCACTGACCATATTGTGTAGGATCTGGTCCTTATATATGGCTGTAGGGCCTTGCTGCTGTATTTTAAGCCCTTTATGGCTTGGGATCCGCATCAGGCTGCGTGCTCTGGTCCCTATATTTCATATGGCCTGGATCCCCTATACAGGGGGCTGTCTCCTATATGCTGCTCCCCTCACTACATCTGCCCCATCCTACACCCCACTCCCTGCTCGATACGTTCTGCACCATCCTTTTTGTATAGGGGATTTATATTTGGGTCTGGGGGTGTCATTTCTGCAGCCGAAAAGCCCTTTTTATTTTACAAAACCCCCCATTTTTTTTACATCAAATAAACCCCGAGCTGCGGCTTTGTTGAGGCCCGTGGGTTGCCCCGTGCTGAAGCGGGCAGTGAGGGTTTGGGACGAGAAAAAATTGCTCAGTTCTGATTATTTTTTTTTAGGGAAAAAACGCCTCTTTTTGGAGCAGGGAAGGTTATGAAACGGGGCGATTAAATTGGGATAAAAAGAGGGGAAAAGGGCAGCGGGGAGGGACTGGGTAAAGGGGTGAAACTAGGGAGGGAAAAGTGATGCAACGAGCTGGAGATTTGCTGCTCCCCAGCAAGCTTTGGGTTAAATCAGGGTGATTTTTCGAGACGAGGAAGAAAAAGGGGGAAGTATTAGGATTATGAACGCTTTTCAAGCAGTGACACAGGGCACTGATGGTTTCTTAAATTTCTCCTCGGTTTGGGTTTCTCGCCGAGCTCACCCCGGGGAAAGGCACAAATAAAATAAATTATTTAACAGAAAACACCCCGGGGGATGAGGCAGGGCGAGGGCACAGCCCTACTGCTGCGGTTTGTCCAGGGGCTGTATTTATGGGTGAATTTTGGAGGAAATGCTATTTACTCAATTCGTTGGGGAATTTATAAATTTTTATAATTTACCCGTTACAGCCCCAAATGAGCCTTTTGAGCCGCATTTCTACCCAACCCCACCCTTTCTTATACAGATCCCACATTTAACCGGCGTCCCCTGCGATCTGGTCCTTCCCCCTCCTGCCTTTTTCACTAAAAACCCCCAAAAAACGAGCAAAAAAAAAAAAAAGCAGTTTTAACGCTTCCGAACGGCGGCGGCGCAGTCCTCACTCAGGTCCGCTCCCCCCATTGCCCGCCGCGCTTCGCCGCTCTCGCGGGCTTCAATCAGGTCCGCTCCGTGGGGCGGGGGGAGCGCTTTCTGGAGTGACCAATGGGGGCGCCGCTGTGGGGGCGCCGACCAATCAGAGGGCGCCTGGCGCCTATAAAAGGGAGCACGGCGGGGCGCGCGAGCCATTTCGGTAGCGCAGGGGCTATGGCGCGGGCGAAGCAGGCGGTGGGGGCCCAGTCAGTGCCTCGTAAAAAAGCAATTAAAAAATCTAAATTAAAACCTCCTCCAACATCGCTGGCTACTCGGGTCTCGGCACTGCGTAAGAAGCTTCGTTTTTCCCGGAAGCGCTTCTTTTTGAGGCTCCCTACGGCGTTTATTCGCAGGCTGCTGGGGGAATTCGGGCTCCATGTGGCCGCCTGGGCAGCGTTGCAGGCAGGCTGTGAGGTTCACCTCCTGACTCTGCTTGAAAATTGGGGGCTGTGCGCCCGCCACGCCAAGAGGGTTGCTGTCGAGGCTGCTGACGTGAGGCTGGTGAGGTGCATTCAGAGGAAAAGAGTCTGATTTTCCCTGCGGCGGTGCGGGGTCAGCGCCAGCGAGCTGACTCAGGGCCTGCGGAGCTGTGCAGGAAGGCAGCCTTTTCTTTTGGTTGTGCTTGTTTGCTGTTTGTTTTGGCTTTGAGACGCGGACTTACGAGTTGAAACTGTGAAGCTTTTCTGACGAAAAAGAGAAGAAATCAGACCATTGGGAGTTTGTTTCTTGTCAGAGCATGGCGCTGCCAAGAAGCAGTTTAATTTATTCACGCAAGGAGCCGTTGGATGGCATAATAGAAGCACGTTGCTTGTGCCAGAAGGCTCACTTTAGCAACCTCTTATGTTTTGAAAGCAACCTGATGGAAAAACTACCTCGTGGAGAAGAGTGAATTACAAATCCTCCGCCACCGAGGCTGCGCCGGGCTGTAATTTTGGTTTGGCGGAGATCGGAGCCGCTGTGGTTTGTCGATGACCTGATTTAAGTTGTTGGGGCCCCGGGGATGAAAGCAGCCGCCCTCCTCGGTGCCTTTCCTGGTGTTTTGTGCTCTCTCCTAGCCCGGTAAGCCGAGTTTTTGTGAGTGGGGAGCAGCGAGGAGGGGAGTGGCAGCAGGCAGAGCAATTTGGGTTGAAAGGAGGATTTTAACCCTGTTGAATCCTGGGCTGTTGGCACCCCCCCCAAATCAACCAGCATTAAGAGCAATTTATTATGTTCTTTATCTGGAATAATGCACTCCTGCTGTCTCAAAACGTTTTAATTTCCCCCTTGAGCCTGCTCTTTCCCCTCCCTTTTGCTCACAGGTGGTGAAATGGTGATAAAAGCCTGGCCCCGCATCCCAGCAACGCCTGTGGCACCGTGTGAAGTCCCCGAGCGACCTGGGCAGGAACAGGACGTGGTTTTTATGCAATTTCTCCTTTCTATGGGTTGAAAGCGCTCGGTGCAAGCTAAAAAGAACCCAAGTCCCCTCCCCGGCCCCAGACCAGATCCATGGAAGGGATCCCTGAGGGCTCTGGGTCCCTGTTACCGCATTCACCCACCCTCGTGGTGTTTATTTTCCCTTAAATCTCACAGTTTTTCCCCTTCCTAATTGCCTTTCCTCCTGTCTCTGGGCGTCTGTTATCTTCTAAAACTCCCTTAAAATCTCATTATAGCAACTAGCCCCGATCTCACGCTAATTCCACCCAATGCCACCACGCGTTTACTCTAATACAGCTCTGGGCAATGCCCATTTTAATGGGGAAAATTAAAATAATTCGCTTTTCCAGGGCCTGAGGCGGGTTTTAAAGGATTTTCCCCCAGGGAGGAGTTGTGTTATCAGCGCTGCTCCAGAGCCTTGTCCCCCTCCAGCAAGCTGCATGGGATTACCAGGTAAGAAGTGGAAAACTTGATTATAAATCCCTTTTTTTTCTGGTGAGAAAACCTTCTTTTCAGGGCTGTGCGCGTTCACAATCCATAAATGGACTTTTTCGCTTAAAAAAAACCCTTATACAACACATCTAATATCTCCTCCGTGCTGAATTTTTCCTTTTTGGGGGCATTTCTCCCCATTTTTTGGGTGTGCACGAGGTTGCACGTGGCTGGGTGTGACCTGACCTAGGCTCAGTGCTGCGCTGGGGAGGATTTGACCGTCCCTGTGCCTACTCCCGTGGAGAATTTGATGCTCCAGGTGATGATGAACCAGCTCCTGATCCTTTTTTTTAACAAAATAATGAAAAAAAAAACCAAGGAAGGGGACAGCTGGGAGGTGCATGCCTCAACCTAGAGAGAAAACCCACCAGGAGAGGCTGAATGTGCGGACAAATGTTCTAATTCCTTTTTTCTTCTTTTTTTTTCTGTATTTTTTCCCTTTTCCAGGCATGTGCCAGTGGAAAATCATCTGAGAGTTTGAGAAATCCACCAGCACCTGCAGAGGGCAGAGCTGCGATGCCTGCAGGAGGAGGAAGAAGGCGTCCTGATGAGCCTGGAGGCCCAGAATAACCAAAATATTGGAGAAAAAAAACCACAATTTTGGTCCAAACAGCCACGATACTACACAGAAAACACCAGGAGCTTGATATCAGGATGCTCCAGGTGGGGAAAACCCCTCGGTGCTGAGCTTTGGGACCTAATTTCCTTTTTTTTTCCCCCACCTTTTGCTCTCAGTCCTAATTAGAAGCTCTCATTCAGCGCCGGTTTCTTCCTCCAGGATACTAAAAGCACGAGCAAAAGGAGGATTTTCCCCTCAAATAGACTTTGATTTAACACTTTCTCTGGGAAAGTGCTTCCTGCTGGCCTGGGTGCAATTTCCTTTGTGTTTTTTTTTTTTTTCTTTTTTCCCCTCTTTCTGGCAAATATTAAATGGTGGAAATGGGAACCTTGGCGCAGCGTTTCCTCCGGGGAAGGGCGGAGATGCAAAGCGAGGGAAACCACAGCCGTGGGAGCTGAGGATACTTCCCCTGCTTGCTGGTTTTAGGACTTTTTTCAGCAATTCTGAAACCCGAAGCAATTGCGCTGGGTTTTGGGTCCGTTTCCTTTGAATTGAAGGGGAGTTTGGGGTCCGTCCTGTTGCATTTAAAGGGAATTTTGGGTCCATCCTGTTGCATTTAAAGGGAGTTTGGGGTCTTCTGTTGCATTTGAGGGGAATTTGGGGTTTGTCCGAGCCTGGCGTGGAGCAGGAGGGTGAAATTTAAGTCGGGTGAATCCTTTCTGCCTGGAAAAAAAGAGGTGAAAGAAAAACCAAACGGAGCCGGGGCTGGTTTTTAGTGCTGTTTATTGAGCTCGGGAGCTGCGTGAGTGGCAGAACGCGGCGGTGGGGAGGAGTTTGGGGGCGAAACCTGAGGGTTTGGGGGATTTTTTAGGGGCAGAAAGTGAGCAGGGCCGGCCCTTCTCCCAACCACAGCAGGGGCCGCAGCCTCTCCCCGGCGAAGGCGGCGGGGGGAAAGGCGAAGATCTCGGCCTCGCTGTCGGCGTCGCGGAAAGCCACCCGCCCTCCCCCGTAATCCAGGGCCACCTCGATGCGTTTCGGCACCCGGGCCAGGGGCAGGCAGGTGGGGCTGGGCCAGGTGAGCGCCCTCAGTTGCCCCAACCACTGCCCCACAGCCCAAACGCCCCGCGGGGGGCTCAAACCGAAGCATCCCTTGCGGGGCACAAATTCCCGAGCCACCCCCAAAGCCCAGTCGGGCCCCGGCAGCACCTCCACGGCCCAACGGTGCCGTCCTGCAACGAAACCCTGGCGGCCCAGGACGCAACGGAGAGCCTCGAAGCGCTCCGAGCTTCCCGGAGGAGGGTCCCGAGGGGTTTTGCGACGCCGGGCGCTGCGGCCGTCCGGGGACACCAGGATCTGGGGGTGAGCGGTGGCCGGGTCCAGGGTCACGCTCGCTGTGGGGACAAAGGGGCTCGGTGCTTGAGTCCTGATTATTTGGTGCACCCCGTTATCAGCTCCAAATAGTGCACCCCAATATCGGCTTCAGGTTTTGCTCTAGGGCGTCAGCTCCAAATATTGCACCCCAATTATCAGCTCTGGGGTGTGAACCCAGTTATCAGCTCCAAATATCGCTCCAGAACATCGGGTTTGGGAGCTGAACCCAATTATCAGCTCCAAATATTGCTGCAGGATATTAGCTCTGGGTCTTGCACCCAATTATTAGCTCCACATATTTCACCAGAACATCGGTTTTGGGAGTTAAACCCAATTATCAGCTCCAAATAGTGCACCCCAATATCAGCTCTGGGTCTTGCTCCCGATTATCGACTCCAAATATTGCTTCAGATTATCAGTTTTGGGAGTCAAACCTAATTATCAGCTCCAAATATTGCTCCAGATTATCAGTTTTGGGAGTCGAACCTGATTATCAGCTCCAAATATTGCTCCAGATTATCAGTTTTGGGAGCTGAACCCAATTATCAGCTCCAAATATTGGACCCCAATATCAGCTCTGGGTCTTGCACCCGATTATCAACTCCAAATATTGCTCCAGATTATCAATTTTGGGAGTCAAACCCAATTATCAGCTCCAAATATTGCATGTCCTATCAGCTCTGGATCTTGCACCTGCTCCAAATATTGCTCCAGATTATCAGTTTGGGGAGTCAAACCCAATTATCACCTCCAAATATTGCTCCAGATTATCAGTTTTGGGAGTTTAACCCAATTATCAGCTCCAAATATTGCTCCAGAATCTCAGCTCTGGGTTTTTCCTGCCCCGAATATTGGATATTAAACTAGAACGTGAGGTCTAAACGTGGCCCTGAAGCAGGATTTACCTTTCTGGTATCCCCCCAGGTCTTCCTCCAGGGAGCAAGCCAGGACACCTGGAAGCAGAGAAGAACCCAAAGATTTCCAGCCCTGCATCCAGCCGCTCCTTCCCCACCTCTTCTGGGCATTAAGAGGGCTGGAGAGCTAATTAATGCCCCGAACACCTAATTAATGCCCTGATTTAATCACTAATTAATTGTCTGCACCTCCCACCTGCAGCTCTCCCTCCCTTAGGGGTGCTATAATGGGTCTCCAGGGTGAAAATTAAATTTTTTTTCCTTTCAATTAACGGGTGTTTGGTGCATTTGGACTTCCCAACCCAATTTTGCCAGCTCCTGGGATGCCTGCCCCCCCCCCCCCGGCCCAGGCTTCGTTTTTCTGCTCACGAAATCACCGCTTTTCCCCCCCCGTTTTCCCCTCCGGGCACCTTTGAGCCTCTCCACCACCGCTGCCAGGGCGTTGGTTTTTTGGGAGAAGTCCTCGAGCTCCGCTTCGAGCTCCAGCGGCCGCGGCCTCTGCTCCGTGCTCCTCGTTGGGGGAAAATCGGAATATTTAACACCTCCTGACCAGGAAACCCCAAATCCCCCCCGAAATGTGCTGTAAAGCCAGGGGGAAGCGAAAAACAGAGGGTTTTGTGCCCCAAAATAGAGGGTTTTGTGCCCAAAAATAGAGGATTTCATGCCCCAAAGTAGAGGATTTCATGGCCCAAAAATAGAGGGTTTTGTGCCCCAAAGTAGAGGAGTTCATGGCCCAAAAATAGAGGATTTTGTGCCTCAAAGTAGAGGAGTTCATGGCCCAAAAATAGAGGATTTTGTGCCCCAAAGTAGAGGATTTTGTGCCCCAAAAATAGAGGATTTCGTGCCCCAAAGTAGAGGATTTTGTGCCCAAAAATAGAGGGTTTTGTGCCCCAAAGTAGAGGATTTCATGGCCCCAAAATAGAGGATTTTGTGCCCCAAAACTAGAGGATTTCGTGCCCCAAAGTAGAGGATTTTGTGCCCCAAAGTAGAGGATTTTGTGCCCCAAAATAGAGGGTTTTGTGCCCCAAAGTAGAGGATTTTGTGCCCCAAAAATAGAGGATTTCGTGCCCCAAAGTAGAGGATTTTGTGCCCAAAAATAGAGGGTTTTGTGCCCCAAAGTAGAGGATTTCATGGCCCCAAAATAGAGGATTTTGTGCCCCAAAACTAGAGGATTTCGTGCCCCAAAGTAGAGGATTTTGTGCCCCAAAGTAGAGGATTTTGTGCCCCAAAATAGAGGGTTTTGTGCCCCAAAGTAGAGGGTTTCATGGCCCAAAAATAAAGGATTTTGTGCCCCAAAATAGAGGATTTCATGCCCCAAAGTAGAGGATTTCATGGCCCAAAAATAGAGGATTTCGTGCCCCAAAGTAGAGGATTTCATGGCCCAAAAATAGAGGATTTTGTGCCCCAAAGTAGAGGATTTTGTGCCCAAAAATAGAGGATTTCATGCCCCAAAGTAGAGGATTTTGTGCCTAAAAATAGAGGATTTTGTGCCCCAAAGTAGAGGATTTTGTGCCCAAAAATAGAGGGTTTTGTGCCCCAAAGTAGAGGGTTTTGTGCCCCAAAGTAGAGGATTTCATGGCCCAAAAATAGAGGATTTTGTGCCCCAAAGTAGAGGAGTTCATGGCCCAAAAATAGAGGATTTCATGCCCCAAAGTAGAGGAGTTCATGGCCCAAAAATAGAGGATTTTGTGCCCCAAAGTAGAGGGTTTTGTGCCCAAAAATAGAGGGTTTTGTGCCCCAAAGTAGAGGAGTTTTGTGCTCCAAAATTGAGTTTTGGTGTGTTTTTTTTTTTGGTGCCCCAAAATAGACAATTTTATGGCCTAAAAATAGAGGGTTTTATGATCCCAGATTAGAGGTATTTGGGCCTCCAAAATAGATTTTTTTTGCCCCCGAAATAGACGGGGTTTGGACCCAAAAATAGAGGTTTTTTATGCCCCCAAAATGGTGTTTTTGTGCCCCCAAAATAGAGGAGTTTTGTGGCCTCCGAGTAGGGGATTTTTGTGGCCCAAAATCGAGGAATTTATGGCCCCAAAATAGTTTTTTTGTGCCCCAAAGTAGCCAGGTTTGGGGCCCCCAAAATGGAGTCCTTTTTGTGCCCCCAAAGTAGAGGGGTTTTGTGTCCGAAAATTGAGGATTTTATGGCCCAAAAATAGCTTTTTTTTTGTGCACCAAAATAGGGTTTTTATTTGTTTTTGTGCCCCCAAAGTAGAGGATTTTCGTGCCCCAAAGTAGAGGATTTGTGTGCCCCCCAATATAGAAGATTTTACGGCCCCAAAACCAGAGGGGTTTTGTGCCCCCAAAATAGAGGGATTTTTGCCCCGAAGTGGAAGTTTTTTGTGGCCCCGAAGTAGAGGAGTTTTGTGCCCCAAAATAGCGGATTTTAGCCCAGAAGTGGCTTCTCAAAGCCCTGCTCCCAGCGATGTTTGAACCCCCCCGGTACCTGCTGGGGGCGACGCCGGCGTCCTGGGGGGAGGAAGGAAAAGAGACGCTCAGGCGCTATTTTTGCGGGAAAAAACCCTAAAAACTGGGATTTTGGGGGGAGGATTTTGGCTCACCCATCGATTTCCACCGCCTCGCCAGCCCTTGGCTTCCTCCAGCCCGCGCCGCAGGTGGCCCAGGCGGGCCAGCAGCCACGATTCCTGCTGGCCCACGAGCCCCCGCAGCCCCCCCAGCACCACCAGCAGCTTTTGCCTCTCGGCCTCCACTCGTGCCTGGGGAGGAAGAAAAAAAAAGAGGCTGGGAAAAGGGCCAGGGGCCCCCGTTTTGTGCCCTAAAAACCTGTGGCACCCACCAGCAGCGCCTGCTGGGCCCCCCCCGGGGGTGTCAGCAGCGTGGCCGCTCGCTCGTCCTCTCGGGGTTTATTTCGGGGGGGTCCGAGGTGCTCCTGGGGTGTGGAGGAGGACGGGGTGGGCTCCTGCTGCGGGTGGGAAAAAAGGGGTGAGCAGCCCTAAAACGCCCAGATTTGGAGGTCCCAGCCTGCTCCTCCTCTTGGCTGAGCTCCATAAATCCCCTAAAAGCCCCCCCAGGCCCCCTTTTCCCTCCCTCGCGAGACCCTTTTGGGGCCCCCTTTTCTCCTACGGTGCTGGGGTTTAAATCGCTCTCGTTTTTGGCTGCCAACCCCTCCCACTTCCTCCAAACTCGCTCAAAACCCTCCAAATTGCAGCGTTTTCAGCCCGATTTCCTCTCCCAGATGCTGGGAGGGAAGGCAGAGAGCTTCACCCCGCGGCGGAAAAGCTGAGCTTTAAGGGGAATCGTTTTTTTGGGGGGGTGATTTGGGGAGGGAGAGGGCGATTCTCTTGCCTCCAAGCATTTTTTTGGGGAGGGAGAGGACAATTCTCTCACATCCAAGCATTTTTGGGGGGGGATTTGGGGAGGGAGAGGGCGATTCTCTCACATCCAAGCATTTTTTGGGGGGGGATTTGGGGAGGGAGAGGGCGATTCCCTCACCTCCAAGCATTTTTGGGGGGTGATTTGGGGAGGGAGAGGGCAATTCGCTCGCATCCAAGCATTTTTGGGGGGTGATTTGGGGAGGGAGAGGGCGATTCTCTCGCCTCCAAGCATTTTTTGGGGGAGGGAGAGGGCAATTCTCTTGCCTCCAAGCATTTTTTTGGGGGTGATTTGGGGAGGGAGAGGGCAATTCTCTCACATCCAAGCATTTTTTGGAGGAGGGAGAGGGCAATTCTCTCGCCTCCAAGCATTTTTGGGGGGTGATTTGGGGAGGGAGAGGGCAATTCTCTTGCCTCCAAGCATTTTTGGGAGGGGGTTTTGGGGAGGGAGAGGGCAATTCTCTCGCCTCCAAGCATTTTTTGGGGGTGATTTGGGGAGGGAGAGGGCAATTCCCTCGCGTCCAAGCATTTTTTTGGGGGTGATTTGGGGAGGGAGAGGGCAATTCTCTTGCCTCCAAGCATTTTTTGGGGGTGATTTGGGGAGGGAGAGGGCAATTCTCTCGCCTCCAAGCCTTTTTTTGGGGAGGGAGAGGGCAATTCTCTCGCCTCCAAGCATTTTTTGGGGGGTGATTTGGGGAGGGAGAGGGCAATTCTCTCGTGTCCAAGCATTTTTTTGGGGAGGGAGAGGGCAATCCTCTTGCATCCAAGCATTTTTCGGCCGCGGGGCCTGGCTCACCCGGTCCTCGAGGGGCTCGGCGAGGGGGACGCGACGCTCGAGGTCTGCGCCACGAGCTCGGCTCCCATCCCCAAGGCACAAATCCTGCTCGCCCTCCACCAGCTCCCGCACCACGGCCACCACGTTGGCCAGCTGCCGGTTGGGGCAAAAGCCTCCGGGGGGGAAAGGGAGGCGGCATTGGGGGCAGGATCCGGCCCCATCGTGGCCTTTCTCGGCGCAGCGGGCGACGCAGGAGCGGCAGAAGTTGTGGCCGCAAGCCAGGAGCATCACGGGCTGGCGGAAAAAATCCAAGCAGACGGCGCAGGTGGCTTCCTCCTGGAGGTTTCTCACCGCCTTTCCCTGCGCCATGGTTCCGAGGAGTTGGCGAGGCCACCGGAGAAACGCCCACGGCGAGGGGCCGGGCGCTGGGTTTTCCTGGAAGCCGGCCGTAAACACAGCGGGGTTTAAAGCGAAAGGGAAAAAAATAAAAAAAAAAATAAATAAATAAAAAGAAAGAAACCCCACCCAAGAAGCGAAAAGGAAGAGGAAGAAGTGTTGCGAGGATTTCGGGCGTTACGGCCGCCTGGAGCTGAGGCTGCCAGGCTCTTTTTTCCCAGAAAGGAATGCAAAAAGTGCATTTATTTACTAATTAATTCAGGGAACCAAGCTGAGCGAGGATCTCTCACTTAAATATTTCACTTTTGGAGCTCATAACCCACTTTTTTTTCTTTTTTTTCTTTTTTTTTTTTTTACAGGCTTATCAAAAAGTTTTTGCAGTTATGAAGTATGCTGATAAAAAAAAATAAAACAACTCCGATATGGCTGTAAAAACAACGGGTGCCTGAGCCGCAAATTAATCTGCTTTGGTTTTTGTCCAGGAAAACCACAGAAACTCCCCGGAGGTGGCTCGCAGCGAGGGTAAAAAGAGGCAGGAGTGGTGCAAAAACCCAGAGGGCATTTGCTAAAAATAAAATAAAATAGAATAAAATAAAATAGAATAATAATAAAAAAATAATAAAAATAAAATAGAATAAAAATAAAATAGAATAAAATAAAATAGAATAAAATTTAAAAAGAATAAAATAAAATAGAATAAAAAATAGAAGAAAAAATAAAATATAAGAGAATAAAATAAAATAATAGAATAAAATAAATAAATTTAAAAAAAAATAATAAAAATGCTGCCAAACCCCGTTAATAAACCCCAAAAGCGCCCCGCTGCGAGACGGGGCCGGAGGGGCCGAGCTACGCTCACCTTAGAGGATCTCAAAGGCGCGTTCTCATTGGTTTGTTGTGCGCAGCCAATAGGAACGCGCAGCTCGGCGGACAGCCAATAAGAAGGGGAGGTTCTGATCCCCCCCTCCCCGCGCCGCACACGCGCTGAGGGGGGACTCGAGGGGCCGTTGGTGCGCGAGGATGGGGAGCGAGAAAACGTTAAAAAATAAATAAATAAATAAAAATAAGAAAGGAAAAGAAATCCTGGCAGATCTCGAGGTAGAAAAAATGAAAAGGAAAAAATAATTTCTTTCCCTTCCCTTCCCTTCCCTTCCCTTCCCTTTCCCTTTCCCTTTCCCTTTCCCTTTCCCTTTCCCTTTCCCTTTTTCCCTTTCCTCCAGGAAACTCCTGGCGCAGGGCATTAATCAACAGGAGGGTAATTTCAAGCTTAATTAAATCTTGGTTGCTTCAGCTACTTCTCCCTCCCAAGAGGGAGCCCAGCTTGCAAACGGCAGCAGGGGAATCCAGAGCTGTGCTGGATAAAAGCATTCCTGCAGAAACTGTTATTTCCCTCCATCTCTAATTCTTAATTTCTAGAAGAAAATTAAATTGCATGTAGAAGCAAGCCAGCGTTACTTCTTATGTGAGGTTTATTTTTCACTTATAAGCAGGTTTTGGAGCTCCAGTGTTTCGGAGCAAGGATGTGTTGCACCTGCTGGATGCCTGCTCCCGTGTTTGGCTTTTTGGGACAAATTCCTGTACTTTAGGAGACTTTAACTCGGCTTTTCTGGATCCAGGAAAAAAAAAAAAAGCCATGGCTTTTCTGGAGCTATGCTGTTGGGGAGCTATGGAGAAGGGGTGAACCTGCCTCTGGCCGTTCCCTTCCCAGGACGAGAGGATGCGGTTTGGGGGGAGAAATGCCCCATTTTGGGGCGGAAAAAGGCGTTTTGGAGGCAGCGGGAGCCCAACCGGGGGGGGGGGGGGAGGGGGGGGGGGCAGGGGCGCGCGGCGGTTGACCCTGTTGCGTCCGCCGGGGAGGGGAGGGGAGGGGGACGTTGACTCGGTTCCGTCCGGCCCGGTGCTATATAAAGGGGCCGCGGGGGCCCCGCCGCCCCGCAGTCGGAGGTCGGCGGCGGCGAGTGCGGGAGCGGCGCGGGGAGCGGAGCGGAGCGGGGGGCGGGGAGCGGCGCCTCGAAGCCGGTCGGTGGGGGCTCCGGCTCCGGCAGCGGTGTGGCACCGGCCATGCCTCGCGGCAACACGCTGTCCCAGCCTTCTACCTCCCGAGCGGGCTTAGCGGTGCAACTGCCGAGGAAGCGGGGGCGGCCGTCGCTGTCGGACCTCATTCTCCGCGCTGTCTGCGTCTCCACGGCTCGCAAAGGCGCCTCGTTGGCTCTCATCAAGAAGACGCTGGCCACCGAGGGATACGATGTGGTGAGGAACAGCGGCCGCCTCAAGGCGGCGCTCGGCAGTTTAGTTACTAAGGGGCTCCTGCAGCGTGTAACCGGCACGGGGATCGCCGGCTCGTTCCGTATCGGCCGCGTCGGTAAGGAGCGCATGGAGGGAGCCGCGCAGCGCGGGAGGGCGGACGGCGAAACCCGCCAGCGCCCCGCGGGGAAGACGAAGGGCCCGAGGCGCGCTGTCAAAGCCACCCCGCAGCGGCTGAAGAAGCCGAGGAGACCGCGGGGCAAGGCCGCGGCGGCACCAGCGGAGCCGGCGGCCGAGGGTGCGGAGGCAGCCGAGCGCCCGGAGGCGGCGGCGGCGGCGGCTGAGGAGGAGCGTTAGGAGCGCGGCGGAAGAAAGCAATAAAACCTTAAACCCAAAGGCTCTTTTAAGAGCCACCCCTGAGAGCTCAGCAGAGGGGCTGTACGCGCGGGGTGGCCGGAGCTGAACGCACGGCGGCAGCGCCGCTCGCGGCTTCCCCGACGGGCGCACGGCGGCAGGGAAAGAGGGAGGGAGGCGGGGTGGGAGGGAGGTGCCGCCCGCGGTCCCTCAAAGAGCCCCGGGGAGCGGCGGCGGCGGCGGCTCCTCCGCCGGCGGAGCCCGGAGAGCTCGGGGCGGGGAGCGCGCCGCTGCCCGGCTCCGTGTGAGGTTCTCACTCAGGTCCGCACATCCCCCCATGCACGGTGCGGACCTGCCGGGTGCAGTTCTCAATCCGGTCCGCACAGGACCCAAGTCCTCCTCCTGCCACCCCCCCGCCCCTTGGATGCCAACCAGGAAGGAGAAAATAATAAATTGCTTTTTTTTTTTTTTTTTTCATTTTTTTTAAACAAACCCATCACCCGCACAGAAAAATGCCGGTTTGAACCCATTTACGGCCGGGAAGGGGCCCGCCCGCGATTCCCAAGAGGCGGGATCCCTCTCAGAGTCCGCTTATCTGCACCTTGTCCTCCACCTCCCACGAGCACCGCCGCGGGGCAGCCCCCTCGCAGCCCAGGGCGCCCGGCGCCTCCTCGCATCGCTGGGGCTCCCTGGCCTTATCCTGCTCCTCGTCCCACCGCACGCTTTTTCTGTCTGCCAAAACCTGCGGGGGAGCCGAGCCGGGATCTGGCGTCCCCTTTGCTGAGGGGGAGACCCGCGCAGGTCAGAGGCAAAGCCCAGGAAAAGCTGAAGTAAGAAGAAAAACTTTAAAAAAAAAAAAATAATAATAATAGCTGCCTTACCCTTTTCCTCAGTGCTCAGGATTTTCCCTGTTTCCAGCTTCGGTTTGGGTCTCAATGGGTCTTGAAGGAAGGAGGCAAGGAGGTGGTGGATGTGCCTCATTCACTGCCTCCTTCCCCCAAGCTCCTTTTCCTCCTAAAATTACCTCGCAATTCTTTCAGAGCCTCCTCGAGGGCAGCGTGCTGGTGGCGGCAGGAGCGCAGGCTCTTTTCCAGCTCGGGGGGAAGCTGCAGCCTCGCTTCGTTCCAGCTGGGGAAAGAAATTACAGAGGTGGACTCGGCGTGAGGGTTGGGGCTAAACCTGTGCAGGTAACAAACCCAGAATACTGGGGGCTGAGGGTTTTGTAGTGCTGAGAAGCAGAAAAGTGGAAGTGGCAGCGCTGGTTTCATCCCTGAAGGGTGAAGCTTTAGGGTTTTATTGGCTTCGAAGCAGGGTAATGAGGTGTGGAAGCGATGGGGCGCCACGTACCTGCTCAGGCTGCTCCCGGTATCCTAAAAGGGGGGAAAAAAACAGGATTAAGGGCCCTGTGTGTGTTTTTTTGGGGGGTTTTGCCTTCATCCTGGCGAGCGGGAGCCTCACCTGGGGCAGACGCCCGGCCTCCAGCTGCCCGATGAGGCCGTGGAGCCGCGCGATCTCCTCTGTCACCCGCGAGGCTTTTTCCGCCTGGGCGGCCTCGAAGGCGGCGTCGAGCTCGGCCAGCCGCTGCAGCACCGCGCGCTCCTTCTCGTCCAGCAGCCGCCGCAGCCGCTCGAACTCGCTCCCGATGCGCCGCCGCTCGGCCTCGCTCGTCTCCTGGGGAAGGAAGCAGGAGGGGAAACCTCCCCCCGTGACCGCGCGTCTCCCCCAGACCTGATTTATTTTCCTCCTTTTTAAGCTAAGGACAAAACGCTTTGGCTGGAGCCAGGGGGTTGGAAGGCTGGGGTAGAGCAAGATGTGGTTAATTAATGCCCGGAGGGGAGTTGTGCAGTTTATCCGATGCTTTTTCTGCTCTTTTTTTCCCTTCCGTCACCATCCCTGCTTTATAATTAGCGCAAAAATCCAAACCAAAGCCTCGGAAAGTGAGCGTCGAGGGGAAAGTTTTAATTCCTTACTAATAAACTTCCCTTTGGGGGCTTGATCTGGAATGTAAAGGAGCGATGCTGCTAATTAAAGCAATTTAAAACGCTAATATGCAGGTGCACGGGGAATCGCAGCTGGGCGTGGAGGCAGCACTCACCAAACCTGCCCGAGATCTGCGCGGTCGGGCCCGACCGGGTGTGGGGCTTTGCAGGGCGCGTCGCGGGGATGTTCCCGAGCGTTTCGGTCAGAATAAAAGAAAAAAAAAAAAAATCCCAAAGCCCCCAACGGAGCTGCTGAACCACCAAGGGGCCCTTACCAGGTAGTCCAGGCGCCGCTTCTCGTCGGCCACTCTCCAGTCTAGAAACTCCGCTAACACTTTCCGGAGGGATTGTAGATGAGATTGGATTTTCTCCTAAATATAGACCCCCAAAAATAAAAAGAACGAAGCAATCAGCTTGGCTTGTTGGCTTTAAAATCCTCAGTTAACGGGGAGAGGAAAGCAGCTTCCCCAAATCCACCTCTGGAATCGGCTCCAGCTTTCTGCTTCTCGTCAGGAGCCAAATCTTTTTGCTTTTGCACCGGAAAATGAAACTCTTTTCCCTTTGTGCCAGCCTCATCCAGCTGCCGAACCCAACGGGATGCCCGCAGCCAGCCTCACCTCCTCCTCCTCCTCCTCCTCGTGCGTCCCAAAAAGCTTCGTGGCCGGAGCCCGCAGCCGCTCGCCCATTGCCACCGCCGGCCTCGACCCGGAGGATTTTCACCCCGCGGGGTTTCTTCAGGGCCAGGAGACAGCGGCAAGGAAATGCTGCGAGCGCTCGGCCTCGGCGTGGAGGCTTCTTGCTGCTGCCATGCTTCACCACCGGAGCTTTGCAGCAGCACGGGGCGAAGCCGCCCTCCTGCGACCCGCCCCGGGGTGTTCCCATTATCCCAGCGCCACCTTCCCGGGTGGAAAAAGCAGAGTTTGTCATCCTCGTCCTGCCCCCAGACAACTTTTAAGCAAGTGGTTGACTAAATCGTCCCGTTTCCAGGCTTTGCTGGCTGATGGCAACGCAGCTGGTTCACCAAATTCCTCCTTTCTGCTGCGGTGTAAGAAGGCACGTTTTTAGCACATCCCCTCTCCTTTTTTTATTTTATTTTATTATTTTCTTTTAATGCATTGAAAAAAGAAAATGCAGCCTTGAAGCAGAGCAAAGGGCACAATCGGAGTGGGCAGGAGGTGATCACACGTGTCGTGGCCCCGTCTGCAGCCGGGAGATTGGGGCTCTCCTCCCTCCCCAGCTGATAAAAGCTGGCGGGGACAGAGACGGGACCGAGCTTTCGCTGAGCCTCTGCCAGAGAAACGGGGGGGAAAAAAAAGCCAACGGGGGAAAAACCAAGCAAGGAGAAACAAGTGGGGGGAAAAAGCAGCCGGAGGAACCCCAAAACGACGCTGAAAACGGCCAAGAAATACCCAAAAAGTTTTGACAGAGGAGAAAATCCCAGCACTGCAAGGTGGGTCTGTTTGTTTTTTGCTTTTTCCCTTTTTTATTTATTTTTTTTATGAGTTTTGTAGCATTTCTGCAACTATTTGGGGCTTTTCTTACAATTTTCCTGCTCAGAACTGCGGCCGTTTACCACAGGCACTCGTTTGTTTGTGGGCAAAGCCCCGCTTTGGGCTTCAAAAAGAGGGATTTGAAGCCTTCGGTGCCAGCCCTTATCTCCCCGTGCACACTTTTTCCCTGGGGCTGGAAGCAAATTTCTCCACTTCTGGCAGCATTTCTCTCAAAACACTTTCCTTTGGAAACTCAGAGTCAATTTAGCTCGATTTTAAGGATGTTTCTTGCTCCTCTGAAATAAAATAAATTCAGTTTTGTTGCCCAAAGAGCAAGGAGAAGGCAAGGGTGGGTTTAAGGCAGATTCGTCGCTGAATTGGCCCCAAAATGAGAATTTTTGGGTATAAATCATATCTGGCGGTAGATTGCTCTGTCCGGGCTCGCTCCTTGTGTTCCCTTTGTAGTGACAAGGAATTCAGAGATTTAATCTGAGAGATTAAATCCGATTAATTTGATTAATCTCAAATTTAATCTGAGAGATTAAATCTGTGGGTTTTGCCGTAAATAAACCCAGCTCATTATGGCTGCTGGAGGAAAATAGCAAATTTTTTCAAGCGTTTTGACTATGGGTGGTGGATGAGCCAATTATGTGGGATAATAATTTAATTTTATTCCTTTTTTTTCCTTCTTTTGGCCCTTCTGGACAGGAGGAGAGGACACGGTGGGTGCGATGGCTTTCTTCCTCAAACCCCGGCCGTGCACGTGGGACTTGGTTGTGGACTACAACGCAGCGAAACAGTTTCAAGGTAACAGAAAATGGTCAAGAAGGAGCCAAGGACCAATTCCTGGTGTCTTCTGGGCTCCGTAAACTGGGAGGTCTGTTGGGGTTAGGCTCCTCCAGTTCCAGCCTCACCTGGAGAGCCTCCACCTCCTTGTTCCTCCATCTCCAGCCTTATCTGGAGATCCTCCACCTGCAGCCTCACTTAGAGGTCCTCCATCTTCGGGGTTCTCCATCTATAGCCTCACCTGAAGGTCCTCCACCTCCTTCTGCCTCCATCTCCTGGATTCTCCATCTCCAGCCTCGCCTGGAGGTCCTCCACCTCCTTGTGCCTCCGTCTCCAGCCTCACCTGAAGGGCCTTTACCTCCTTCTGCCTCCATCTCCTGGATTCTCCATCTCCAGCCTCACCTGGAGGTCCTCCACCTCCTTACATCTCCATCTCCAGCCTCACCTAGAGGTCCTCCACCTCCTTGCGCATCCATCTCCTGGATTCTCCATCTCCAGCCTCACCTGGAGGTCCTCCACATCCTTCTGCCTCCATCTCCAGCCTCACCTGGAGGTCCTCCACCTCCTTGCACCTCCATCTCCGGCTTCACCTGGAGGTTCTCCACCTCCTCTCCCTTTCTCCTTGAAAACCGAGCAACTGGAGTGGATTTTTGGGGGGCGGTTGATCCTCTGTGCTCGCGCTTCTTCCCGACTCCTCCTCTCTTTCCCTTTCCAGTGGATGTCACCCTGGATCCCAGCACAGCCGGCCCCGAGGTGATCCTCTCCGAGGACCTCAAGGAGGCCACCTGGGGCAGACCGGGGCGCCGCTGGCCGCAGGGCCCGGGCCGTTTTGACACGGATCCATGCATGTTGGGCAGCCAGGGCTTCACCTCGGGTCGCCACTACTGGGAGGTGGAGGCGAGCGGGCGCTTCTGGACCGTGGGGGTGGCTCGGGAATCGGTGCGGAGGGAAGGCCGGATCCTCTTCAAGCCCAACGCCGAGATCTGGGGCTTGCAGAAGTACGACGAGCTCTGCGTGGCCCTCACGGCGCCCTCCAACACCTTCGTCCCGCTCGGCAGCGGGGAGATCGGGGTCTACTTGGACTACGAGGTGGGGCAGGTCTCCTTTTACGCCCTGGGCACCCGCTGCTGCGTCTTCACCTTCCGCGTGGCCTCCTTCAGCGGCGAGAGGGTCTTCCCCTACTTCTGCGTGCTGCTCTCCACCATCAAACTGCCCCCCAGGGCCTGACGAGGCGGCGACGGGGTCCCCCCGAAACCCTTCGGGTGCTTCCAGGAGGAATGGAGCCGCCCCTCGCTGCATTTTATTGTTATGCTTTGGATTTTGTTTCCATCAGGGTTTGGGGTGATTTCCACCATCTGTAGCTCACGGGTCTGCCTCACCTCATTTCATTTTTATTCATTTTTATTCATTTTTATTCGTTTTTATTCATTTTTATTCATTTTTATTCATTTATTTTTATTTTTTTTTTCTTCAGGGTCTGGGGTGATTTCCACCGCCCGTAGCTCACGGGTCTGCCTCACCTCATTTTATTTTTATTTATGTTTATTTATGTTTATGTTTATTCAATTTTATTCATTTTATTCATTTTTATTATTTATTTTCATTTATTTTCAATTATTTTTATGTTTTTCTTCAGGCTGTGGGGTGATTTCCACCGCCCGTAGCTCACAGGTCTGGATCACCTCATTTTATTAATTATTTTATTTTTTCTACCAGTTGTGGCTCATGAGTCTCCCTCACCTCATTTGTTGTTGTTATTATTATTATTATTATTATTATTATTATTATTATTTCTCGAGGATGTGGGGTGATTTCCACTGCCTGTAGCTCATGGGTCTGCTAGATTTTATTTTATTTCTATTATTATTTCTACTTGTTTTTTCTTTTTTTTTTTTTTACTTTTATTTTTATTTTACTTTTATTTTTATCTTCATTTTATGGTACTTTTATTTTTTCTTCAGGATTTGGGGTGATTTCCACCACCTGCCTCAGGCTCCGATGTCTCTGTTATGGGTTAAATCTGGGAGGTTTTGTGTCTCGTGGCGGTTTGAGCCGGAACCCCCAGTCTCAGCTGAAAGTTGCTGGTTTTAGGGTTATTAAAAGCATGTTAATAGTTTTACCGAGCTGAAATCTTTGTTTTTTTCCCCCAAACCCATGCTGCCTTTCCACCCTGATTAAACTCCCAAATTTCAGCAGAATTCTCTTGAATACTGTTGTCGTAATTTCCTAATTTCAGCAGAATTTGCTTGAATACCGCCTGCTGCTACCTGATAACAGAACTGAGTTTTAAATGAAATTGTTTAAAATCAGTTTTTTTCACAGGAATTTGCCATCCCTCCCCTTCCCTTCACTGTTTCCCCCACTGTCGTTTATTGGAGCAATTAATGTGCGATTATCACTGGCTTCAGACCAAAATTAACAGGTTTTATTGTTATAAGGAGGAGGTGTGCGCGGGGTAATACGTTTGGGTTGGGATTTAATGGAAAAAAAAAAGGGGAAAAAAAAAAAAAGGCCCTAAAATGCCTTTCCCAAAATGGCGGCCGGGACCTCCCCTCACAGCTGCCTCAGAGGCGGCGCGTTTCGTTCCGGCCTCTGATTGGCTGGTGCCTCCGTTGTCCCGCCCTCGCTGGCTGCTGATTGGCTGCCGCCTGCTGATTTGCATATGGCAGCGAGGTTCTCCCTCCTCCCGTGGTTGCTGTCGTTATGGAGCGGGACAGGGAAAAATTCGCTTGTTTTGGCCATTTTTTTTGCCTTTTTTTGGCCTTTTTTTTCTACCTTCTTACGCGCGTTCTCGCAGCGCTGCACGCGGGCGAGCGCTTGGAGCTGCTTTCAGCGCTCCCTTCCTCTGCTCTGCGCCGCGATGGAGGCAGCGGGACCTCCGCGGGGCCGGGATGGCGGCAGGGCCCGGGATGGCGGCAGGGCCCAGGGTCAAGGCAGGGACCGGCGGCACGCGGTGAGTTCGGGTTCGGGGGCAGCGTTTTTGGTGGGTTGCACATTTTGTGTAGCCCTTTGAAGGGCTCTTGCAGGGTGCGGGGCTTATTGGGGGTAGGGCTCCGCTCAGCCCCGCCCAAACCGCATGGTTTATATCTGCCTATACTGGAAGCTGAAGCCGGGGGGCGTCTGTGGCTGCGCCCTACAGCGTTGTGCGCAGCGTTTTGGGATTGGGGTTGCGATTAAGGTTGGTCATTGGGATTAGGGCTGGGGTCGGGAGTGGGTTTGGGCTGGGATTAGGGCCGGGGCCGGGGTTTGAGCCGTGAATGGGCTTGGGGTGGGGGATGCGCCGGCCGGTCTCGGTCCCGGGCGCGGTCCAGGCGGCCCGGGCCCCGGCGCGGGGAGGGGGGGGCCGGGCCCGGGCCCGGGCCCGGGCCCCGGCGCGGGGAGGGGGGGGCCGGGCCCGGGCTCGGGCCCGGGCCCCGGCGCGGGGAGGGGGGGGCCGGGCCCGGGCCCGGGCCCGGGCCCCGGCGCGGGGAGGGGGGGGCCGGGCCCGGGCCCGGGCCCGGGCCCCGGCGCGGGGAGGGGAGGGGAGGGGAGGGGGGGGCCGGGGCCGGGCCCGGGCCCGGGCCCCGGCGCGGGGAGGGGAGGGGAGGGGAGGGGGGGGGCCGGGGCCGGGCCCGGGCCCCGGCGCGGGGAGGGGAGGGGGCAGCCGGGCCCGGCAGGGTAGCTGAAATTGGGATTTAACAACATGATGGGCAGAGTTTTGGGATTGGGGTTGCGATTAAGGTTGGTGTTGGGATTAGGACTGGGGACGGGAGTGGGTTTGGGCTGGGATTAGGGCCGGGGCCGGGGCTGGGTTTTGAGCCGTGAATGGGTTCGGGGTGGGGGCTGCGCCGGCCGGTCTCGGTCCCGGGCGCGGTCCAGGCGGCCCGGGCCCCGGCGCGGGGAGGGGAGGCGGCGGCCGGGCCCGGGCCCGGGCCCCGGCGCGGGGAGGGGGCGGCCGGGCCGGGCAGGGTAGCTGAAATTGGGATTTAACAACATGATGGGCAGAGTTTTGGGATTGGGGTTGCGATTAAGGTTGGTGTTGGGATTAGGACTGGGGTCGGGAGTGGGTTTCGGCTGGGATTAGGGCCGGGGCCGGGGCTGGGGTTTGAGCCATGAATGGGCTCGGGGTCGGGGCTGCGCCGGCCGGCCTCGGCCTGGGCACGGGGGGGGCCAGTCCAGGCGGCCCGGGCCCCGGCCCCGGCCCCGGCCCCGGCGGGGCGGGGCGGCCGGGCTGGTCAAGGCAGGGCGGGGCTGAAATTGGGATTTATGATGAGATTGGGATCGAGATTGATAAGCGGAATTGGGGTGCTGGAGACGGCCAAGCCCTGCCCTGTTTACCATGCTGCTTCCGGCTTTCTCCCAGCTTCATACCGTTACTTTCTCACCGCGGCGTCACCTCCCCACGTTTCTATTGTTATTTTTCTGTCTTTTCTGACTTTGTCCCTTCCTTCCAGGTCCTTCCTCCTCTGCAGCACCCCTTGTTGCCCGCCCCTGGCTGCTACATTCCCAGCCACAAGCTGCCCTCGGAGGACCCGTGGAGATTTTGGCCCTTGGAGGCTGCTGAGGGGAGGCTCCTGAGATATGGCTGTGGCGCTGCCTGTGCAGGAGAACAACAATGAGGACAATGATTCTGTGATGGAGAGTAGGCGCTCTGAGGCAGGCATGAAGCAGTGGGTTTTGGGTAAGGATCCTTTGCTGTTTGGAGGGCGACAGATCCGTGGGGAGTCAGCCACCGAGGCTGGAAAAGGCCTCCGAGGTGGAGGTCAGTAGTTGAGGTTGGGGCCTCGGAGCTGGTGCAGCCGCAGCGCCCGGTCCTAAGTTACAGAAGGATTTTGGCACTTCCTTTGCCACCCAGCAGCTCTCGCAAGAGAGACTGAGGAGCATCAGGCCGTGTGAGCAGGAGGTTGGGTGGTGCAATAGCTCCCTCGTGTCCCAGAGGGAAGGGAGCCGCGGGAAAAATATAAAAGCTTCAAGGCCTTGGGCTGGTTGGTGAAAGAGGCTTTTGGGGGCGGGAGCGAGAGGCTTTTGGGGGCGGGAGCGAGAGGCTTTTGGGGGCGGGAGCGAGAGGCTTTTGGGGGCGGGAGCGAGAGGCTTTTGGGGGCGGGAGCGAGAGGCGTTTTGGGGAGGGAGCGAGAGGCGTTTTGGGGAGGGAGCGAGAGGCGTTTTGGGGAGGGAGCGAGAGGCGTTTTGGGGAGGGAGCGAGAGGCGTTTTGGGGAGGGAGCGAGAGGCGTTTTGGGGAGGGAGCGAGAGGCGTTTTGGGGAGGGAGCGAGAGGCGTTTTGGGGAGGGAGCGAGAGGCGTTTTGGGGAGGGAGCGAGAGGCGTTTTGGGGAGGGAGCGAGAGGCGTTTTGGGGAGGGAGCGAGAGGCGTTTTGGGGAGGGAGCGAGAGGCGTTTTGGGGAGGGAGCGAGAGGCGTTTTGGGGAGGGAGCGAGAGGCTTTTGGGGGAGGGAGCGAGAGGCTTTTGGGATGTTGATTACAATGGCAGGCGTCCTGCAAGTAGGAGCTCATAGTAAAAGTTTCTCGCAACCTTCCATTCTGTGTTACCTGACTGCTCATTTCTCCCCTTTTGACATATTGGCAGAGTACTACATGTTCAAAACCTCCTCGATGTACTTCTGTACTGTATATGTACAATTTTACATGTATTTGACCTACTGTTAATTTCTCCTTTTTTTTTTTTTAACCATTTTCTCTTGTGACTAGAGGGCCCTTGTGATCTTCCTTTCTAGTAATCTCGTACTGCTCATTCTGTTTCTCTTAGCTATCCTCCTTCTTTTGTGCCCGTGGGCCATTCCCCTTCTTTGCTAAACACGCTACCCACTTCTGTAGCACACGATCACTTCTGAGGATGCGAGACTAGTGGCATTTTTGGCTTCAAAAAACACTTTCTATTGCAAAACTCAACGTTGTTCCTCGCAGCACCTGACAGGCCAGAAGGCTGCGCTGCCACCCAGCAAGTGAGACCTCAGCAGGCTGGGGAGAAACTTACTGAAATTTAAACGAGGGCACGTGTAGAGGGGCAAGAAGCCCATTGATTTAGGTGCTCCTGCTCCATCAGGGATTGGCCTAGATGATCTTCCAAGGTTCCTTCCATTCCCTGACGTTCCGTGGAGGTCCAACCGTCCCCCTACCACCAACGGCACCCCCAGGGTGTGGGGAGGGCCTGGTTTCTCTCAGCCCTGCTGCCGGGGGTCTGCACGGCGCTGGGACCCCTCACTTCCCCCCCTCCTTCTCGTTGCAGGTCTTTTTACCAAGTGCAAGGGTGGAAGAGCTCCGTCCTGGAAGCTATACGTGTTTGGCGCTGTCATAGTGGTTTTGATCTGCATTATCATCTGTGAGTGTTCCCAGGTGGTTTTGGGGCTCTGCCCTGCGGCCCCAGCTGCAGGGAGGGGGAAAAAAGGGGGCTCGGTGCCTGTATCCAACCCTGCTGCCCCTTCTTTGCTCCTGCAAACCCCTGGATTTCTTTGTCCTTAGGGCTCTCTCAACGTGCGTGTTCCTGCCCCCATTTGTGGATCAGGTTCAAGGGGAAATGTTTCTACTTCTCTGATGGGGAAAAGAACCAGACCTGGAGCCGGGCTGACTGCCACGCGCGCGGCGCCAACCTGGCCGTGATCCAGTCCAAGGAGGAGCTGGTGAGGCTGGGGCTTTTCTCCTTCTTTATTTTGGGTGGGGGGCAGAGCTGTGGGGGTGACGGTGAGCCCCCTTTTCAACCCTGCTCCCATTCTGCTCCCAGGAGTTCGTGCTGCGCTATAAAGGTTCTCCCGACCACTGGATCGGGCTGAGCCGCCAGAACCCGAGGCAGCGCTGGGAATGGGACGATGGCACCGAATTTGACAGCTCATTGTGAGTCCGCCGTGCCCTGCACGCAGGGGTTTTTGGGGCGAGGGGGCAGGAAGCATGCAGGATGCTCACTCCGCTGCCTCCCCTGCAGGTTTCCCATCGGAGGAGGCGAGGATTTTGCTTTCTTGAACAACCAAAAAGTCACCAGCGCGCGCAGCAGCGGCGAGCGGCACTGGATCTGCACCAGGCAGCCCTGAGGCCGGCAGACAGGGCGCCTCCAGGTCTCGTGCAGAGAATACCTCACACCTTGGTGCCCTGGGGAACATTTTGAGGAATTGACGCCGCAGAACAAGACCCAGGGTTCATTCCTCAGGCCTGCAGGCGGCGTTTTGTCATAGCTGCTGCTTCTGGAGTCTTTTCAGGTTTTCTACTTCCCACTGCCCAGTTCTGTTGCTTCCGCAAAACGTTTTTGTCATCTCAAACTCTTCTGCACTACATTTTTGCTTCGTCTTATCAGTGCATAGCATTAAGGTAGATAGCTGAGGCAGGGTTGTATTAGAAAACGTAGCAACGTAGCGTGTCATGCAACTGACAACAGATATTCCGTTTCCTTTTTAGCTCTTCAAACACTTGTCTAAGGGCACTTGCACTTTTTTAGCAGAGGAGGAGGAGCATTTGAAAAGACAATGTTTTGCCTAAGAGATATCAGTATTGTGCACAGGCAGAAACTATCACAGGGTGGATGGGAATATCTCAAACCGCGTCCTGGAAATGGTTTGGGCTGGAAGAAAGCTTCAAGATGGTCCTGTTCCAACCTCGCTGCCCTGGGCTGAAGTCCCTGAGTTCCTGCTGGGGGGGAAATCAGGTGTAAGCCATCACCCCTGCTGGTGCTATCCTGAGGAATGTGAATAGCAGGTGTATGGCTTTGGCAAGGGGCAACTTCCCACACTCCTCCTGTACTTGAAGAAGCCTTTCACATGCTCCCAGGCTGGATGGCAGTAGCAGTTGAGTCAGGTTCACGTTAATTTCAAACGGTGCCCATGGAGGGGAACGGTGCCTTTCTCTTGCTTTTCTGCTCCTCTGTATCTTTGTATTTTATCAACACTATTTTTCTACGTGCTGTTTTAATTTATGTACAATTTCTTAATAAAATTTTTGTACTGTCTGGCTCTTTTATTGTTTCCTCTTGCGTTACCCTGAGATCCAACACGAGGTGAGTTTTACCCCACTGCTTTCTGCTCCTCCATGAGAACCCTCTCATTATAAGACCAGAGCTCCATCCTGTGCCACATCTCCTGAAAATATTAAGGATTTCCTAAGAAAGCCCAGGAAACTTCACTGCAGGTCACCCAAATCTTGCTTTTAGGACAGCACCTTCGAGAAACCGCAGATCATCTTTGCCAGAAAAGAAGGAATTCCCTGCTTTTGGATCCTGGATGAGCTCAGGGCTGCTAAATGATGCTTCAGGGTGGGGTGCGGAAGGGTTTTGTGCAGGAAGCCCTCGTTCTTTGCTGACCTAAGCCAGACTTCGTGACGTTTAGGTGTGTGAAGTCCAGAGAAAAGACTGTAACAGCAGGAAGTGGTACCCTGGTGAAGTGGTTTCTGCTATATTTCAGGCCGGTGAATTGAATTTGTTAACCAAAAGTGCATTTTTATTGCATGGAAGTGCCCTGCCTGGGACTGATGGAGGAAAAAGAAGAAGCCTTGAATTTATGTGCTTAGCTAAAGGCAATGCGCCAAGCCCACCACTGCCAAATTCTCCCAGTTTGGGCTGCAAGAGCAAGTTAAAGCTAAATTAGCTGCGTTTGAGGAAAAAAGACTTAATGACAGCAGTTGGAGCGTGCGCGTAGCAGGAGAGGCAAGCAGGCTGTGGCTCTCAGCGTGCAAAATAAGGAAAGAGAACAGAAAGCCCAGATTAAGGCTGGCTCTGTCTTTGAGAAGTAATTACAACGTCGGTACTCATTACCGAACACGTCGCTCCCCGGTTCTGACAGCCCCTCATCTTGTGAAACTCCTGCAAACAGCTCAAAGTGCATCAAAAGCCCTCAAAATGCAGGATGGAGTCAAGCCAGACAAGGCTAAAAGGTCGCGTTTCTCACGAGGTGTTTGGAGGAGGAGGCTCCTCCACGGGCTTTGCTTCTACATCTCCAGTCCTGGAGGTGGCACTGGTGGACTTGATTTGGAGCTGGCTGCTTGCTGGGAGGAGCGAGCTCTTGAAGCTCCCGGAGTCCGTTTCTCATGCTGTTGTTTTCCAAATGCAACCAAAAACAAGAGCGCTGCTACAAACCCTACGATCCTCACCGTCACACCTTCACCAACCGTCTCCGAGCTGAGGTGCTCCTCAAACAAACGTCTTCCCAGGATGGAGTTAGCCGTGCAAATGTCCCATGTTTCACCTGCAGAAGACCCTAAAAGCAAAAAGATTCCCAAAGCAAAAAGATTCCCAAAGCAAAAGATTCCAGAAAATCCTTGGAAGTCCATCCTTGCACCGTTTCCACGTGCTCACAAGGAACTGGAAAGCTTTCCCCAGCCGAGCAAGCTTGAAAACTGCTGATTTAACTTGCCAAAAATTGGGAAAAACTCGAATCCCATGCCATTTGACCTTCCCCCCCCCCCCCTCCCCCCCCGTACAAGGCTGCATCTCGATGTCTCCTTAGGGTGAATCCTCTGCACGCTCACGCATGGTTTCACTGGCAGCTTTGTGACCTCTGGTGCTCTGATATTTCATTTAATTGCCGTTCTGAATGAGTCATTGCCATGTATGACTGTGCTGCCGTGAGAAATTATCAGCTGTTGGGTTGCAAATTCAAGTAGTAACTTCAGTTCCTATTCAGCACTTTCCCGCTGAATTCCCCTCCCCGTGTTTCCTTCAAAGTCTCTGAGCTTTTGTCTCGTCTGGATCTGCACCAGGCAGCCCTGAGGCCGGCAGACAGGGCACCTCCAGGTCTCGTGCAGAGAATACCTCACACCTTGGTGCCCAGGGGAACATTTTGAGGAATTGATGCGGCAGAACTGACAACAGGTATTCCATTTCCTTTTTAGCTCTTCAAACACTTGTCTAAGGGCACTTGCACTTTTTTTAGCAGAGGAGGAGGAGCATTTGAAAAGACAGTGTTTTGCCTAAGAGATATCAGTATTGTGCACAGGCAGAAACTATCACAGGGTGGATGGGAATATCTCAAACCGTGTCCTGGAAATGGTTTGGGCTGGAAGAAAGCTTCAAGATGGTCCTGTTTCAACCTTGCTGCCCTGGGCTGAAGTCCCAGAGTTCCTGCTGGGGGGGAAATCAGGTGTAACCCATCACCCCTGCTGGTGCTATCCTGAGGAATGTGAATAGCAGGTGTATGGCTTTGGCAAGGGGCAACTTCCCACACTCCTCCTGTACTTGAAGAAACCTTTCACGGGCTCCCAGGCTGGATGGCAGTAGCAGTTGAGTCAGGTCCACGTTAATTTCAAACGGTGCCCGTGGAGGGGAACGGTGCCTTTCTCTTGCTTTTCTGCTCCTCTGTATCTTTGTATTTTATCAACGCTATTTTTCTATGTGTTGTTTCAACTTATGTGCAATTTCCTAATAAAATGTCTTTGCTAAGTCTGGCTCTGACTTTTATTGTTTCCTCTGGCATTACCCTGAGATCCAACGCGCGGTGACAGTTTTTCCCTGCTCCTTTCTGCCCCTCCATGAAAACTCTCTCATTGGAAGACCAGAGCTCCATCCTGTAGCTCCATCCTGTGCCACATCTCCTGAAAATATTGAGGATTTCCTAAGAAAGCCCAGGAAACTCAAGCAGCCAGGCCTTCAGCTCAGGTCGCCGCTACTGGGAGGTGGAGGCGAGCGGGCGCTTCTGGACCGTGGGGGTGGCTCGGGAATCGGTGCGGAGGGAAGGCCGGATCCTCTTCAAGCCCAACGCCGAGATCTGGGGCTTGCAGAAGTACGACGAGCTCTGCGTGGCCCTCACGGCGCCCTCCAACACCTTCGTCCCGCTCGGCAGCGGGGAGATCGGGGTCTACTTGGACTACGAGGTGGGGCAGGTCTCCTTTTACGCCCTGGGCACCCGCTGCTGCGTCTTCACCTTCCGCGTGGCCTCCTTCAGCGGCGAGAGGGTCTTCCCCTACTTCTGCGTGCTGCTCTCCACCATCAAACTGCCCCCCAGGGCCTGACGAGGCGGCGACGGGGTCCCCCCGAAACCCTTCGGGTGCTTCCAGGAGGAATGGAGCCGCCCCTCGCTGCATTTTATTGTTATGCTTTGGATTTTGTTTCCGTCAGGGTTTGGGGTGATTTCCACCATCTGTAGCTCACGGGTCTGCCTCACCTCATTTCATTTTTATTCATTTTTATTCATTTTTATTCATTTTTATTCATTTTTATTCATTTTTATTCATTTTTATTCATTTTTATTCATTTTTATTCATTTTTATTCATTTTTATTCATTTATTTTTATTTTCTTTTCTTCAGGGTCTGGGGTGATTTCCACTGCCCATAGCTCATGGGTCTGCCTCACCTCATTTTATTTTAATTTGTGTTTATTTATGTTTATGTTTATTCATTTTTATTCAATTTTATTCATTTTATTCAGTTTTATTATTTATTTTCATTTATTTTCAATTATTTTTATTTTTTTCTTCAGGCTGTGGGGTGATTTCCACCGCCCGTAGCTCACGGGTCTGCCTCACCTCATTTTATTATTATTAATTATTATTATTGTTGTTATTATTTCTTGAGGATTTGGGGTGATTTCCACTGCCTGTAGCTCATGGGTCTGCTAGATTTTATTTTATTTCTATTATTATTTTTCTTTTTTTTTTTTTTTTTTTTTACTTTTATTTTTATTTTACTTTTATTTTTATCTTCATTTTATGGTACTTTTATTTTTTCTTCAGGATTTGGGGTGATTTCCACCACCTGCCTCAGGCTCCGATGTCTCTGTTATGGGTTAAATCTGGGAGGTTTTGTGTCTCGTGGCGGTTTGAGCCGGAACCCCCAGTCTCAGCTGAAAGTTGCTGGTTTTAGGGTTATTAAAAGCATGTTAATAGTTTACCGAGCTGAAATCTTTGTTTTTTCCCCCAAACCCATGCTGCCTTTCCACCCTGATTAAACTCCCAAATTTCAGCAGAATTCTCTTGAATACTGTTGTCGTAATTTCCTAATTTCAGCAGAATTTGCTTTAATACCGCCTGCAGCTACCTGATAACAGAACTGAGTTTTAAATGAAATTGTTTAAAATCAGTTTTTTTCACAGGAATTTGCCATCCCTCCCCTTCCCTTCACTGTTTCCCCCACTGTCGTTTATTGGAGCAATTAATGTGCGATTATCACTGGGTTCAGACCAAAATTAACAGGTTTTATTGTTATAAGGAGGAGGTGTGCGCGGGGTAATACGTTTGGGTTGGGATTTAATGGAAAAAAAAATGGGGAAAAAAAAAAAAAGCCCTAAAATGCCTCCCACAAAATGGCGGCCGGGACCTCCCCTCACAGCTGCCTCAGAGGTGCCGCGTTTCTTTCCGGCCGCTGATTGGCTGGTGCCTCCGTTGTCCCGCCCTCGCTGGCTGCTGATTGGCTGCCGCCTGCTGATTTGCATATGGCAGCGAGGTTCTCCCTCCTCCCGTGGTTGCTGTCGTTATGGAGCGGGACAGGGAGAAATTCGCTTGTTTTGGCCATTTTTTTTGCCTTTTTTTGGCATTTTTCCTACCTTCTTACGCGCGTTGTCGCAGCGCTGCACGCGGGCGAGCGCTTGGAGCTGCTTTCAGCGCTCCCTTCCTCTGCTCTGCGCCGCGATGGAGGCAGCGGGACCAGCGGGACCTCCGCGGGGCCGGGATGGCGGCAGGGCCCGGGATGGCGGCAGGGCCCAGGGTCAAGGCAGGGCCCGGCGGCACACGGTGAGTTCGGGTTCGGGGGCAATGTTTCTGGTGGGTTGCACATTTTGTGTAGCCCTTTGAAGGGCTCTTGCAGGGTGCGGGGCTTATTGGGGGGAGGGCTCCGCTCAGCCCCGCCCAAAACGCATGGTTTATTTCTGCCTATACTGGAAGCTGAAGCCGGGGGGCGTCTGTGGCTGCGCCTTACAACGTGGTGGGCAGCGTTTTGGAATTGGGGCTGCGATTAAGGTTGGTCATTGGGATTAGGGCTGGGGTCGGGAGTGGGTTTGGGCTGGGATTAGGGCCGGGGCCGGGGCTGGGTTTTGAGCCGTGAATGGGCTCGGGGTGGGGGATGCGCCGGCCGGTCTCGGTCCCGGGCGCGGTCCAGGCGGCCCGGGCCCCGGCGCGGGGAGGGGGCGGCCGGGCCCGGCAGGGTAGCTGAAATTGGGATTTAACAACATGATGGGCAGAGTTTTGGGATTGGGGTTGCGATTAAGGTTGGTGTTGGGATTAGGACTGGGGTCGGGAGTGGGTTTGGGCTGGGATTAGGGCCGGGGCCGGGGCTGGGGTTTGAGCCATGAATGGGCTCGGGGTCGGGGCTGCGCCGGCCGGCCTCGGCCTGGGCACGGGGGGGGCCAGTCCAGGCGGCCCCGGCCCCGACCCCGCCGGGGGGGGGCGGCCCGGGCCCCGGCCCCGACCCCGCCGGGGGGGGGCGGCCCGGGCCCCGGCCCCGACCCCGCCGGGGCGGGGCGGCCCGGGCCCCGGCCCCGACCCCGCCGGGGCGGGGCGGCCCGGGCCCCGGCCCCGACCCCGCCGGGGCGGGGCGGCCCGGGCCCCGGCCCCGACCCCGCCGGGGCGGGGCGGCCCGGGCCCCGGCCCCGACCCCGCCGGGGCGGGGCGGCCCGGGCCCCGGCCCCGACCCCGCCGGGGCGGGGCGGCCCGGGCCCCGGCCCCGACCCCGCCGGGGCGGGGCGGCCCGGGCCCCGGCCCCGACCCCGCCGGGGCGGGGCGGCCCGGGCCCCGGCCCCGACCCCGCCGGGGCGGGGCGGCCGGGCTGGTCAATGCAGGGCGGGGCTGAAATTGGGATTTATGATGAGATTGGGATCGAGATTGATAGCGGGATTGGGTTGCTGGAGGCGGCCAAGCCCTGCCCTGTTTCCTATGCTGCTTCCGGCTTTCTCCCAGCTTCATACCGTTACTTTCTCACCGCGGCGTCACCTCCCCACGTTTCTATTGTTATTTTTCTGTCTTTTCTGACTTTGTCCCTTCCTTCCAGGTCCTTCCTCCTCTGCAGCACCCCTTGTTGCCCGCCCCTGGCTGCTACATTCCCAGCCACAAGCTGCCCTTGGAGGACCCGTGGAGATTTTGGCCCTTGGAGGCTGCTGAGGGGAGGCTCCTGAGATATGGCTGTGGCGCTGCTTGTGCAGGAGAACAACAATGAGGACAATGATTCTGTGACGGCAAGTAAGCGCTCTGAGGCAGGCGTGAAGCAGTGGGTTTTGGGTAAGGATCCTTCGCTGTTTGGAGGGCGACAGATCCGTGGGGAGTCAGCCACCGAGGCTGGAAAAGGCCTCCGAGGTGGAGGTCAGTAGTTGAGGTTGGGGCCTCGGAGCTGGTGCAGCCGCAGCGCCCGGTCCTAAGTTACAGAAGGATTTTGGCACTTCCTTTGCCACCCAGCAGCTCTCGCAAGAGAGACTGAGGAGCATCAGGCCGTGTGAGCAGGAGGTTGGGTGGTGCAATAGCTCCCTCGTGTCCCAGACGGAAGGGAGCCACGGGAAAAATATAAAAGCTTCAAGGCCTTGGGCTGGTTGGTGAAAGAGGCTTTTGGGGGAGGGAGCGAGAGGCGTTTTGGGGGAGGGAGCGAGAGGCGTTTTGGGGAGGGAGCGAGAGGCGTTTTGGGGAGGGAGCGAGAGGCGTTTTGGGGAGGGAGCGAGAGGCGTTTTGGGGAGGGAGCGAGAGGCGTTTTGGGGAGGGAGCGAGAGGCGTTTTGGGGAGGGAGCGAGAGGCGTTTTGGGGAGGGAGCGAGAGGCGTTCCGGGGAGGGAGCGAGAGGCGTTTTGGGATGTTGATTACAATGGCAGGCGTCCTGCAGGCAGGAGCTCAGAGTAAAAGTTTCTCACAACCTTCCATTCTGTGTTACCTGACTGCTCATTTCTCCCCTTTTGACATATTGGCAGAGTACTACATGTTCAAAACCTCCTCCATGCCCTTCTGTACTGTATATGTACAATTTTATTTGACCTACCCTTAATTTCTCCTTTTTTTTTTCCACCACTTTCTCTTGTGAGTAGAGGGCCCCTGAGATTTTCCTTTCTAGTAATCTCGTACTGCTCATCCTGTTTCTCTTAGCTATCCTCCTTCTTTTGTGCCCGTGGGCCATTCCCCTTCTTTGCTAAACGTGCTACCCACTTGTGTAGCACACGATCACTTCTGAGGATGCGAGATCAGTGGCATTTTTGGCTTCAAAAAACACCTTCTATTGCAAAACTCAACGTTGTTCCTCGCAGCACTGACCTGACAGGCCAGAAGGCTGCGCTGCCACCCAGCGAGAGAGAGACCTCAGCAGGCTGGGGAGAAACTTACTGAAATTTAAACGAGGGCACGTGTAGAGGGGCAAGAAGCCCATTGATTTAGGTGCTCCTGCTCCATCAGGGATTGGCCTAGATGATCTTCCAAGGTTCCTTCCATTCCGTGACGTTCCGTGGAGGTCCAACCGTCCCCCTACCACCAACGGCACCCCCAGGGTGTGGGGAGGGCCTGGTTTCTCTCAGCCCTGCTGCCGGGGGTCTGCACGGCGCTGGGACCCCTCACTTCCCCCCTTCTTTTTGTTGCAGATCTTTTTACCAAGTGCAAGGGTAGAAGAGTTGCGGCCTGGAAGCTATACGTGTTCGGCGCTGTCATAGTGGTTTTGATCTGCATTATCATCTGTGAGTGTTCCCAGGTGGTTTCGGGGCTCTGCCCTGTGGCCCCAGCTGCAGGGAGGGGGAAAAAAGGGGGCTCGGTGCCTGTATCCAACCCTGCTGCCCCTTCTTTGCTACTGCAAACCCCTGGATTTCTTTGTCCTTAGGGCTCTCTCAACGTGCGTGTTCCTGCCCCCATTTGTGGATCAGGTTCGAGGGGAAATGTTTCTACTTCTCGGACGGGGAAAAGAACCAGACCTGGAGCCGGGCTGACTGCCACGCGCGCGGCGCCAACCTGGCCGTGATCCAGTCCGAGGAGGAGCTGGTGAGCCTGGGGCTTTTCTCCTTCTTTATTTTGGGTGGGGGGCAGAGCTGTGGGGGTGACGGTGATCCCCCTTTTCAACCCTGCTCCCATTCTGCTCCCAGGAGTTCGTGCTGCGCTATAAAGGTTCTCCCGACCACTGGATCGGGCTGAGCCGCCAGAACCCGAGGCAGCGCTGGGAATGGGACGATGGCACCGAATTTGACAGCTCATTGTGAGTCCGCCGTGCCCTGCACGCAGGGGTTTTTGGGGCGAGGGGGCAGGAAGCATGCAGGATGCTCACCCCGCTGCCTCCCCTGCAGGTTTCCCATCGGAGGAGGCGAGGATTTTGCTTTCTTGAACAACCAAAAAGTCACCAGCGCGCGCAGCAGCGGCGAGCGGCACTGGATCTGCACCAGGCAGCCCTGAGGCCGGCAGACAGGGCGCCTCCAGGTCTCATGCAAAGAATACCTCACACCTTGGTGCCCTGGGGAACATTTTGAGGAATTGACGCCGCAGAACAAGACCCAGGGTTCCTTCCTCAGGCCTGCAGGCGGCGTTTTGTCATAGCTGCTGCTTCTGGAGTCTTTTCAGGTTTTCTACTTCCCACTGCCCAGTTCTGTTGCTTTCGCAAAACGTTTTTGTCATCTCAAACTCTTCTGCACTACATTTTTGCTTCGTCTTATCAGTGCATAGCATTAAGGTAGATAGCTGAGGCAGGGTTGTATTAGGAAACGTAGCAACGTAGCGTGTCACGCAACTGACAAGAGGTATTCCGTTTCCTTTTTAGCTCTTCAAACACTTGTCTAAGGGCACTTGCACTTTTTTAGCAGAGGAGGAGGAGCATTTGAAAAGACAATGTTTTGCCTAAGAGATATCAGTATTGTGCACAGGCAGAAACTATCACAGGGTGGATGGGAATATCTCAAACCGCATCCTGGAAATGGTTTGGGCTGGAAGAAAGCTTCAAGATGGTCCTGTTCCAACCTCGCTGCCCTGGGCTGAAGTCCCTGAGTTCCTGCTGGGGGGGAAATCAGGTGTAAGCCATCACCCCTGCTGGTGCTATCCTGAGGAATGTGAATAGCAGGTGTATGGCTTTGGCAAGGGGCAACTTCCCACACTCCTCCTGTACTTGAAGAAACCTTTCACGGGCTCCCAGGCTGGATGGCAGTAGCAGTTGAGTCAGGTTCACGTTAATTTCAAACGGTGCCCGTGGAGGGGAACGGTGCCTTTCTCTTGCTTTTCTGCTCTTTTGTATCTTTGTATTTTATCAACACTATTTTTCTACATGCTGTTTTAATTTATGTACAATTTCTTAATAAAATTTTTGTACTGTCTGGCTCTTTTATTGTTTCCTCTTGCGTTACCCTGAGATCCAACACGAGGTGAGTTTTACCCCACTGCTTTCTGCTCCTCCATGAGAACCCTCTCATTATAAGACCAGAGCTCCATCCTGTGCCACATCTCCTGAAAATATTAAGGATTTCCTAAGAAAGCCCAGGAAACTTCACTGCAGGTCACCCAAATCTTGCTTTTAGGACAGCACCTTCGAGAAACCGCAGATCATCTTTGCCAAAAAAGAAGGAATTCCCTGCTTTTGGATCCTGGATGAGCTCAGGGCTGCTAAATGATGCTTCAGGGTGGGGTGCGGAAGGGTTTTGTGCAGGAAGCCCTCGTTCTTTGCTGACCTAAGCCAGACTTCGTGACGTTTAGGTGTGTAAAGTCCGGAGAAAAGACTGTAACAGCAGGAAGTGGTACCTTGGTGAAGTGGTTTCTGCTATATTTCAGGCTGGTGAATTGAATTTGTTAACCAAAAGTGCATTTTTATTGCATGGAAGTGCCCTGCCTGGGACTGATGGAGGAAAAACAAGAAGCCTTGAATTTATGTGCTTAGCTAAAGGCAGTGCGCCAAGCCCTCCACTGCCAAATTCTCCCAGTTTGGGCTGCGTTTGAGGAAAAAAGACTTAACAGCAGTTGGAGCATGCGTGTAGCAGGAGAGGCAAGCAGGCTGTAGCTCTCAGTGTGCAAAATAAGGAAAGAGAACAGAAAACCCCAGATTAAGGCTGGCTCTGTCTTTGAGAAGTAATTACAACGTCGGTACTCATTACCGAACACGTCGCTCCCCGGTTCTGACAGCCCCTCATCTTGTGAAACTCCTGCAAACAGCTCAAAGTGCATCAGAAGCCCTCAAAATGCAGGATGGAGTCAAGCCAGACAAGGCTCAAAGGTCGCGTTTCTCACGAGGTGTTTGGACGAGGAGGCTCCTCCACGGGATTTGCTTCTACATCTCCAGTCCTGGAGGTGGCACTGGTGGACTTGATTTGGAGCTGGCTGCTTGCTGGGAGGAGCCAGCTCTTGAAGCTCCCGGAGTCCGTTTCTCATGCTGTTGTTTTCCAAATGCAACCAAAAACAAGAGCGCTGCTACAAACCCTACGATCCTCACCGTCACACCTTCACCAACCGTCTCCGAGCTGAGGTGCTCCTCAAACAAACGTCTTCCCAGGATGCAGTTAGCCGTGCAAATGTCCCATGTTTCACCTGCAGAAGACCCTAAAAGCAAAAAGATTCCCAAAGCAAAAGATTCCAGAAAATCCTTGGAAGTCCATCCTTGCACCGTTTCCACGTGCTCATAAGGAACTGGAAAGCTTTTCCCAGCGGAGCAAGCTTGAAAACTGCTGATTTAACTTGCCAAAAATTGGGAAAAACTTGAATCCCATGCCATTTGACCTCCCCCCCCCCATCCCACCCTCCCGTACAAGGCTGCATCTTGATGTCTCCTTAGGGTGAATCCTCTGCAGTAGCAGTTGAGTCAGGTCCATGTTAATTTCAAACGGTGCCCGTGGAGGGGAACGGTGCCTTTCTCTTGCTTTTCTGCTCCTCTGTATCTTTGTATTTTATCAACACTATTTTTCTATGTGCTGTTTTAACTTATGTGCAATTTCCTAATGAAATATCTTTGCTAAGTCTGGCTCTGACTTTTATTGTTTCCTCTGGCATTACCCTGAGATCCAACGCGCGGTGACAGTTTTTCCCTGCTCCTTTCTGCCCCTCCATGAAAACTCTCTCATTGGAAGACCAGAGCTCCATCCTGTAGCTCCATCCTGTGCCACATCTCCTGAAAATATTGAGGATTTCCTAAGAAAGCCCAGGAAACTCAAGCAGCCAGGCCTTCAGCTCAGGTCGCCGCTACTGGGAGGTGGAGGCGAGCGGGCGCTTCTGGACCGTGGGGGTGGCTCGGGAATCGGTGCGGAGGGAAGGCCGGATCCTCTTCAAGCCCAACGCCGAGATCTGGGGCTTGCAGAAGTACGACGAGCTCTGCGTGGCCCTCACGGCGCCCTCCAACACCTTCGTCCCGCTCGGCAGCGGGGAGATCGGGGTCTACTTGGACTACGAGGTGGGGCAGGTCTCCTTTTACGCCCTGGGCACCCGCTGCTGCGTCTTCACCTTCCGCGTGGCCTCCTTCAGCGGCGAGAGGGTCTTCCCCTACTTCTGCGTGCTGCTCTCCACCATCAAACTGCCCCCCAGGGCCTGACGAGGCGGCGACGGGGTCCCCCCGAAACCCTTCGGGTGCTTCCAGGAGGAATGCCCCTCGCTGCATTTTATTGTTATGCTTTGGATTTTGTTTCCGTCAGGGTTTGGGGTGATTTCCACCATCTGTAGCTCACGGGTCTGCCTCACCTCGTTTCATTTTTATTCATTTTTATTCATTTTTATTCATTTTTATTCATTTATTTTTATTTTCTTTTCTTCAGGGTCTGGGGTGATTTCCACCACCCGTAGCTAATGGGTCTGCCTCACCTCATTTTATTTTTATTTATGTTTATTTATGTTTATGTTTATTCAATTGTATTCATTTTTATTCATTTTTATTATTTATTTTCATTTATTTTCAATTATTTTTATTTTTTTCTTCAGGCTGTGGGGTGATTTCCACCGCCCGTAGCTCACGGGTCTGGATCACCTCATTTTATTAATTATTTTATTTTTTCTACCAGTTGTGGCTCATAAGTCTCCCTCACCTCATTTATTATTATTATTATTATTATTATTTCTCGAGGATGTGGGGTGATTTCCACTGCCTGTAGCTCATGGGTCTGCTAGATTTTATTTTATTTCTATTATTATTTTTCCTTTTTTTTTTTTTTTTTTTACTTTTATTTTTATTTTACTTTTATTTTTATCTTCATTTTATGGTACTTTTATTTTTTCTTCAGGATTTGGGGTGATTTCCACCACCTGCCTCAGGCTCCGATGTCTCTGTTATGGGTTAAATCTGGGAGGTTTTGTCTCTCGTGGCAGTTTGAGCCGGAACCCCCAGTCTCAGCTGAAAGTTGCTGGTTTTAGGGTTATTAAAAGCATGTTAATAGTTTACCGAGCTGAAATCTTTGTTTTTTCCCCCAAACCCATGCTGCCTTTCCACCCTGATTAAACTCCCAAATTTCAGCAGAATTCTCTTGAATACTGTTGTCGTAATTTCCTAATTTCAGCAGAATTTGTTTGAATACCGCCTGCAGCTACCTGATAACAGAACTGAGTTTTAAATGAAATTGTTTAAAATCAGTTTTTTTCACAGGAATTTGCCATCCCTCCCCTTCCCTTCTCTGTTTTCCCAACTGTCGTTTATTTGAGCAATTAATGGGCGATTATCACTGGCTTCAGACCAAAATTAACAGGTTTTATTGTTATAAGGAGGAGGTGTGCGCGGGGTAATACGTTTGGGTTGGGGTTTAATGGAAAAAAAAACGGGGGAAAAAAAAAAAAAGGCCCTAAAATGCCTTTCCCAAAATGGCGGCCGGGACCTCCCCTCACAGCTGCCTCAGAGGTGGCGCGTTTCTTTCCGGTCGCTGATTGGCTGGTGCCTCCGTTGTCCCGCCCTCGCTGGCTGCTGATTGGCTGCCGCCTGCTGATTTGCATATGGCAGCGAGGTTCTCCCTCCTCCCGTGGTTGCTGTCGTTATGGAGCGGGACAGGGAAAAATTCGCTTGTTTTGGCCATTTTTTTGCCTTTTTTTGGCATTTTTCCTACCTTCTTACGCGCGTTGTCGCAGCGCTGCACGCGGGCGAGCGCTTGGAGCTGCTTTCAGCGCTCCCTTCCTCTGCTCTGCGCCGCGATGGAGGCAGCGGGACCTCCGCGGGGCCGGGATGGCGGCAGGGCCCGGGATGGCGGCAGGGCCCAGGGTCAAGGCAGGGCCCGGCGGCACGCGGTGAGTTCGGGTTCGGGGGCAGCGTTTTTGGTGGGTTGCACATTTTGTGTAGCCCTTTGAAGGGCTCTTGCAGGGTGCGGGGCTTATTGGGGGGAGGGCTCCGCTCAGCCCCGCCCAAACCGCATGGTTTATATCTGCCTATACTGGAAGCTGAAGCCGGGGGGCGTCTGTGGCTGCGCCCTACAGCGTTGTGGGCAGCGTTTTGGGATTGGGGCTGCGATTAAGGTTGGTCATTGGGATTAGGGCTGGGGTCGGGAGTGGGTTTGGGTTGGGATTAGGGCCGGGGCCGGGGCTGGGTTTTGAGCCGTGAATGGGTTCGGGGTGGGGGATGCGCCGGCCGGTCTCGGTCCCGGGCGCGGTCCAGGCGGCCCGGGCCCCGGCGCGGCGAGGAGGCGGCGGCGCCCGGGCCCGGGCCCCGGCGCGGCGAGGAGGCGGCGGCGCCCGGGCCCGGGCCCCGGCGCGGGGAGGGGGCGGCCGGGCCCGGCAGGGTAGCTGAAATTGGGATTTAACAACATGATGGGCAGAGTTTTGGGATTGGGGTTGCGATTAAGGTTGGTGTTGGGATTAGGACTGGGGTCGGGAGTGGGTTTGGGCTGGGATTAGGGCCGGGGCCGGGGCTGGGGTTTGAGCCATGAATGGGCTCGGGGTCGGGGCTGCGCCGGCCGGCCTCGGCCTCGGCGCGGGGGGGGCCAGTCCAGGCGGCCCGGGCCCCGGCCCCGGCCCCGGCCCCGGCCCCGGCCCCGGCGGGGCGGGGCGGCCCGGGCCCCGGCCCCGGCCCCGGCCCCGGCCCCGGCGGGGCGGGGCGGCCCGGGCCCCGGCCCCGGCCCCGGCCCCGGCCCCGGCCCCGGCCCCGGCCCCGGCGGGGCGGGGCGGCCCGGGCCCCGGCCCCGGCCCCGGCCCCGGCCCCGGCGGGGCGGGGCGGCCCGGGCCCCGGCCCCGGCCCCGGCCCCGGCCCCGGCCCCGGCCCCGGCGGGGCGGGGCGGCCCGGGCCCCGGCCCCGGCCCCGGCCCCGGCCCCGGCCCCGGCGGGGCGGGGCGGCCCGGGCCCCGGCCCCGGCCCCGGCCCCGGTCCCGGCCCCGGCCCCGGCCCCGGCGGGGCGGGGCGGCCCGGGCCCCGGCCCCGGCCCCGGCCCCGGCGGGGCGGGGCGGCCCGGGCCCCGGCCCCGGCCCCGGCCCCGGCCCCGGCGGGGCGGGGCGGCCCGGGCCCCGGCCCCGGCCCCGGCCCCGGCCCCGGCGGGGCGGGGCGGCCCGGGCCCCGGCCCCGGCCCCGGCCCCGGCGGGGCGGGGCGGCCCGGGCCCCGGCCCCGGCCCCGGCCCCGGCCCCGGCCCCGGCCCCGGCGGGGCGGGGCGGCCCGGGCCCCGGCCCCGGCCCCGGCCCCGGCCCCGGCCCCGGCGGGGCGGGGCGGCCCGGGCCCCGGCCCCGGCCCCGGCCCCGGCCCCGGCCCCGGCGGGGCGGGGCGGCCCGGGCCCCGGCCCCGGCCCCGGCCCCGGCCCCGGCCCCGGCGGGGCGGGGCGGCCCCGGCCCCGGCCCCGGCCCCGGCGGGGCGGGGCGGCCCCGGCCCCGGCCCCGGCCCCGGCGGGGCGGGGCGGCCCCGGCCCCGGCCCCGGCCCCGGCCCCGGCCCCGGCCCCGGCGGGGCGGGGCGGCCCCGGCCCCGGCCCCGGCCCCGGCCCCGGCCCCGGCCCCGGCCCCGGCCCCGGCCCCGGCCCCGGCCCCGGCCCCGGCCCCGGCCCCGGCGGGGGGGGGCGGCCGGGCTGGTCAATGCAGGGCGGGGCTGAAATTGGGATTTATGATGAGATTGGGATCGAGATTGATAAGCGGAATTGGGGTGCTGGAGGCGGCCAAGCCCTGCCCTGTTTACCATGCTGCTTCCGGCTTTCTCCCAGCTTCATACCGTTACTTTCTCACCGCGGCGTCACCTCCCCACGTTTCTATTGTTATTTTTCTGTCTTTTCTGACTTTGTCCCTTCCTTCCAGGTCCTTCCTCCTCTGCAGCACCCGTTGTTGCCCGCCCCTGGCTGCTACATTCCCAGCCACAAGCTGCCCTCGGAGGACCCGTGGAGATTTTGGCCCTTGGAGGCCGCTGAGGGGAGGCTCCTGAGATATGGCTGTGGCGCTGCTTGTGCAGGAGAACAACAATGAGGCCAAGGATTCTGTGACGGCAAGTAAGCGCTCTGAGGCAGGCGTGAAGCAGTGGGTTTTGGGTAAGGATCCTTCGCTGTTCGGAGGGCGACAGATCCGTGGGGAGTCAGCCACCGAGGCTGGAAAAGGCCTCCGAGGTGGAGGTCAGTAGTTGAGGTTGGGGCCTCGGAGCTGGTGCAGCCGCAGCGCCCGGTCCTGAGTTACAGGAGGATTTTGGCACTTTGCCACCCAGCAGCTCTCGCAAGAGAGACTGAGGAGCATCAGGGCGTCTGAGCAGGAGGTCGGGTGGTGCAATAGCTCCCTCGTGTCCCAGAGGGAAGGGTGCCGTGGGAAAAAAATAAAAGGTTCAAGGCCTTTGGATGGTTGGAGCGAGAGGCTTTTGGGGGGTGGAGCGAGAGGCTTTTGAGGGTGGAGCAAGAGGCTTTTGGGGGTGGAGCGAGAGGCTTTTGGGGGAGGGAGCGAGAGGCTTTTGGGATGTTGATTACAATGGCAGGCGTCCTGCAAGCAGGAGCTCAGAGTAAAAGTTTCTCACAACCTTCCATTCTGTGTTACCTGACTGCTCATTTCTCCCCTTTTGACATATTGGCAGAGCACTACATGTTCAAAACCTCCTCGATGCCCTTCTGTACTGTATATGTACAATTTTATTTGACCTACCCTTAATTTTTCCTTTTTTTTTTTTTTTTAACCACTTTCTCTTGTGAGTAGAGGGCCCCTGAGATTTTCCTTTCTAGTAATCTCGTACTGCTCATCCTGTTTCTCTTAGCTATCCTCCTTCTTTTGTGCCCGTGGGCCATTCCCCTTCTTTGCTAAACGTGCTACCCACTTGTGTAGCACACGATCACTTCTGAGGATGCGAGGTTAGTGGCATTTTTGGCTTCAAAAAACACCTTCTATTGCAAAACTCAACGTTGTTCCTCGCAGCACTGACCTGACAGGCCAGAAGGCTGCGCTGCCACCCAGCGAGAGAGAGACCTCAGCAGGCTGGGGAGAAACTGAAATTTAAACGAGGGCACGTGTAGAGGGGCAAGAAGCCCATTGATTTAGGTGCTCCTGCTCCATCAGGGATTGGCCTAGATGATCTTCCAAGGTTCCTTCCATTCCGTGATGTTCCGTGGAGGTCTAACCGTCCCCCTACCACCAACGGCACCCCCAGGGTGTGGGGAGGGCCTGGTTTCTCTCAGCCCTGCTGCCGGGGGTCTGCATGGCGCTGGGACCCCTCACTTCCCCCCCTCCTTCTCGTTGCAGGTCTTTTTACCAAGTGCAAGGGTAGAAGAGTTGCGGCCTGGAAGCTATACGTGTTTGGCGCTGTCATAGTGGTTTTGATCTGCGTTATCATCTGTGAGTGTTCCCAGGTGGTTTCGGGGCTCTGCCCTGCGGCCCCAGCTGCAGGGAGGGGGAAAAAAGGGGGCTCGGTGCCTGTATCCAACCCTGCTGCCCCTTCTTTGCTCCTGCAACCCCCTGGATTTCTTTGTCCTTAGGGCTCTCTCAACGTGCGTGTTCCTGCCCCCATTTGTGGATCAGGTTCGAGGGGAAATGTTTCTACTTCTCTGACGGGGAAAGGAACCAGACCTGGAGCCGGGCTGACTGCCACGCGCGCGGCGCCAACCTGGCCGTGATCCAGTCCAAGGTGGAGCTGGTGAGGCTGGGGCTTTTCTCCTTCTTTATTTTGGGTGGGGGGCAGAGCTGTGGGGGTGACGGTGAGCCCCCTTTTCAACCCTGCTCCCCCTCTGCTCCCAGGAGTTCGTGCTGCGCTATAAAGGTTCTCCCGACCACTGGATCGGGCTGAGCCGCCAGAACCCGAGGCAGCGCTGGGAATGGGACGATGGCACCGAATTTGACAGCTCATTGTGAGTCCGCCGTGCCCTGCACGCAGGGGTTTTTGGGGCGAGGGGGCAGGAAGCGTGCAGGATGCTCACCCCGCTGCCTCCCCTGCAGGTTTCCCATCGGAGGAGGCGAGGATTTTGCTTTCTTGAACAACCAAAAAGTCACCAGCGCGCGCAGCAGCGGCGAGCGGCACTGGATCTGCACCAGGCAGCCCTGAGGCCGGCAGACAGGGCGCCTCCAGGTCTCGTGCAGAGAATACCTCACACCTTGGTGCCCTGGGGAACATTTTGAGGAATTGACGCCGCAGAACAAGACCCAGGGTTCATTCCTCAGGCCTGCAGGCGGCCTTTTGTCATAGCTGCTGCTTCTGGAGTCTTTTCAGGTTTTCTACTTCCCACTGCCCAGTTCTGTTGCTTCCGCAAAACGTTTTTGTCATCTCAAACTCTTCTGCACTACATTTTTGCTTCGTCTTATCAGTGCATAGCATTACGGTAGATAGCTGAGGCAGGGTTGTATTAGGAAACGTAGCAACGTAGCGTGACATGCAACTGACAACAGGTATTCCGTTTCCTTTTTAGCTCTTCAAACACTTGTCTAAGGGCACTTGCACTTTTTTAGCAGAGGAGGAGGAGCATTTGAAAAGACAGTGTTTTGCCTAAGAGATATCAGTATTGTGCACAGGCAGAAACTGTCACAGGGTGGATGGGAATATCTCAAACCGCGTCCTGGAAATGGTTTGGGCTGGAAGAAAGCTTGAAGATGGTCCTGTTCCAACCTCGCTGCCCTGGGCTGAAGTCCCTGAGTTCCTGCTGGGGGGGGAAATCAGGTGTAAGCCATCACCCCTGCTGGTGCTATCCTGAGGAATGTGAATAGCAGGTGTATGGCTTTGGCAAGGGGCAACTTCCCACACTCCTCCTGTACTTGAAGAAACCTTTCACGGGCTTCCAGGCTGGATGGCAGTAGCAGTTGAGTCAGGTCCACGTTAATTTCAGACGGTGCCCGTGGAGGGGAACGGTGCCTTTCTCTTGCTTTTCTGCTCTTTTGTATCTTTGTATTTTATCAACACTATTTTTCTACGTGCTGTTTTAATTTATGTACAATTTCTTAATAAAATTTTTGTACTGTCTGGCTCTTTTATTGTTTCCTCTTGCGTTACCCTGAGATCCAACACGAGGTGAGTTTTACCCCACTGCTTTCTGCTCCTCCATGAAAACCCTCTCATTATAAGACCAGAGCTCCGTCCTGTGCCACATCTCCTGAAAATATTAAGGATTTCCTAAGAAAGCCCAGGAAACTTCACTGCAGGTCACCCAAATCTTGCTTTTAGGACAGCACCTTCGAGAAACCGCAGATCATCTTTGCCAAAAAAGAAGGAATTCCCTGCTTTTGGATCCTGGATGAGCTCAGGGCTGCTAAATGATGCTTCAGGGTGGGGTGTGGAAGGGTTTTGTGCAGGAAGCCCTCGTTCTTTGCTGACCTAAGCCAGACTTCGTGACGTTTAGGTGTGTGAAGTCTGGAGAAAAGACTGTAACGGCAGGAAGTGGTACCCTGGTGAAGTGGTTTCTGCTATATTTCAGGCCGGTGAATTGAATTTGTTAACCAAAAGTGCATTTTTATTGCATGGAAGTGCCCTGCCTGGGACTGATGGAGGAAAAACAAGAAGCCTTGAATTTATGTGCTTAGCTAAAGGTAATGCGCCAAGCCCAGTGCTGCCAAATTCTCCCAGTTTGGGCTGCAAGAGCAAGTTAAAGCTAAATTAGCTGCGTTTGAGGGAAAAAGACTTAATTACAGCAGTTGGAGCGTGCACGTAGCAGGAGAGGCAAGCAGGCTGTGGCTCTCAGCGTGCAAAATAAGGAAAGAGAGAACAGAAACCCCAGATTAAGGCTGGCTCTGTCTTTGAGAAGTAATTACAACGTCGGTACTCATTACCGAACACGTCGCTCCCCGGTTCTGACAGCCCCTCATCTTGTGAAACTCTTGCAAACAGCTCAAAGTGCATCAAAAGCCCTCAAAATGCAGGATGGAGTCAAGCCAGACAAGGCTAAAAGGTCGCGTTTCTCACGAGGGGTTTGGAGGAGGAGGCTCCTCCACGGGCTTTGCTTCTACATCTCCAGTCCTGGAGGTGGCACTGGTGGACTTGATTTGGAGCTGGCTGCTTGCTGGGAGGAGCCAGCTCTTGAAGCTCCCGGAGTCCGTTTCTCATGCTGTTGTTTTCCAAATGCAACCAAAAACAAGAGCGCTGCTACAAACCCTACGATCCTCACCGTCACACCTTCACCAACCGTCTCCGAGCTGAGGTGCTCCTCAAACAAACGTCTTCCCAGGATGGAGTTAGCCGTGCAAATGTCCCATGTTTCACCTGCAGAAGACCCTAAAAGCAAAAAGATTCCCAAAGCAAAAGATTCCCAAAGCAAAAGATTCCAGAAAATCCTTGGAAGTCCATCCTTGCACCGTTTCCACGTGCTCATAAGGAACTGGAAAGCTTTTCCCAGCGGAGCAACCTTGAAAACTGCTGATTTAACTTGCCAAAAATTGGGAAAAACTTGAATCCCATGCCATTTGACCTCCCCCCCCCCATCCCACCCTCCCGTACAAGGCTGCATCTTGATGTCTCCTTAGGGTGAATCCTCTGCAGTAGCAGTTGAGTCAGGTCCACGTTAATTTCAAATGGTGCCCGTGGAGAGAAACGGTGCCTTTCTCTTGCTTTTCTGCTCCTCTGTATCTTTGTATTTTATCAACGCTATTTTTCTATGTGTTGTTTCAACTTATGTGCAATTTCCTAATAAAATGTCTTTGCTAAGTCTGGCTCTGACTTTTATTGTTTCCTCTGGCATTACCCTGAGATCCAACGCGCGGTGACAGTTTTTCCCTGCTCCTTTCTGCCCCTCCATGAAAACTCTCTCATTGGAAGACCAGAGCTCCATCCTGTAGCTCCATCCTGTGCCACATCTCCTGAAAATATTGAGGATTTCCTAAGAAAGCCCAGGAAACTCAAGCAGCCAGGCCTTCAGCTCAGGTCGCCGCTACTGGGAGGTGGAGGCGAGCGGGTGCTTCTGGACCGTGGGGGTGGCTCGGGAATCGGTGCGGAGGGAAGGCCGGATCCTCTTCAAGCCCAACGCCGAGATCTGGGGCTTGCAGAAGTACGACGAGCTCTGCGTGGCCCTCACGGCGCCCTCCAACACCTTCGTCCCGCTCGGCAGCGGGGAGATCGGGGTCTACTTGGACTACGAGGTGGGGCAGGTCTCCTTTTACGCCCTGGGCACCCGCTGCTGCGTCTTCACCTTCCGCGTGGCCTCCTTCAGCGGCGAGAGGGTCTTCCCCTACTTCTGCGTGCTGCTCTCCACCATCAAACTGCCCCCCAGGGCCTGACGAGGCGGCGACGGGGTCCCCCCGAAACCCTTCGGGTGCTTCCAGGAGGAATGGAGCCGCCCCTCGCTGCATTTTATTGTTATGCTTTGGATTTTGTTTCCGTCAGGGTTTGGGGTGATTTCCACCATCTGTAGCTCACGGGTCTGCCTCACCTCATTTCATTTTTATTCATTTTTATTCATTTTTATTCATTTTTATTCATTTTTATTCATTTTTATTCATTTATTTTTATTTTCTTTTCTTCAGGGTCTGGGGTGATTTCCACCAACCGTAGCTAATGGGTCTGCCTCACCTCATTTTATTTTTATTTATGTTTATTTATGTTTATGTTTATTCAATTTTATTCATTTTTATTATTTATTTTCATTTATTTTCAATTATTTTTATTTTTTTCTTCAGGCTGTGGGGTGATTTCCACCACCCGTAGGTCACGGGTCTGGATCACCTCATTTTATTAATTATTTTATTTTTTCTACCAGTTGTGGCTCATAAGTCTCCCTCACCTCATTTATTATTATTATTATTTCTTGAGGATTTGGGGTGATTTCCACTGCCTGTAGCTCATGGGTCTGCTAGATTTTATTTTATTTCTATTATTATTTTTACTTTTATTTTTTTACTTTTATTTTTATTTTAGTTTTATTTTTATCTTCATTTTATGGTACTTTTATTTTTTCTTCAGGATTTGGGGTGATTTCCACCACCTGCCTCAGGCTCCGATGTCTCTGTTATGGGTTAAATCTGGGAGGTTTTGGGTCTCCTGGTGGTTTGAGCCGGAACCCCCAGTCTCAGCTGAAAGTTGCTGGTTTTAGGGTTATTAAAAGCATGTTAATAGTTTACCGAGCTGAAATCTTTGTTTTTTCCCCCAAACCCATGCTGCCTTTCCACCCTGATTAAACTCCCAAATTTCAGCAGAATTCTCTTGAATACTGTTGTCGTAATTTCCTAATTTCAGCAGAATTTGCTTGAATACCGCCTGCAGCTACCTGATAACAGAACTGAGTTTTAAATGAAATTGTTTAAAATCAGTTTTTTTCACAGGAATTTGCCATCCCTCCCCTTCCCTTCTCTGTTTTCCCAACTGTCGTTTATTTGAGCAATTAATGGGCGATTATCACTGGCTTCAGACCAAAATTAACAGGTTTTATTGTTATAAGGAGGAGGTGTGCGCGGGGTAATACGTTTGGGTTGGGATTTAATGGAAAAAAAAATGGGGAAAAAAAAAAAGGCCCTAAAATGCCTTTCCCAAAATGGCGGCCGGGACCTCCCCTCACAGCTGCCTCAGAGGCGGCGCGTTTCGTTCCGGCCGCTGATTGGCTGGTGCCCCCGTTGTCCCGCCCTCGCTGGCTGCTGATTGGCTGCCGCCTGCTGATTTGCATATGGCAGCGAGGTTCTCCCTCCTCCCGTGGTTGCTGTCGTTATGGAGCGGGACAGGGAAAAATTCGCTTGTTTTGGCCATTTTTTTGCCTTTTTTTGGCCTTTTTTCTACCTTCTTACGCGCGTTGTCGCAGCGCTGCACGCGGGCGAGCGCTTGGAGCTGCTTTCAGCGCTCCCTTCCTCTGCTCTGCGCCGCGATGGAGGCAGCGGGACCAGCGGGACCTCCGCGGGGCCGGGATGGCGGCAGGGCCCGGGATGGCGGCAGGGCCCAGGGTCAAGGCAGGGCTCGGCGGCACGCGGTGAGTTCGGGTTCGGGGGCAGCGTTTTTGGTGGGTTGCACATTTTGTGTAGCCCTTTGAAGGGCTCTTGCAGGGTGCGGGGCTTATTGGGGGGAGGGCTCCGCTCAGCCCCGCCCAAACCGCATGGTTTATATCTGCCTATACTGGAAGCTGAAGCCGGGGGGCGTCTGTGGCTGCGCCCTACAGCGTTGTGGGCAGCGTTTTGGGATTGGGGCTGCGATTAAGGTTGGTCATTGGGATTAGGGCTGGGGTCGGGAGTGGGTTTGGGTTGGGATTAGGGCCGGGGCCGGGGCTGGGTTTTGAGCCGTGAATGGGTTCGGGGTGGGGGATGCGCCGGCCGGTCTCGGTCCCGGGCGCGGTCCAGGCGGCCCGGGCCCCGGCGCGGGGAGGGGGCGGCCGGGCCCGGGCCCGGGCCCCGGCGCGGGGAGGGGGCGGCCGGGCCCGGGCCCCGGCGCGGGGAGGGGGCGGCCGGGCCCGGCAGGGTAGCTGAAATTGGGATTTAACAACATGATGGGCAGAGTTTTGGGATTGGGGTTGCGATTAAGGTTGGTGTTGGGATTAGGACTGGGGTCGGGAGTGGGTTTGGGCTGGGATTAGGGCCGGGGCCGGGGCTGGGGTTTGAGCCATGAATGGGCTCGGGGTCGGGGCTGCGCCGGCCGGCCTCGGCCTGGGCACGGGGGGGGCCAGTCCAGGCGGCCCGGGCCCCGACCCCGGCGGGGCGGGGCGGCCCGGGCCCCGACCCCGGCGGGGCGGGGCGGCCCGGGCCCCGACCCCGGCGGGGCGGGGCGGCCCGGGCCCCGACCCCGGCGGGGCGGGGCGGCCCGGGCCCCGACCCCGGCGGGGCGGGGCGGCCCGGGCCCCGACCCCGGCGGGGCGGGGCGGCCCGGGCCCCGACCCCGGCGGGGCGGGGCGGCCCGGGCCCCGACCCCGGCGGGGCGGGGCGGCCCGGGCCCCGACCCCGGCGGGGCGGGGCGGCCCGGGCCCCGACCCCGGCGGGGCGGGGCGGCCCGGGCCCCGACCCCGGCGGGGCGGGGCGGCCCGGGCCCCGACCCCGGCGGGGCGGGGCGGCCCGGGCCCCGACCCCGGCGGGGCGGGGCGGCCCGGGCCCCGACCCCGGCGGGGCGGGGCGGCCCGGGCCCCGACCCCGGCGGGGCGGGGCGGCCCGGGCCCCGACCCCGGCGGGGCGGGGCGGCCCGGGCCCCGACCCCGGCGGGGCGGGGCGGCCCGGGCCCCGACCCCGGCGGGGCGGGGCGGCCCGGGCCCCGACCCCGGCGGGGCGGGGCGGCCCGGGCCCCGACCCCGGCGGGGCGGGGCGGCCCGGGCCCCGACCCCGGCGGGGCGGGGCGGCCCGGGCCCCGACCCCGGCGGGGCGGGGCGGCCCGGGCCCCGACCCCGGCGGGGCGGGGCGGCCCGGGCCCCGACCCCGGCGGGGCGGGGCGGCCCGGGCCCCGACCCCGGCGGGGCGGGGCGGCCCGGGCCCCGACCCCGGCGGGGCGGGGCGGCCCGGGCCCCGACCCCGGCGGGGCGGGGCGGCCCGGGCCCCGACCCCGGCGGGGCGGGGCGGCCCGGGCCCCGACCCCGGCGGGGCGGGGCGGCCCGGGCCCCGACCCCGGCGGGGCGGGGCGGCCCGGGCCCCGACCCCGGCGGGGCGGGGCGGCCCGGGCCCCGACCCCGGCGGGGCGGGGCGGCCCGGGCCCCGACCCCGGCGGGGCGGGGCGGCCCGGGCCCCGACCCCGGCGGGGCGGGGCGGCCCGGGCCCCGACCCCGGCGGGGCGGGGCGGCCCGGGCCCCGACCCCGGCGGGGCGGGGCGGCCCGGCTGGTCAATGCAGGGCGGGGCTGAAATTGGGATTTATGATGAGATTGGGATCGAGATTGATAGCGGGATTGGGTTGCTGGAGGCGGCCAAGCCCTGCCCTGTTTCCTATGCTGCTTCCGGCTTTCTCCCAGCTTCATACCGTTACTTTCTCACCGCGGCGTCACCTCCCCACGTTTCTATTTTTATTTTTCTGTCTTTTCTGACTTTGTCCCTTCCTTCCAGGTCCTTCCTCCTCTGCAGCACCCCTTGTTGCCCGCCCCTGGCTGCTACATTCCCAGCCACAAGCTGCCCTCGGAGGACCCGTGGAGATTTTGGCCCTTGGAGGCTGCTGAGGGGAGGCTCCTGAGATATGGCTGTGGCGCTGCTTGTGCAGGAGAACAACAATGAGGACAATGATTCTGTGACGGCAAGTAAGCGCTCTGAGGCAGGCGTGAAGCAGTGGGTTTTGGGTAAGGATCCTTCGCTGTTTGGAGGGCGACAGATCCGTGGGGAGTCAGCCACCGAGGCTGGAAAAGGCCTCCGAGGTGGAGGTCAGTAGTTGAGGTTGGGGCCTCGGAGCTGGTGCAGCCGCAGCGCCCGGTCCTAAGTTACAGAAGGATTTTGGCACTTCCTTTGCCACCCAGCAGCTCTCGCAAGAGAGACTGAGGAGCATCAGGCCGTGTGAGCAGGAGGTTGGGTGGTGCAATAGCTCCCTCGTGTCCCAGAGGGAAGGGAGCCGCGGGAAAAATATAAAAGCTTCAAGGCCTTGGGCTGGTTGGTGAAAGAGGCTTTTGGGGGCGGGAGCGAGAGGCTTTTGGGGGCGGGAGCGAGAGGCTTTTGGGGGCGGGAGCGAGAGGCTTTTGGGGGCGGGAGCGAGAGGCGTTTTGGGGAGGGAGCGAGAGGCGTTTTGGGGAGGGAGCGAGAGGCGTTTTGGGGAGGGAGCGAGAGGCGTTTTGGGGAGGGAGCGAGAGGCGTTTTGGGGAGGGAGCGAGAGGCGTTTTGGGGAGGGAGCGAGAGGCGTTTTGGGGAGGGAGCGAGAGGCGTTTTGGGGAGGGAGCGAGAGGCGTTTTGGGGAGGGAGCGAGAGGCGTTTTGGGGAGGGAGCGAGAGGCGTTTTGGGGAGGGAGCGAGAGGCGTTTTGGGATGTTGATTACAATGGCAGGCGTCCTGCAAGCAGGAGCTCATAGTAAAAGTTTCTCGCAACCTTCTATTCTGTGTTACCTGACTGCTCATTTCTCCCCTTTTTACATATTGGCAGAGCACTACATGTTCAAAACCTCCTCGATGTACTTCTGTACTGTACATGTACAATTTTACATGTATTTGACCTACCCTTAATTTCTCCTTTTTTTTTTTTTAACCACTTTCTCTTGTGACTAGAGGGCCCTTGTGATCTTCCTTTCTATTAATCTCGTACTGCTCATCCTGTTTCTCTTAGCTATCCTCCTTCTTTTGTGCCTGTGGGCCCTTCCCCTTCTTTGCTAAACGTGCTACCCACTTGTGTAGCACACGATCACTTCTGAGGATGCGAGGTTAGTGGCATTTTTGGCTTCAAAAAACACCTTCTATTGCAAAACTCAACGTTGTTCCTCGCAGCACTGACCTGACAGGCCAGAAGGCTGCGCTGCCACCCAGCGAGAGAGAGACCTCAGCAGGCTGGGGAGAAACTTACTGAAATTTAAACGAGGGCACGTGTAGAGGGGCAAGAAGCCCATTGATTTAGGTGCTCCTGCTCCATCAGGGATTGGCCTAGATGATCTTCCAAGGTTCCTTCCATTCCGTGACGTTCCATGGAGGTCCAACCGTCCCCCTACCACCAACGGCACCCCCAGGGTGTGGGGAGGGCCTGGTTTCTCTCAGCCCTGCTGCCGGGGGTCTGCACGGCGCTGGGACCCCTCACTTCCCCCCTTCTTTTTGTTGCAGATCTTTTTACCAAGTGCAAGGGTGGAAGAGTTGCGGCCTGGAAGCTATACGTGTTTGGCGCTGTCATAGTGGTTTTGATCTGCATTATCATCTGTGAGTGTTCCCAGGTGGTTTCGGGGCTCTGCCCTGCAGCCCCAGCTGCAGGGAGGGGGAAAAAAGGGGGCTCGGTGCCTGTATCCAACCCTGCTGCCCCTTCTTTGCTCCTGCAACCCCCTGGATTTCTTTGTCCTTAGGGCTCTCTCAACGTGCGTGTTCCTGCCCCCATTTGTGGATCAGGTTCGAGGGGAAATGTTTCTACTTCTCTGATGGGGAAAAGAACCAGACCTGGAGCCGGGCTGACTGCCACGCGCGCGGCGCCAACCTGGCCGTGATCCAGTCCAAGGTGGAGCTGGTGAGGCTGGGGCTTTTCTCCTTCTTTATTTTGGGTGGGGGGCAGAGCTGTGGGGGTGACGGTGAGCCCCCTTTTCAACCCTGCTCCCATTCTGCTCCCAGGAGTTCGTGCTGCGCTATAAAGGTTCTCCCGACCACTGGATCGGGCTGAGCCGCCAGAACCCGAGGCAGCGCTGGGAATGGGACGATGGCACCGAATTTGACAGCTCATTGTGAGTCCGCCGTGCCCTGCACGCAGGGGTTTTTGGGGCGAGGGGGCAGGAAGCGTGCAGGATGCTCACCCCGCTGCCTCCCCTGCAGGTTTCCCATCGGAGGAGGCGAGGATTTTGCTTTCTTGAACAACCAAAAAGTCACCAGCGCGCGCAGCAGCGGCGAGCGGCACTGGATCTGCACCAGGCAGCCCTGAGGCCGGCAGACAGGGCGCCTCCAGGTCTCATGCAAAGAATACCTCACACCTTGGTGCCCTGGGGAACATTTTGAGGAATTGATGCTGCAGAACAAGACCCAGGTTTCATTCCTCAGGCCTGCAGGTGGCCTTTTGTCATAGCTGCTGCTTCAGGAGTCTTTTCAGGTTTTCTACTTCCCACTGCCCAGTTCTGTTGCTTCCGCAAAACGTTTTTGTCATCTCAGACTCTTCTGCACTACATTTTTGCTTCGTCTTATCAGTGCATAGCATTAAGGTAGATAGCTGAGGCAGGGTTGTATTAGGAAACGTAGCAATGTAGTGTGTCGTGTAACTGACAAGAGGTATTCCGTTTCCTTTTTAGCTCTTCAAACACTTGTCTAAGGGCACTTGCACTTTTTTAGCAGAGGAGGAGGAGCATTTGAAAAGACAGTGTTTTGCCTAAGAGATACCAGTATTGTGCACAGGCAGAAACTGTCACAGGGTGGATGGGAATATCTCAAACCGCGTCCTGGAAATGGTTTGGGCTGGAAGAAAGCTTCAAGATGGTCCTGTTCCAACCTCGCTGCCCTGGGCTGAAGTCCCTGAGTTCCTGCTGGGGGGGAAATCAGGTGTAAGCCATCACCCCTGCTGGTGCTATCCTGAGGAATGTGAATAGCAGGTGTATGGCTTTGGCAAGGGGCAACTTCCCACACTCCTCCTGTACTTGAAGAAACCTTTCACATGCTCCCAGGCTGGATGGCAGTAGCAGTTGAGTCAGGTTCACGTTAATTTCAGACGGTGCCCGTGGAGGGGAACGGTGCCTTTCTCTTGCTTTTCTGCTCCTCTGTATCTTTGTATTTTATCAACACTATTTTTCTACGTGCTGTTTTAATTTATGTACAATTTCTTAATAAAATTTTTGTACTGTCTGGCTCTTTTATTGTTTCCTCTTGCGTTACCCTGAGATCCAACACGAGGTGAGTTTTACCCCGCTGCTTTCTGCTCCTCCATGAAAACCCTCTCATTATAAGACCAGAGCTCCGTCCTGTGCCACATCTCCTGAAAATATTAAGGATTTCCTAAGAAAGCCCAGGAAACTTCACTGCAGGTCACCCAAATCTTGCTTTTAGGACAGCACCTTCGAGAAACCGCAGATCATCTTTGCCAAAAAAGAAGGAATTCCCTGCTTTTGGATCCTGGATGAGCTCAGGGCTGCTAAATGATGCTTCAGGGTGGGGTGCGGAAGGGTTTTGTGCAGGAAGCCCTCGTTCTTTGCTGACGTAAGCCAGACTTAGTGATGTTTAGGTGTGTAAAGTCCGGAGAAAAGACTGTAACGGCAGGAAGTGGTACCCTGGTGAAGTGGTTTCTGCTATATTTCAGGCCGGTGAATTGAATTTGTTAACCAAAAGTGCATTTTTATTGCATGGAAGTGCCCTGCCTGGGACTGATGGAGGAAAAAGAAGAAGCCTTGAATTTATGTGCTTAGCTAAAGGCAATGCGCCAAGCCCAGTGCTGCCAAATTCTCCCAGTTTGGGCTGCAAGAGCAAGTTAAAGCTAAATTAGCTGCGTTTGAGGGAAAAAGACTTAATAACAACAGTTGGAGCGTGCGCGTAGCAGGAGAGGCAAGCAGGCTGTGGCTCTCAGTGTGCAAAATAAGGAAAGAGAGAACAGAAAACCCCAGATTAAGGCTGGCTCTGTCTTTGAGAAGTAATTACAACGTCTGTACTCATTACCGAACACGTCGCTCCCCGGTTCTGACAGCCCCTCATCTTGTGAAACTCCTGCAAACAGCTCAAAGTGCATCAAAAGCCCTCAAAATGCAGGATGGAGTCAAGCCAGACAAGGCTAAAAGGTCGCGTTTCTCACGAGGTGTTTGGAGGAGGAGGCTCCTCCACGGGCTTTGCTTCTACATCTCCAGTCCTGGAGGTGGCACTGGTGGACTTGATTTGGAGCTGGCTGCTTGCTGGGAGGAGCGAGCTCTTGAAGCTCCCGGAGTCCGTTTCTCATGCTGTTGTTTTCCAAATGCAACCAAAAACAAGAGCGCTGCTACAAACCCTACGATCCTCACCGTCACACCTTCACCAACCGTCTCCGAGCTGAGGTGCTCCTCAAACAAACGTCTTCCCAGGATGGAGTTAGCCGTGCAAATGTCCCATGTTTCACCTGCAGAAGACCCTAAAAGCAAAAAGATTCCCAAAGCAAAAAGATTCCCAAAGCAAAAGATTCCAGAAAATCCTTGGAAGTCCATCCTTGCACCGTTTCCACGTGCTCACAAGGAACTGGAAAGCTTTCCCCAGCCGAGCAAGCTTGAAAACTGCTGATTTAACTTGCCAAAAATTGGGAAAAACTCGAATCCCATGCCATTTGACCTTCCCCCCCCCCCCTCCCCCCCCGTACAAGGCTGCATCTCGATGTCTCCTTAGGGTGAATCCTCTGCACGCTCACGCATGGTTTCACTGGCAGCTTTGTGACCTCTGGTGCTCTGATATTTCATTTAATTGCCGTTCTGAATGAGTCATTGCCATGTATGACTGTGCTGCCGTGAGAAATTATCAGCTGTTGGGTTGCAAATTCAAGTAGTAACTTCAGTTCCTATTCAGCACTTTCCCGCTGAATTCCCCTCCCCGTGTTTCCTTCAAAGTCTCTGAGCTTTTGTCTCGTCTGGATCTGCACCAGGCAGCCCTGAGGCCGGCAGACAGGGCACCTCCAGGTCTCGTGCAGAGAATACCTCACACCTTGGTGCCCAGGGGAACATTTTGAGGAATTGATGCGGCAGAACTGACAACAGGTATTCCATTTCCTTTTTAGCTCTTCAAACACTTGTCTAAGGGCACTTGCACTTTTTTTAGCAGAGGAGGAGGAGCATTTGAAAAGACAGTGTTTTGCCTAAGAGATATCAGTATTGTGCACAGGCAGAAACTATCACAGGGTGGATGGGAATATCTCAAACCGTGTCCTGGAAATGGTTTGGGCTGGAAGAAAGCTTCAAGATGGTCCTGTTTCAACCTTGCTGCCCTGGGCTGAAGTCCCAGAGTTCCTGCTGGGGGGGAAATCAGGTGTAACCCATCACCCCTGCTGGTGCTATCCTGAGGAATGTGAATAGCAGGTGTATGGCTTTGGCAAGGGGCAACTTCCCACACTCCTCCTGTACTTGAAGAAACCTTTCACGGGCTCCCAGGCTGGATGGCAGTAGCAGTTGAGTCAGGTCCACGTTAATTTCAAACGGTGCCCGTGGAGGGGAACGGTGCCTTTCTCTTGCTTTTCTGCTCCTCTGTATCTTTGTATTTTATCAACGCTATTTTTCTATGTGTTGTTTCAACTTATGTGCAATTTCCTAATAAAATGTCTTTGCTAAGTCTGGCTCTGACTTTTATTGTTTCCTCTGGCATTACCCTGAGATCCAACGCGCGGTGACAGTTTTTCCCTGCTCCTTTCTGCCCCTCCATGAAAACTCTCTCATTGGAAGACCAGAGCTCCATCCTGTAGCTCCATCCTGTGCCACATCTCCTGAAAATATTGAGGATTTCCTAAGAAAGCCCAGGAAACTCAAGCAGCCAGGCCTTCAGCTCAGGTCGCCGCTACTGGGAGGTGGAGGCGAGCGGGCGCTTCTGGACCGTGGGGGTGGCTCGGGAATCGGTGCGGAGGGAAGGCCGGATCCTCTTCAAGCCCAACGCCGAGATCTGGGGCTTGCAGAAGTACGACGAGCTCTGCGTGGCCCTCACGGCGCCCTCCAACACCTTCGTCCCCCTCGGCAGCGGGGAGATCGGGGTCTACTTGGACTACGAGGTGGGGCAGGTCTCCTTTTACGCCCTGGGCACCCGCTGCTGCGTCTTCACCTTCCGCGTGGCCTCCTTCAGCGGCGAGAGGGTCTTCCCCTACTTCTGCGTGCTGCTCTCCACCATCAAACTGCCCCCCAGGGCCTGACGAGGCGGCGACGGGGTCCCCCCGAAACCCTTCGGGTGCTTCCAGGAGGAATGGAGCCGCCCCTCGCTGCATTTTATTGTTATGCTTTGGATTTTGTTTCCGTCAGGGTTTGGGGTGATTTCCACCATCTGTAGCTCACGGGTCTGCCTCACCTCATTTCATTTTTATTCATTTTTATTCATTTTTATTCATTTATTTTTATTTTTTTTTTCTTCAGGGTCTGGGGTGATTTCCACCGCCCGTAGCTCACGGGTCTGCCTCACCTCATTTTATTTTTATTTATGTTTATTTATGTTTATGTTTATTCAATTTTATTCATTTTAATCCATTTTTATTATTTATTTTCATTTATTTTCAATTATTTTCATTTTTTTCTTCAGGCTGTGGGGTGATTTCCACCACCCATAGCTCATGGGTCTGGATCACCTCATTTTATTAATTATTTTATTTTTTCTACCAGTTGTGGCTCATGAGTCTCCCTCACCTCATTTGTTGTTGTTGTTATTATTATTATTATTATTTCTCGAGGATGTGGGGTGATTTCCACTGCCTGTAGCTCATGGGTCTGCTAGATTTTATTTCTATTATTATTTTTACTTTTTTTTTTCTTTTTTTTTTTTTACTTTTATTTTTATTTTACTTTTATTTTTATCTTCATTTTATGGTACTTTTATTTTTTCTTCAGGATTTGGGGTGATTTCCACCACCTGCCTCAGGCTCCGATGTCTCTGTTATGGGTTAAATCTGGGAGGTTTTGTGTCTCGTGGCGGTTTGAGCCGGAACCCCCAGTCTCAGCTGAAAGTTGCTGGTTTTAGGGTTATTAAAAGCATGTTAATAGTTTTACCGAGCTGAAATCTTTGTTTTTTTCCCCCAAACCCATGCTGCCTTTCCACCCTGATTAAACTCCCAAATTTCAGCAGAATTCTCTTGAATACTGTTGTCGTAACTTCCTAATTTCAGCAGAATTTGCTTGAATACCGCCTGCAGCTACCTGATAACAGAACTGAGTTTTAAATGAAATTGTTTAAAATCAGTTTTTTTCACAGGAATTTGCCATCCCTCCCCTTCCCTTCACTGTTTCCCCCACTGTCGTTTATTGGAGCAATTAATGTGCGATTATCACTGGCTTCAGACCAAAATTAACAGGTTTTATTGTTATAAGGAGGAGGTGTGCGCGGGGTGATACATTTGGGTTGGGATTTAATGGAAAAAAAAATGGGGAAAAAAAAAAAAAGCCCTAAAATGCCTTTCCCAAAATGGCGGCCGGGACCTCCCCTCACAGCTGCCTCAGAGGTGGCGCGTTTCGTTCCGGCCTCTGATTGGCTGGTGCCTCCGTTGTCCCGCCCTCGCTGGCTGCTGATTGGCTGGCGCATGCTGATTTGCATATGGCAGCGAGGTTCTCCCTCCTCCCGTGGTTGCTGTCGTTATGGAGCGGGAAAGGGAAAAATTCGCTTGTTTTGGCCATTCTTTTGGCCTTTTTTTGGCCTTTTTTCTATCGCCGTACGCGCGTTGTCGCAGCGCTGCACGCGGGCGAGCGCTTGGAGCTGCTTTCAGCGCTCCCTTCCTCTGCTCTGCGCCGCGATGGAGGCAGCGGGACCTCCGCGGGCCCGGGATGGCGGCAGGGCCCAGGGTCAAGGCAGGGACGGCAGCACACGGTGAGTTCGGGTTCGGGGGCAATGTTTCTGGTGGGTTGAACGTTAACTTTTTGAAGGGCTCTTGCAAGGGGCGGGGCTGGGAGGAGCCTCCTTATAAGCCCTGGCCAGATTAAAGGCAGGTTTGAATGTTCCTCTGTGTATGAGAAGCGGATGCCGGGCTGCGTCTGTGGCTGCGGCCTACAACCTCGTGGGCAGCGTTTTGGGATTGGGGTTGCGATTAAGGTTGGTCATTGGGATTAGGGCTGGGGTCGGGAGTGGGTTTGGGTTGGGATTAGGGCCGGGGCCGGGGCTGGGTTTTGAGCCGTGAATGGGTTCGGGGTGGGGGATGCGCCGGCCGGTCTCGGTCCCGGGCGCGGTCCAGGCGGCCCGGGCCCCGGCGCGGCGAGGAGGCGGCGGCGCCCGGGCCCGGGCCCCGGCGCGGGGAGGGGGCGGCCGGGCCCGGCAGGGTAGCTGAAATTGGGATTTAACAACATGATAGGCAGAGTTTTGGGATTGGGGTTGCGATTAAGGTTGGTGTTGGGATTAGGACTGGGGACGGGAGTGGGTTTCGGCTGGGATTAGGGCCGGGGCCGGGGCTGGGGTTTGAGCCATGAATGGGCTCGGGGTCGGGGCTGCGCCGCCCGGCCTCGGCCTGGGCACGGGGCGGGGCCGGTCCAGGCGGCCCGGGCCCCGGCCCCGCCGGGGGGGGCGCCCGGCCCCGGCCCCGGCGGGGCGGGGCGGCCGGGCTGGTCAAGGCAGGGCGGGGCTGAAATTGGGATTTATGATGAGATTGGGATCGAGATTGATAAACGGGATTGGGGTGCTGGAGGCAGCCAAGCCCTGCCCTGTTTACCATGCTGCTTCCGGCTTTCTCACAGCTTCATACCGTTACTTTCTCACCGCGGCATCACCTCCCCACGTTTCTATTGTTATTTTTCTGTCTTTTCTGACTTTCTCCCTTCCTTCCAGGTCCTTCCTCCTCTGCAGCACCCGTTGTTGCCCGCCCCTGGCTGCTACATTCCCAGCCACAAGCTGCCCTCGGAGGACCCGTGGAGATTTTGGCCCTTGGAGGCCGCTGAGGGGAGGCTCCTGAGATATGGCTGTGGCGCTGCTTGTGCAGGAGAACAACAATGAGGCCAAGGATTCTGTGACGGCAAGTAAGCGCTCTGAGGCAGGCGTGAAGCAGTGGGTTTTGGGTAAGGATCCTTCGCTGTTCGGAGGGCGACAGATCCGTGGGGAGTCAGCCACCGAGGCTGGAAAAGGCCTCCGAGGTGGAGGTCAGTAGTTGAGGTTGGGGCCTCGGAGCTGGTGCAGCCGCAGTGCCCAGTCATGAGTTACAGGAGGATTTTGGCACTTCCTTTGCCGCCTAGCAGCTCTCGCAAGAGAGACTGAGGAGTATCAGGGCGTGTGAGCAGGAGGTCGGGTGGTGGAGTAGCTCCCTCGTGTCCCAGAGGGAAGGGAGCTGTGGGAACAAAAGCTTCAAGGCTTTGGGATGGTTGGTGAAAGATTTGGTTAATGAGACAGCGTTGAATTTTGGAATTTCTTGGAATTTTGATTACAATGGCAGGTGTCCTGCAAGTAGGAGCTCATAGTAAAAGTTTCTCGCAACCTTCCATTCTGTGTTACCTGACTGCTCATTTCTCCCCTTTTGACATATTGGCAGAGTACTACATGTTCAAAACCTCCTCCATGCCCTTCTGTCCTGTATATGTACAATTTTATTTGACCTACCGTTAATTTTTCCTTTTTTTTTTTTTTTTTTAACCGCTTTCTCTTGTGACTAGAGGGCCCTTGTGATCTTCCTTTCTATTAATCTCGTACTGCTCATCCTGTTTCTCTTAGCTATCCTCCTTCTTTTGTGCCTGTGGGCCATTCCCCTTCTTTGCTAAACGTGCTACCCACTTGTGTACCACACGATCACTTCTGAGGATGCGAGGTTAGTGGCATTTTTGGCTTCAAAAAACACCTTCTATTGCAAAACTCAACGTTGTTCCTCGCAGCACTGACCTGACAGGCCAGAAGGCTGCGCTGCCACCCAGCGAGAGAGAGACCTCAGCAGGCTGGGGAGAAACTGAAATTTAAACGAGGGCACGTGTAGAGGGGCAAGAAGCCCATTGATTTAGGTGCTCCTGCTCCATCAGGGATTGGCCTAGATGATCTTCCAAGGTTCCTTCCATTCCCTGACGTTCCGTGGAGGTCCAACCGTCCCCCTACCACCAACGGCACCCCCAGGGTGTGGGGAGGGCCTGGCCTCTCTCAGCCCTGCTGCCGGGGGTCTGCACGGCGCTGGGACCCCTCACTTCCCCCCCTCCTTCTCGTTGCAGGTCTTTTTACCAAGTGCAAGGGTGGAAGAGTTGCGACCTGGAAGCTATACGTGTTCGGCGCCGTCAGTGTAATAGGGATCCTGGTTTTGATTTCCATTATCATCTGTGAGTGTTCCCAGGTGGTTTTGGGGCTCTGCCCTGCGGCCCCAGCTGCAGGGAGGGGGAAAAAAGGGGGCTCGGTGCCTGTATCCAACCCTGCTGCCCCTTCTTTGCTCCTGCAAACCCCTGGATTTCTTTGTCCTTAGGGCTCTCTCGACGTGCGTGTTCCTGCCCCCATTTGTGGATCAGGTTCGAGGGGAAATGTTTCTACTTCTCTGATGGAGAAAGGAACCAGACCTGGAGCCGGGCTGACTGCCACGCGCGCGGCGCCAACCTGGCCATGATCCAGTCCGAGGAGGAGCTGGTGAGGCTGGGGCTTTTCTCCTTCTTTATTTTGGGTGGGGGGCAGAGCTGTGGGGGTGACGGTGAGCCCCCTTTTCAACCCTGCTCCCATTCTGCTCCCAGGAGTTCGTGCTGCGCTATAAAGGTTCTCCCGACCACTGGATCGGGCTGAGCCGCCAGAACCCGAGGCAGCGCTGGGAATGGGACGATGGCACCGAATTTGACAGCTCATTGTGAGTCCGCCGTGCCCTGCACGCAGGGGTTTTTGGGGCGAGGGGGCAGGAAGCATGCAGGATGCTCACCCCGCTGCCTCCCCTGCAGGTTTCCCATCGGAGGAGGCGAGGATTTTGCTTTCTTGAACAACCAAAAAGTCACCAGCGCGCGCAGCAGCGGCGAGCGGCACTGGATCTGCACCAGGCAGCCCTGAGGCCGGCAGACAGGGCGCCTCCAGGTCTCATGCAAAGAATACCTCACACCTTGGTGCCCTGGGGAACATTTTGAGGAATTGACGCCGCAGAACAAGACCCAGGGTTCATTCCTCAGGCCTGCAGGTGGCCTTTTGTCATAGCTGCTGCTTCAGGAGTCTTTTCAGGTTTTCTACTTCCCACTGCCCAGTTCTGTTGCTTCTGCAAAACGTTTTTGTCATCTCAGACTCTTCTGCACTACATTTTTGCTTCGTCTTATCAGTGCATAGCATTAAGGTAGATAGATGAGGCAGGGTTGTATTAGGAAACGTAGCAACGTAGCGTGTCATGCAACTGACAACAGATATTCCGTTTCCTTTTTAGCTCTTCAAACACTTGTCTAAGGGCACTTGCACTTTTTTAGCAGAGGAGGAGGAGCATTTGAAAAGACAATGTTTTGCCTAAGAGATATCAGTATTGTGCACAGGCAGAAACTGTCACAGGGTGGATGGGAATATCTCAAACCGCGTCCTGGAAATGGTTTGGGCTGGAAGAAAGCTTCAAGATGGTCCTGTTCCAACCTCGCTGCCCTGGGCTGAAGTCCCTGAGTTCCTGCTGGGGGGGAAATCAGGTGTAAGCCATCACCCCTGCTGGTGCTATCCTGAGGAATGTGAATAGCAGGTGTATGGCTTTGGCAAGGGGCAACTTCCCACACTCCTCCTGTACTTGAAGAAACCTTTCACATGCTCCCAGGCTGGATGGCAGTAGCAGTTGAGTCAGGTCCACGTTAATTTCAGACGGTGCCCGTGGAGGGGAACGGTGCCTTTCTCTTGCTTTTCTGCTCCTCTGTATCTTTGTATTTTATCAACACTATTTTTCTACGTGCTGTTTTAATTTATGTACAATTTCTTAATAAAATTTTTGTACTGTCTGGCTCTTTTATTGTTTCCTCTTGCGTTACCCTGAGATCCAACATGAGGTGAGTTTTACCCCGCTGCTTTCTGCTCCTCCACGAAAACTCTCATTATAAGACCAGAGCTCCGTCCTGTGCCACATCTCCTGAAAATATTAAGGATTTCCTAAGAAAGCCCAGGAAACTTCACTGCAGGTCACCCAAATCTTGCTTTTAGGACAGCACCTTCGAGAAACCGCAGATCGTCTTTGCCAAAAAAGAAGGAATTCCCTGCTTTTGGATCCTGGATGACCTTAGGGCTGCTAAACGATGCTTCAGGGTGGGGTGCGGAAGGGTTTTGTGCAGGAAGCCCTCGTTCTTTGCTGACCTAAGCCAGACTTCGTGACGTTTAGGTGTGTAAAGTCCGGAGAAAAGACTGTAACAGCAGGAAGTGGTACCCTGGTGAAGTGGTTTCTGCTATATTTCAGGCCGGTGAATTGAATTTGTTAACCAAAAGTGCATTTTTATTGCATGGAAGTCCCCTGCCTGGGACTGATGGAGGAAAAACAAGAAGCCTTGAATTTATGTGCTTAGCTAAAGGCAATGTGCCAAGCCCACCGCTGCCAAATTCTCCCGGTTTGGGCTGCAAGAGCAAGTTAAAGCTAAATTAGCTGCGTTTGAGGAAAAAAGACTTAATGACAGCAGTTGGAGCGTGTGCGTTGCAGGAGAGGCAAGCAGGCTGTAGCTCTCAGTGTGCAAAATAAGGAAAGAGAGAACAGAAAACCCCAGATTAAGGCTGGCTCTGTCTTTGAGAAGTAATTACAACGTCGGTACTCATTACCGAACACGTCGCTCCCCGGTTCTGACAGCCCCTCATCTTGTGAAACTCCTGCAAACAGCTCAAAGTGCATCAAAAGCCCTCAAAATGCAGGATGGAGTCAAGCCAGACAAGGCTCAAAGGTCGCGTTTCTCACGAGGTGTTTGGACGAGGAGGCTCCTCCACGGGCTTTGCTTCTACATCTCCAGTCCTGGAGGTGGCACTGGTGGACTTGATTTGGAGCTGGCTGCTTGCTGGGAGGAGCCAGCTCTTGAAGCTCCCGGAGTCCGTTTCTCATGCTGTTGTTTTCCAAATGCAACCGAAAACAAGAGCGCTGCTACAAACCCTACGATCCTCACCGTCACACCTTCACCAGCCGTCTCCGAGCTGAGGTGCTCCTCAAACAAACGTCTTCCCAGGATGGAGTTAGCCGTGCAAATGTCCCATGTTTCACCTGCAGAAGACCCTAAAAGCAAAAAGATTCCCAAAGCAAAAGATTCCCAAAGCAAAAGATTCCAGAAAATCCTTCGAAGTCCATCCTTGCACCGTTTCCACATGCTCACAAGGAACTGGAAAGCTTTTCCCAGCGGAGCAACCTTGAAAACTGCTGATTTAACTTGCCAAAAATTGGGAAAAACTTGAATCCCATGCCATTTTACCTTTCCCCCCCCGCCCCTGTACAAGGCTGCATCTTGATGTCTCCTTAGGGTGAATCCTCTGCATGTTCACGCATGGTTTCATTGGCAGCTTTGTGACTTCTGTGGTGCTCTGATATTTCATTTCAGTGCCGTTTTGAATGAGTCATTGCCACGTATGACTGTGCTGCCGTGAGAAATTATCAGCTGTTGGGTTGCAAATTCAAGTAGTAACTTCAGTTCCTATTCAGCACTTTCCCACTGAATTCCCCTCCTGTGTTTTCTTCAAAGTTTCCGAGCTTCCCCTGTTTCGTTTCCCCTGTTTGCTTTGGGTATTTAGGAGCTGATGCAAAGGTTTTGAGCTCGTCTCGTCTTGTTGCCTTTGTCTGGGCTGTTCAGCGCGGGCTTGGTGCAAATCCAGTTTCTCTCCATGCTGCACTGGGAGGAGTGGAGCCCGGTGTCGCCCAGGTAGGCACAGAAGCCACCTCCTTGGACCTGAAACCTGAAGGACAGAAGAAACAACCAGCCTCAAAGAGGAAAAGGGAGAAAAATCGCACCGATGATCTCTAAGGAGAACAAAAAACGATCAAAAGTAGGAATCTAACAGCATTTTGCCCTTGCTTCCACCTCTCAGCTCGAAAAGCAAAGAACGGCTCTGGAAGCAACGTGGCCCTCTCCGGGTCTCATCGCCCCACCTCCACCTCTGGAGCTGGTCCCAAATCCCAGACAAAACGCAAGTTTTGGGGCTGGAGAACCAGCAGCCAGCACGAGAACGATGAAAACCCCACAGACTCACAGGGGGGACGGCTCTGAGCGGTTCACCCATTTCCATGGTTGCTCCTCCCCTTCCCGTGAAAGGCCGACCCAATGCTCCGAGATGCCTTTATACCTCATTGTGAAACTCTGGAAAACAAAAAAAAGGCTTTAGGGCAGCTCTCAGGGTTTCGGGACGTGCCCAGCAAGTCATCTGCAGAAACCTCCCTCCCACCAATAATCTACATTTTACGAGTTGCCTGCGCTCTTTTGGTGCTTAAATTATTCAGTCTGTTACGAAAACCCGTGATCTTTGAGGCAGAGACCTACTTCATTGTTGTCTAGGTTATTTTTTTTTTTTCTTTTCGTTTTTCCCCTTTTTGCTATAAGTCTTGCACTGGTTGGCTTTGGGAAGAAGCTTGAGGAGAAGACCCAGGACTGGGAAGAAGACACTGAAATAGCAGGCAAGGAAACCAAAAGGTGGCAAAAACCTCGGTGGCTTTTCTGGGGGTCTCCATACCAAGTCTTCCACGCTGTCGAACATGGCCAGGGAAGCACCGAGAGCTGAGCAGTTGTCCTGGCTGGACGTCCAGTTCCTCTCAGCCTCCGAAAAATAGTAGCATTTTCCTCTATACCCGATCCAGTCGAACGGACACCGAGCACAGGGCTGGGGTCGAGGTTGAAAAGCGTGCACTGTCATCGATAGAGCAAAGGGGGACAAGAAATGTGGGGGGCTGGACCTTCAAAGCAGAAAACAGGCCACCAACGACGCGGGTTTTAGGAGGATTTACAAAAAGTCCTATGCCTAAACGTGCCCTAAGGTATTACTATTCAACATTAATACCAAAGCGGCGGCACACAAATGAAAGCAAAAGCATTTCTCTTGTTCCTGCGGCCTTCTTGGCTTTTGCTGGACTTGGCCGGCCAGCAGCCCCTTCTTTGCCAAAAAAAGTCCCATGTGGGTAAAGTCTGATGATCTTTTCTTTTTTTTTTTTTTTTTTTTTTTTTTTTAAAGAACGATGCCACAGAGGAGATGGGTTTGGCTTTCTGGAGAAGGGTTTTTGGGCTCATCAAACTGGCCCTCACCTGGAGGGGACACCTCCTGGCCTTGATTTTGTCTTCGTCAGGAGCACGGGGCTGGACTTGGCCCAAGTGCAATGACCCAGAGAGTCTTGGGGAGGGCACAGAGACGTTGTCTCCATGGTGAGCACCTCGACACTCACCTGCGAAAGCGATGGCGGTGACGAGCAGAACCAGGAACACCACTGCCATGGTGACCTGGCAGGCAACGCGTGCCCCTGGCTTCATCTCCAGGCTGGAACCTGCAGGAGAAGAGACCTTCAACACCTTCCTGGGAGCACCAAGGGCAACAGCACACTGCAGGTCCAGGGAATTGAGCCCAAAGACGTGCTTTTTTTGCCTCCTTTTGCTCCAGGAGGAAGAGGAAGGGGTCAGTCTCTCCCCTACGTTGGGTGTACTCACTATCATTTGGGGTGAGAAACAGCCAGAAGTTTTGAATTCTTCCCCATGAGGAATAAAATGATGGGTTTTTCCTTCTTGGATACGCTTCCTTAGAAGGGGAACATTGCCTTTTCCCCAGCTCCAGCTGCAAACCTCTGCTCTGAAATGCCTGTGGGAATTGCACCATACCCACAAGCGATTTTGTTTGAATTTCTGGGTTCTGTGTCATCATTACAGCTCGGAGGACTTCTTTCGCAACCCGAACTGAGATGCTTCGGGTCTTGCAATGCCTCGAGTCATGCTCAGCCCATGGCTGGGTCTTCTGATCTAGAGCACGCTCTTATCTTAACTTCAGCTCAAAGAAGCATGTTTTCTATGAGGTTTGCCTTCGCTTCCTCCTCCTTGCACATCATCACATGAACCACATCTCATGCAACAAGCCCTCCTTCCCTCTCTTTTCCCTCCCCCATGCACCAGAACAGAAATCATTTCAGACGATAATTCTGACAGCAAATATGACAATAGAAAAACCATGGCTCAAAATCAAGTGGGACATCTAGAAAGGCCCCAAATCCCCTTTCCCACCTGCTTTGGTCTACCAAGAGGATGGTGGAGATGGGAGGAAGAGTCAGGTGAACCAAAATAAGGCAGTGTTGAAGAAAGGAAGGCAAAGGTTCAATAATAGTATGCTAATTTATCTAATTCCACGCTCTTTTTTTTTGGTATTTTCATCCTTCTTCTCTACCAACATCTCTACCAACATCTCTTTATTCTTAAATTGAGAACCAGGGGGTGAAGGCACAAAAGAAACACTGACTCACGGAGGGTTCATAACTAAAATCTTCCAAACTGTGACTTTTTAGCAAAATTCCACCTCATGCTTGCTGAGCTAAAATTTCCCCTCGAGGGAAGTGCTAGAAAACTGAAGACTCAGTTTCTCTTACCACCCCCTCGGCCTTACATCAGCTTGATTTTGTTCTCAGATTATAGAAGGCAGAAGAAAGCCTTGTTCGGGCAAGTGCTCTGCAGTTACCTCCCCGCTGGCTTCTTTCCGTGCCCAAAAAGCCAGGATATTCCCTCATTTCCTTCATCTCGGGGGATGCAGGTGGGGTGGTGATGGGGGACCTGAAAACCAGAAGATTTCACCTATCAGAAGCTGTGACTCACCCAGGGACGCGTTTTTTGGGGGGGCTCTCTCCATCTGATTCTCAAATCGTGGTCGTCTTCGAGGTCTATCCAAGCTCAAGCCAAACTCATTGCAACCATTCAAAGAAAAATGTAATTTCTCCTCCCTCTGATGTTAGTTTTACACCACCTTTACACCTCAGCCTTGCTGGGGGTGGGTGGAGGCTTTGCAAAAGAAAGAATTTTGTTCCATTCAGCACCAAAATCAATTCCCCGCCCACCCACTGCCAACCAGCAGTCGGGCACCATCAGAGCAGCAATCCTGGATGAGAAGAAAATCAAATGTCCACATGGCATAAGAAAACAAAACACAGAAAAAAAAAAAAAAAAAAAAAAAAAAAAAAAACAATTTGTGGGGGGGATTAAATTCCCCCCCTGCAATCACAATTCTCCCTCTGCCATTAGAGTTTTCCTCTTGCAATTAGTTTTCTCCCTGCAATTCCCCCCCCCGCCCACAATTAATTCCCCCCTTTGCAATTAATTTTTCCACTTGCAACTATTTTTCCCCCTGCAATTGATTCTCCCCCACTTGATTTTGCCCCCCTTGCACTTGATTTCCCCTCCTTTACAACCGTTTTTTTCACTACAAATAATTTTTTCCACCCTGCAACTCATTTTTTACCCCTTGCAATTCATTCTCCCCCCACTTCCAAGCCTGAACCCTCCCCAGCCCCAGTACCTGCGTCCTGCTGGTGGGAGCACTGGACTCTTCTGCTGTGTGAAGTGCGAAGCCTTGTGTCAAATAAAACTTTTTTTTTTTTTTTTTTTTTTTTTCTGGGGGATTTTCCAGAGGATCCAGCTGGGGAAGGGGCCGTGCAGCTGGTGGGGAGATGCCCACGAGCCCCAGTTGAGCAGGAAGCAGCTGCTCCCCTGGCCTCCCCCTCCAGCTCTGCTCTCACCACCTTCACTCCATGGGAGTTGCTATAAATACATATGTATATCTTTTTTTATATAGTATATTTTTATATATAGCATATATTTATATATAGTACTATATATAACATATATAGTATATATATAGTATTATATATACTATATACTATATATAGTATATATATAGTATTATATATACTATATACTATATATATACTATATATAGTATATATATAGTATTATATATACTATATACTATATATATACTATATATAATATATAGTATATATTTATATAGTATTTTAATCATAGAATTACTATATATACTTAATTTATAGAATTTAATATATATGTACTGTTTTATATATATATATGTAGTAATTTATATAATATAGTATTTTTCTCTCTATATACGTACTATTTCTCCCTATATAATATGTAGTATTCTATATATATAGTATTTATATATACACATAGCTTTTATATCGTAGAATCATAGATATATACACATAGTATTTATAGATATATGCACATAGTGTTTATATAGAGATATACACAATATTTATGTAGAGATATATGCATATAGTATTTATATAGAGATATACACAGGATTTATATAGAGATATACACATAATATTTACAGATATATACACATAGCATTTATATAAATACATAGAATTTTTCTCTATATATATGTAGTTTCTATATATACTATTTTAATCAGAGAATTAATATATGTATTCAATTCATAGAATTTAATATATATAGGTAGTGTTTTTATATGTATATGTAGTATTATTTTTCTATATGCAGTATTTTTCTATATATACATGTAGTATTTCTATATATACATGTGGTATTTCTATATATACATGTAGTATTTCTATATATCAACGTAGTGTCTGTATATACACACATAGTGTTTATATATATAGGGTTTTATATATATGTAGTGTTTTATATATATATAAATACTACATATATAGAAATATATAGCATTTATATAGAAATATATACAACATACAAATATATAAATGATAGTGTTAGTGTGTGAGTCAGCACAGACAGCAGGAACAACCCCAGACCTGTGGCTGAAATTAAACAAGCAGGTAGAGTCTTGTTACCTTGCTCACCGGGAAATCTCCAAGCAGAGGTGGAGGCAGCCAAGCAGGGACACAGGAGTATACACGTATATACAAACATACATATATATTAATATAGTATATATGCAAACTAGGGGTAATTAATAGGATTTTTTAGGTAAATTGTAGGAAACTTGCATATTTCCTAGTAGTAACTTGTAGGAAATACATGTGCACTCAATATATATGCACCATATACATATTATACATATGTAATATACATGTATAATATATACATGTAGTGCATATATATACACACTGCATACATACTATAGGCATACTACATAGATGTAGTAACATACAGAAATATATGAAATAAATATAGTATAAGCAGTATATATGCAGGGTGCATATACTGCATGCTATATATTCTCTCTATGTTGTATGTATGTGGTATGTTTTATATATGTGTATGCTTATATTTATATAAATATATATATTATAAATATATATATTATAAATTATATATATATTATAAATTATATATTATAATATATAATATATATTATATTTATGTAACATATGATATATATAATGCAAATTATATATATCATATAAATTATATATATAAGCATACCTGTATGATATATTTATAAGAATAAACATACATCATATCTATGTATTTATATATTTACTTTATATATATTTATTTACTTTATATATATTTATTTACTTTTAAACGTTTATATACTTACATATAATTTTATCTTACATATTCGTATTTATATTTTCAAGTATGCATGCAGTTTGGATAGAGGTACTGCATGTATAGATAATGTATGTTTTGCCCTAGGAGTGGCTTGGGGTGTAGTCCTTGGACCGTTGCTGGTTTCTGTTTTCACTGAAGCTCACTCTCAAGCTGACTTGTTCCAACAAAGCCTGCTCGGGCTGTGCCCTCTCTCCTTAATGCCTCTGATCATATGCAAATATATGCAGATTTTCGTCCCTTCCTGCCTCCAAAGAATGGGATTGCCAGGCAAATGCATGCAAGGGGAGAAATGCAAAGAAAAATGTGAAATTAAGCTGCCAAAAATAGAAGGATTTGCGATTAAGCTATCCACCAAAGGTGTTGCCATTAAGCAATCGGAAAATAGGTGCTTCGGAAACTAAATTATTCAAAAAAAGGTGTTTCTCCAAGCAAGCAATCAAAAAGGAGGTTCTTGCCATCAAGCTACCCAAAATAAGTCTTGCAATTCAGTTACACGCAGGTATTTAAACCAAAAACCAAAAAACACACTTTTAAAAAATTATGTTATTTTTATTTTTAAACTTTTTTTTTTTTTTTTTTGCAAGCTATGGTCAAGATGGACTCAGGGCCTTTGTGCAGCCTTTGATGTTGTTTTCTTTTTTCTTTCTTATTTTTTTTTTTCTTTTTAGCACTGCAGGAAGAGAAATATAAAAGCGGGCCGGCCTCTGCTGACCGCAGAAAATCAAGTACAAAACTTTCCATGAGGTCAATGAGATCTGAAGGCAGAGCAAGAACAAACAGCAAAATGGACTGGTGGTGCCTTTTCCCCAGTCCTAGGAATTGCCAGCTGCTCCATGCAGCGGAGGCTAGGTCATGCTGGCATGAGAAAATGAAATTAAACATCAAGATCATGCGTATGTAAATTTGTTGCAGAAAATAAGCAAGAGAAAAAAAAAAAACCCTCTTTGCCTCTTCTGGTGCAAAAGTTACAGGATAAATTACTTGGCATGGAAGAAAAAGCAACAAATTACAATCAAAACCATCCCCTTCCAGCTTTTGGGTTGCACGCAACCGATGCCCAAGCCGTATTCCAGGGAAGACACACCAAATACCACCTTTCTCCTCCTTCCCCAACCTATCTGCTGCTACATGTTGGCCTGCCCCCATTAAAAATAAATAAATAAATAAATAAATATTGAAGGGCTTTTATTTTGTCTTTTGTCAGCGCTCTGCCCTCCTGGCAGCTCAGTACCGCAGTGCTTGCTGCGGACGCTAAAGGCAAAAGGTGTTTCTGCACCTCCAGAGGTGCGACCTCCTCCTGCCTCGAGGCCGTCTGCCTACCTGCCAGGCTTCGATTGAAGGGAAAAGGCTGTAGGATATATCTAGATATCTATCAAAAAAAAAAAAAAAAAAAGGACTAAAAAAAGCCATTTCCTGGCGCTGGACGCAGGCGCAAGAAGGTTGGTCATAACGCAAAGGTTGCCCGGGGACGTTGTCACTCCTGGGACGCTTCTGCAGGCGGGCGACCTGACCATGGCTGGGGAAATTATTTACGCCGATTTAAGGCAGCCCGGAGGGGGCTCTTCACCTGCTGAGAGGCGTCACAGTAAGTGTTATTTTGGGTGGTGGGCGCTCACGGCGAGCTCCAGGAAGAGCTGGCGTTTGGGTCCACTTGCGACTTGGCCAAGAAACAGGGCCAAGCGCCAGTTGGGTTGCGGGGTTGATGCCGGTTTGTGCGGGCAAAGAAAGGAAGGAAGAAAAGAAGGAAGGACAGGGGAGAAGGAAGCTCGCAAACGGCCAGAGCTTCAACGATTTCACTGCTGGGGCTGCTCTCCCCGCAGCAAAAATCAGCCCCAACGCAAGCTGTTGCAAGTTGAAGCTTGGCGAAATGCGCCCAGGACCCTGGTGGAGAGGAGCTGTGGAGGGACCCGAGTCCCACCGGCCACCATCTGCTCTAAATGAGGCCAATTTCCCAAGAGTTTGGGTCTTTCCCCCCTGCTCTTGAGGACCCCCACTGCCTCCCAGTGCACTCGGAGGTGACAGCCTCGCTTCTGAGCCCAACCTCAGCAGCAAGCCTCCAACAGGAGTAATGCCCGCCACAGGGACTCCTTCCCCACTGGGACCCACTGGTGCAACTGGGAAGCCACAGCCCAGCTGCTCCCCATCCCCTCCAATCTCCTGGAGGCTTTGCTCCAGCCAAAGCTGCACCACGGCGAGCAGCAGGACCCATGCAAGGAGGGTTCTGGGGTGGGAAATGCAAAGAGAAGGTTGCGATCGTTGGGTTTTCACTTGTTTTTTTTTTTTGTTGTTTTTTTTTGTGGAGGTAGCAAAGCGTCTGTCAAGTTCTGCTCAGAGGGGCTCTATTTTATTTTATTTTGTTATGATATGATGTGATACGGTATTAATTTATTTTATTGATTTATTTCATTTCATTTCGTTGTATTTTCATTTTAATTTACAAGAAAACACTTTCTGAACAAAACCACGGACTCTTTCAGCTCCCGCCGTGTGCCCACGGTGGCACGGAGTCCTTCTGAAGCTGAGTGGGCTGGGCTACCTGGTGCTGCTGGTGCTGGTGGCGGTGCTCAGTGTGCAGGGTGAGTAAAACCCACTTGAAAACATGTCCAAAACCCATGCGAGCACAAGGGAAATTGTACTTTTGTTGTTTTTGTTGTTTGTTTGTTTGTTTTTTCTCGCCAAAGGGAGGACAGGGTTCTATCCCAGGAACCATCTCCATTTGGATGGGGACAATTTTGCCCCACAAGATGCATCCAACAAGAGTAAATCCCCTCTGAAAACAAACAAACAAACACAAAACCACAAGAAAAAGAAAAAAGAAAAAAAAAAAAAAGGCTTTTAAAAAAAAGGTGGAGGACACAAGCAACATTTTTATGCTATTGCAAAAGTTGGGTGCAATCATGACCAGAAAAGGAGCTTGCAAAATAGCTCGGGGAACCCAACTCAGCCCGGCAAGGTTTTCATGAAGTTGCCCCCAAACAGCCTCAATCTCACCCCAAAATGTTGTCTCTAAGTTTTTCAGAAGGCACCGACACCTCCAAATGCTCTGCAGAACAAGAGCGAGGCCGGGGGAAGGAGCAGGATGGAGGTGTGCATGATTCCCTCCCTGCTGCGCTACATCTGCCGCTGGAACGGCTCCGCAGGTAACCCCTTCCCCGGGGGGGTCCCTGGGGTGGGATGGGTGTCCCCGGGGGGCTGCAAGCCCAGCTCGGTGTCGATGAGCATGGTGAGGAAGAGCTCGTTTTGCTGATCATCTCCATCTTCTGTGGGCTTCCGGGAGGAGGAGGCACCTCTCCACCTTCACCGTGCTCACCCCACTGTGTCCTCCTTGCGGTGGATGGGTGGGAAAAGTGGGCAGGAAAAATTTGGGAGGGGAGAGAGCTCCTGACCCCAGTGCCTCTTGGCTGGTTTGAGCGAGACCTCGAGCACTTTTTGGGGTGTCTCACGGCTCCGTCTCCTCTCCAGGCCACAGGGGCTGCAAGCTGTGCCCCCAGTCTTGGCAGCTTTTTGGGGACCAGTGCTACCAGTTTTCCAAATCGACTGGGACTTGGATGGAAAGCAAAAAAGACTGTGAAAGTCGGGGGTCCCATCTGGCCGTGCTCCGAAACACCGCTGATATAGTAAGTGCAGAGTGGAGAAGGCTTGAAAAGGACCCAAAAGTCCTTGGTTTTTGTGGGTAGAGGGGCAAAAACTGCCCCAGAGCTGCTGGTTGGCGGCAGGAGGCTTGGTAGCTCCAAGCCTCTTTAAACTAAGGAGATAACAGAGTAGAATCACCACCAAGAGGGCTTTGGAGGCCTCTTCCCACCTTTGGCATGGGAAGAAGGAGGGACATGGAGCTCAGGGGGAGCCTCTGGTGTCTCAGGCTCTGAATTTAAGCTCTTTCCACCCACTGAGCGAGGCAGCACCCAAGGCACAGGTGGTGTTTAGGGCCCGTCTCTTTGAGGATGAACCAAATGGGTTCAAAAAGCCAGCTTTGCACCCCAACGAGCCTCTTGCTGAAGGCCCTTGGAAGCCACCGGTCCTCTCCCATTTCCCAGGAGCACTTAAATGAGGGGATCCAGCAGGACAGCAAGGAGAAGCTACCGGTGTGGATCGGATTAAAGGCATCCAACAACATATGGAAATGGGTGGACAACTCCTCCTTAGATGCCACCATGTGAGTACAGCTGCAACCCGCGGTGCGCGGAGCAGCTTTGCTCCACTTCTGCTCCAATATCTTCAATATTTGGTGTCTGTGACAGCTTTGTAATCCCCCAGAAAGGTTTTTTAGCCCAAAAGTTGGCTGTACAGAGCACTGTAACCTAACATCTCATCACACCTATGCAGTCAATGTGGTTTTAATGCCCTGGGCATGCTCCAGTGGAGGAAGGAGCCAGATGGTAGTGCAAGCACAGCAATCTGCACGGGCATCTGGGCAAGCCCGCAGCAAGAAGCCACCTGGAGCCCAGTGAGACAGGCTGGGGGAGAAGCTCCCGTTACCCCCTCTCCCAAGAGCAAAAGGAGCTGCTTTTGTTTGCTGACGGTTTTGGTTTGCAGGTTCGGTTCCCTTGAGAGTGTGGAGAATGGCTGCGTGGCCTTCAGAGACAAGAAGCTGGAGGTCGATGGCTGTGAGAGCGAGCAGAATTGGGTTTGCCAGACAGAACCCTTCCGTCTCCTTTCAAAGACTGCAGGAGACAGAGACCTGTATGGTGCCCACCCCGAAAAGCCCAGCCTGCAGGATGCTTGCTGCTTATATCTGGGGTGAAGCCAACCCTCCTTGTTACAGCTCTGCGAGGAATTTCAGGGTTTGAACCCAACCAATCACAGCTGAGACTATCAGTGTATGGACTGGTGAAATTAGCATGTGGTTTATTTTTCTTTTTATTAAAAAAGCATACCTATACATACATACAGACATACAGACTGTATTTGTTCCATTCTTGCTTTGTCCTCTTTCCAACAGGAAATGTATAGTAAAAAAATAGAATCATAGAATCATAGAATATCCTGAGTTGCAAGGGACCCTTAAGGATCATCAAGTCCAACTCTTGACACCTAAATTTCCCTTGCCTCAGCTTAACCCCGTTCCCGCGGGTCCTGTCACTGGTGTTAATGGAGAAAAGGTCTCCTGCCTCTAATAGCATAATTCCATAGCGCATCAGATTTGCAGGTTTCAGAGTTAGTATTACAAACATGCCATTTGCATCTGTAGAAAAATATAAACCAATTTTCTGTTGTACAATGAGAGAGAGAAGCAGGACTGTTGGTGACTTGAGTAGAATCATAGAATAGAATCATAAAATAGAAACATCGAGTTTCACTTACACTGTAGACCTCACACAAGTTTACAAAAATTCATGCCATGTGACTGAGAGCACAGATAAAATGCTTCTTAAACCCAAACAGGCTTGCTGCAGTGACTGCTTACCTGGGGAGCCTGTTCCAAAGTGCAATCACCCTCTCGGTGAAGAACCTCTTCCTGATGTCCAGCCTGAACTTCCCCTGCCTCAGCTTGACACCATTCCGCGGGTCCTATCCCTGGTCACTAAAGAGAAGAGATCAGCGCCTGTCCCTCCACTCCACCTCATTCACCTTGCTATCAGCTAAAACTCCCAGATCCCTCTCGTCGCTGGACAGCACAAAAGATTGACTGAGCCTGCAAGAATCTGAGCAGAAAATAAATTCTATTACTGTTGCTGCAAAGAAGCAGATTTACATACGTTTTTACAAATTTCTGTGCTATTTTTAAGCATTATGTTTATGGGATCTTTATTCGGGGTAAATCTTTTGCCTCCACTCCACGTAGTTGTTGGGCCTGCTGCAGATCCAGTATTTCTCCGTGTTGCAGAGGGCTGAGCTGATCTTCTCCTGGTTTAGGTATGCACAAGGCCCACCTCCCCGCACCTGAAACCTGCAATGCAGACACACTCAGGAGTGAGCAGAAAAGAAAGTAGGAAAACTACCCTAAAAACTGGAAGAAAAGCTGGGGTTTCCTCTCCTGGGAAGGTCGGAAGGGGCAGCGTTCAAGGTTTAATAGGGGTTCAGAGTGCAGCATGCTTGGTCCGCACCAAGCCTCCCGTGGAAAACCAGTGGTGCGGTGACAGGAGACGGTCCCCGTCCCAAAAGAGGCCATCCCAGACCCTATAAGAAATCCTGCCCTAATTGCCAACCCGAAGCATCCAACCCTGACAGGCGGAGGGACTGACCAGTTGTTGAAGGCTGTGCCATTGGTCCACCTCAACTGGCCGTTGACATCCTCGTGCAGCCCCAACCAGTGGTTTGCTTGGCCCTTGTAGCGCTTGATGAAAGCCTTTAGAGAAAAAAGAAAAAAAAAAGAAAAAAAAAAGAAAAAGAAGGGTTTAGGTGATCCTGTCTTCCTAAAACACAACTCAGACAAGTTCTGCCTCCAGCCTGCAGAGCACCCTGCAATAGGAAGGTGATATAATATGAGAGATGTGAATATTCTTCAATTTCATGGAAAAAGGAAGCCCCTTGAGGGCAAAGCTCGGGACAGCACCCATCTAGACATAGCGAGGGAGTTTTGGAGAAAATAATGTGATATTGCTCATGCCCCAGCCCAGGCTGTTGCTTTCCACAGGGCGTCTTCTTCTGGCTTTGTCAGTGGGTGATATTTGGGGAAATGTAGGTTTTCTGTTTGGTCCCACATGTTTTCCACACCAGAGCCGGCAGTGGAGCTCGTGCCCAGTTCTCACCAGTTCCTCCAGGTTGTCTATGGAGGTCAGGGAGGCTTCCAAGGCCTTGCAGTTCTCCAAGCTGGTGATCCAGTTGCTTTCATGCTCTGAGAAATAGTAGCACTTGCTTTGGAAGCCGATCCACATGTCTGGGCACACGTGGGAGAATTGGGGATGTGATGAGTGAGACTGCAGCTGCACAACTGTAAAAGGAGAAAACCGAGCAGGTGAGATGCATGGACAGCCACCAGAAAAAAAAAAAAAAAGGCAAAAAAATAACATTTCTTTAATTATATGTGTTCCCCTCCAGCAAGTGTAGGGGGGTTGGGATGCGCCAAGAAGGGGCACCCCCTTGGAAAAGCTGAGTAGAGCCTGGTTGAGGGGACAAAAGAGGGTGCCCCATGAAGCAGGCTCAGTGCTATGCTTGGGGGGCTTCTCATCCTGCTGGGAAAACCCTGGAATTCCCCACTCCATCCCTGAAACAGGTCTCTGGCCAATCTCCCTGCCCAGGGGGTGCTCCGGTGGTACTCACCAACCAAGGCCACCAGCAGAACGAGGACAAGGAGACTCAGCACCACACACAGCGGAGCAAGGAGCTTTTGTTCAAGACGACATTTCCTTCCCATCCCATGGGGGCTGAAGTCTGGTGGAGAAGAGAGCAGGAGATGTGGGCTGGGTCTTTCCACCCCCCATTTGCCCTTTTTCTGCTGGATCCATCGTTGATCCTATAGCCCTCCCCCTTGGGATAGGAACTCCCTTCTTTGAGGTCTTCCAGGTGGATTAAGAGGTGGCTATATGGTAAAATTCAGAGTCTGTCCTCACCCACCAAAAGACCCTGGCTGGTGCCCATCCCACCAGTGCCCCACTGGAGCCAGATCTCGCTTTCCCCCAGCATTACCCCATTTGCATTGTTTTTCTGCATCTCTTGGAGGGTTCAGTACTTCTTCTTGGTCAGGGTGATTTTTTTCTTGGGCTCCTTTCCCCATGGCTGGCAAGGAAATGTCGGGTCTCACTGATCACATCCAGACATCCAGCGCTCTCACAGCAACTGGCTGAGCACACTGTGATAGCAAGGAGAGGGTTGAGTGTTGGGGAGCCAGCAAAGCCCCCCGGGTCTGAGGACTTGTGGGGATCTGGAGGGGACATGGGGAAACCATGGCTGGGGAGAGGGCTTGTGGTCTGCTGGAGGGGAATGGAGGAAGGGTGAAAGGATGGGAGAAAGGGAGAAAGAGAAAGAAAAGATGAAGAAAGAAAGAGAAGGGAAAAAAAAAAAGAGAGAAAGAAAAGGAGAAAAAGAGAAGGAGAAAAGAGAAAGACAGAAGTTTAAACTGACTTTTAACGCTAAAAGAAATTAAAAGAAGTGTACTGCCTATCAGGGTTCAAAGCTCAAAGGGAGTTGAGCTGTTTGTGACACGATACCCTCCCCCAGCTGGCTTCAGCCCAGCAAGCAAGCAGGAAGCTGAATTTGAAGAAAAACAGAGGAAATAAGCCAGCATTTGTTTGTGCTCACATTCTTGGTTTGCGGCCAACCCTTATCTCAGTTTCCACTGCAATGCTAACAGGGTATGCTGTCTGCTGCTCAAACAGAGCAGCTCTTGCACCACACTGTTGTTGGAAAATAAGGAACAAGGAAAGACTTTGTTTCCAAAACAGCCTTCATCCATGTTGCAAACTTTTAGGAATAAGCTCCTAAGGAGGAGAAAGGTTTTGGTTTTGAGTGAATACAGCAGCACGCAAGGAAAAATTGTAGGAGTCGTGCTAGGAAATTGCTAGGGGTCGTGCTGGGAAATAGTGTTTTGAAAGAAGTTTTAGGATTGAATTTGGCAGGGGATAATAAAAATTTGTAATAAGCATGGGATGCAGGTACCCCAAACTCTGTAGTACAAAGCCTGGCTCAGCTTCAAATTTGGCTTGCATGAGCTAAAACTACCCTAACCCAACGAAGACTTTTCTGAAAACCAAATGTCAGTTGCTGATAGCAGTAAGGGAACTGATAGTGTTTTAATGCTTTCGTTTCTTCATTTCAAGAGAAGAGCTTCTCTTCTTCTTTTGGTTAAGCTTCCATTTTGTAGCAATTGTAAAATTAACCAAAATTCCCTTGAAAAAAGCACACACGTTGGTGGGTTTTGCACCCTGCAGACTCAAAGGAGCCTGAGCTTGTAACCAGGTTTTATCCCTCTCCCCCCCAGTCTGCTTTTTTACTGCAGCTCCCCCCAGATTATTAATTCTACTGATCAGTATTATTTTTTGCTTCATTTCATCTTTATTTTTCTTTTCATTCCCTCCCAGGAAAAGCACAAAGAAAGCACCCAGATGCTTTAGCTAGAAGAGAAACTGGGAAAGCTCTCCCAAAGTAACAAACAGGCAAAAATAACCAGCAAAAACAGATGGAAATGTTTAAAAATAGAAAACAAAACAAAACAAAAAAATCCCCTAGCAGTTCTAACTATCTGCAAGAAGATTTACACAGCCCTTGAGGCAGAAGAAGCTTCAGTAAAGCCAGCTGAAAAGGAAGAATTTGGGAATGTGTTTTTTTTTTGTCTTTTCCCAGAACATATGAGTGGCAGGCAAGCTCACTGGGTGCACAGTTTTGGAATTAAAAAAGGGAGAGAACATGAAGAGAATGAGAAAAAACAGCACAAATGCGAAAAGAAGGGTGAGAAAGAGACAAAGAGGGTGGAAAAATGGGAGAGGACAAAGGAATAAAAAATCTTTAAAAAATAAAAAGAAAGAAAGAAGATGGAGACTTGCACTGGCTGGCTGCTCCTTCCCTCCCCATTTCAGCCCCAAGCCGAGCGTTCCTTGCTCTGCTGGCCCCAGATTTAGCTTCTCAGACGTGGACTTACCCCAGCAGCACTCTGCCTGGTGTCCTACGTGTCATGCTGTTGCGCAGTCCTGTAGCAGTGGGGAAGCGGAGCACTCAGCCTGCCTACTGCTGATGTGGTAGGAACGCCTTCTCACCAAGATACATATAACCAATCCTCTCTTGACCGAGAAGGCTAAAGAATTCCAAACCTCACTGGCTGATCGTTGAACTTCTGTTAGAAATTTATTTTCCTGTTGACAGGAGAGGAAGGAAAGCAACCTTCTGTTATTTTTCTTCAGACCCAGTGGGGAGAACTTAAGGCCCCTGGGGGGAGTAATTTTGCATGTCCTTATACAATACAATACAAGGTTTTTTCTGTCTGAGGTACTTTGCAAAGTTTTGCAAAGTGGGGGTCACAGTAATGTGGCTTTGACTCACCTCTTCCTGTGACAAAACTGAAGTTTCTGAAGGTGTTTGAGGTCTGGTGGGCTGCTCAAAATAACCTTTTGTCCCTTCAAAATAAGATTATCTTTTTGTTTGTTTGTTTGTTTGTTTGTTTTCTTGTGGGTGCAGAGGGCAAAGGGGAGAAGGGGCGAGGACAACTCCCAGGAGATCAAGATGATTTTTCCCCTGTGGGATGTGCAAACACACAGTTGGGGGCTCAGAAAGGGGAGCCTGTCTCCATGTGTTGTGGGTTTACGTGGCAAGGTTTCAGAAGCAGGACTGCATGTCCCAAAGGATATCAAGCAAAATAATTCGTGTCAGGAAGTTGGTTGATATTAGTAAAGAAGGGGGAGATGTGGAGTGTGGCCATGGGGGTTGGAAAGCCCCGTGGTTGATGATAACATCAGACTCTTAAGGATGAGGCCATCAGGAATGTAACAGAGTTTAGAAGGAACAAAGAAGGGTGATTCAGGAGACTCCATGCAGTCTCCGGTTTCTTGTTCTCCAGCTGGTTTCTTGTTCTCCAGCTGGTTTCTTGTTCTCCAGCCGTTAAGGCATGGAAGTTGCTGGGTGTTTGCTGTTGTTATATGCAAAGTTGTTTGACCAATGAAAAGTTGTTTTGAAAAGAACTGCTGTGGGGAGAAGGGTATAGGAGGGGAGCCTGCCCTCAAGATAAAAAAAGAAAAAGGCAACAGGATGTGATGAAGTTATGTCATCAATAAAGAAGCAGAAAGAAGGAATGAAAAGGAACAGGCTGGCGGAACGGAGACCAGGACGGGAATAGCACATTGATTGCCTCATAAAGATAGCTTCGGCCAGACTCAGCAAACTGCTCAGAGAAGCTCGAGCTGAGAGAAGCGGACCTGTGCACACAACTGCCTCTCGCTGGTCAGCAGTTGCACATTATGGGGAATCATACGTCCTTAGGAACAAAGTCCTGGTAAACTTACAGCTTATTCTCCTTCTTAACAATCGGACAGTTTATGATCCTGAAACATGGGTCCAAATTGAGGTCAAGGTGTGGGACTCTGCAACTAAAAATGACAAGGTTGCGGTGGGATTGCTCGGCACCTGGTGAGCAGTCTCTGAGGCCTTAATGAGCCATGTGGGGCCACAGTCAGAAACGTGTGGTTTACCAGATAATGAGGGAGCTGCGGGCTCATTTACTGATCCGACTGCTACGCCATGGGCCCCTCTGCTGCTACAGCCATCGAAGGCTTTTGCTGTTCCGCCCCCTGCTGACCTGGACGTGCCTTTTGATCCAGGCCCTATTGACCTTCAAAAGGAGATGGCTATGCTTTTCTTCGATCTGGGAAGAACAGGATACATAAGGCCTGAAGGCTGAGTTGCTTGACAACTGGGAGCGAGACATATTGTTCAAAAGGAATGGAAAATGGAGACTTGTTTGTAATCAAGAAAAGGAATGGAAAATGGAGACTGTTAAGTCATGGAACTTAAAGGATTGTTTGTTACCTTTTCTGATTGCACATATGTATAGGCGTACTTGGGTTTAGTATGTAAAAGAAATGTGCTGTATGTTTAGAACGTTTGATGTTTGCGGGTGCGTGTTGGTGGAGCGCAGACTCCCCGCACACCCAGCGCTGTTTACTTGCCTTTTATAAATATTCTTTTATAAATATTACTAAATTCAAATTGAGTTGTATCTTCATTTATAACACTCGCTATCTGGGAAACCACACTTTTATGACTGTGGCCCCACAGGGCTCTTTAAGGCCTCAGAGACTGCTTGCCAGGTGCCGAGCAATCCCACTGCAACCTTGTCGTTTTTAGTTGCAGAGTCCCACACCTTGACCTCAATTTGGTCCCATGTTCAGGATCATAAACTGTCTGATTGTTAATAAGGAGAATAAGCTGTAAGGTTACCAGGACAGCCTTTGTTTCTAAGGACGTTTCTTTATTTCTTTCATTTCTTTGTTTCCTTATAACAGATCTGATGGGGACAGGTGTGCTGAGCAAGGGAAGATGAAACCATCCGAGCAGCAAAGAGTTAAAGAGTGGGCGTGATTTACAGAGCACTGAGCAAAAAAAACCACGCCATTTCGGGGAAATGAAACGGCAGAAGGGGTGTGGAGGAAGTGGCTGCATGTCCTTGTGTGCCCTTGTCTAGTTTCACTTCAGATATTCAAAGAATCAATCATCAAGGCGGGAAAAGACCCCCAAAATGGAGGCCCATCCGTCCCCCTGTTATAAGTTGCCCCCTTAATTAATTTTCAGAGAGCAATGCATTAATAATAGAAAGGAATTTTTTGAGTAAGCAACAGCAAGCAAAACAGCGCTGGGCGGCCGGGGAGTCTCGGCTCCGCCAACGGCCCACACCTCACCCCCACCAGGGTCCCTTTTTATATCTTGGTAATTCTGGGATTATGCAGCACATCCTAGTATATTCTGCGACTGCGCGCACTGTTGCTAAGGGGTCCTCTCTGTCCCTCTGGTGGTTGTGAAGATGAAGGCCGTAGTCTTCCTCGGCGTTGTGTTTCAACTTCTTTTTTTTTTTTTTTTTTTTTTTTGGTCATGTTGGCCCAGCGTGAGACAGGAAGGCAGGATGTTGATACACTAGTTTAGCAACTTATCAGGAGATGGTTACGTGAGCTTTGCAGCAGTGTCTTTGAACAAAAGAGGCAACTGGGATGCAGAAGGAGAGGAGGGGAGGGGGTTCTCTTTTTTGTTACATTAAGCAAAAGAATTTTCATAGTGTCTAGCCAAGCATTATACAGCTCCTTACTTCAGCAGGAAGCTTTTGCAACTCCCGCTCCTCAAACAGAACTCCTTGTTTTTATAATACAAAAGACAATGAACAAACATTTATTGTGTATTACACCCCTACAACCAATGTCACCCCCTAAACCATGTCCCCAAGCACCACATCCAACTTTTCCCTGAACACCCCCAGGGACAGTGACTCCACCACCTCCATGGGCAACCCGTCCCAAGGCCTGACCACTCTTTCTGAGAAGTGTCCCCTAATTTCCAACCTGAACCTCCCATGGCACTACTTGAGGCCGTTCCTTCAGGTCCTATCACTAGTTATCTGTGAGAAGGGGCTGACCCCCTGCTCCCACACCTTCCTTTCAGGTAGCTGTAGGGAGCCATAAGGTCTCCCTGCCCAATTCCCCAACCTGTCGTGGTCTCCCAGTACTGACCCCTGAGGGGTTCCATGAGATACAGGCCTCCAACTTGACTCCGTCCCATTGACCACAACCCTTTGCCTTCTTCCCTTCAGCCACTTCACGGCCCACCTCACTACCCCATCTTCCAGACCACACTTCCTCAGTTTAGCTGCAAGGATGCCGTGGGAGACAGTGTCAAAGGCTTTACTGAAATCAAGATAGACCACGTCCACTGCTTTACCATCTATCCACGAAGTTACGTCCTCATAAAAGGCTGTAAGCTTGGTCAAGCACAACTCCCTTGGTGAAGCAAAGTGTGCTTACTATGCCCTAATGTTAATTTTATCTGTGATGTATTTAAATAAGCCCTTTTCTGTCCTTTACCCCTAGGGTAAGGTTGAATTCTAGGGAGGCCTTTCCTTTCCTAGTTGCCTCCCTACATTAGCTAACAGCCTTATATTCCTCCCACGTGGCCAGCCCCTCCTTCCATGACCATTAGACACTCCTCTCCCACTCGAGTTTGCCAAGCGGTTCCCTGGTTGACCATTGAGGTCTCTTGAACTCTACCATCTCTTGGTGACTGCGACACCTCCCTGAGCAACTTCTTCCAAGTCCTAATCACTCTTTCTGAGGAAAAATTTTCTCCGAATTTCCAACCTGAACCTCCCCTGGCACAACTTGAGGCCATTTCCTCCAGTCCTATCGTTAATTATCTGTGATAAGAGGCCGACCCCCAGCTCACCACAAGTTCCTTTCAGATAGTTTCAAAGAGGATACAGCTCATTACGGTAGTTGCGTAGAGGATATGGCTCAGACTTCCCCAGAATTTCCAGCATCGAGGGGCACTTTGGGATACATTTTGGTGCTTTCCCCCTCTTCTCACTGCGTGTTTGCCCGTCGGAAAGCTCTCCACTGGGGCAGTGTGAGCACAACCATGTTTGTTTCTCGGGAAGGGAAACGCACTGGTTTTAGGGCCGGGGCTGAATCCATCACCTGCTTTGAGCTGGCTGAGCCCAGCCAGGTTTTGGAGCTCCCCTAAAAAATATAGTGGGAGAAGGACCGAAAGCTGCTGGAGTAGGATCCCCATCCCACCTCCTTTCTGTGTCACGGACACCCAAGATCTCATGGGGAAAGTGCCAGGATAGGTCCCAGCCCACCACCTATGGGAAGGGGCACGAAAACCATTTCTGCATGAGCAGATGTGACAGCAAGGCCATTAGTAGATGGCCACAGGTTTCTTGCCCTGGACCAGTTAGTCTAGGACTGAAAAAACGAGCCCTTTGTGGTTATTAAACCCATAGGCACCAGAGGGAGGACAAGGCGAGGAGAAGGCAAGGTGAGAAGACAGCAAAGGACGTGACTTCAGGTCTTGCTGCTTTCAATTTTGTCACAACAGCAAATTTTGGAGGTAAATTTCTTGCCAATTTGAGAATGAGGACAATGAGCAAAAAAAAAAAAAAAAAAAAAAAGAGGAAGAAAAAAAAAGAACACAAACACATAAAGAAAAGTGAGAAAGAGACAGAGGGTAGAAAAATGGGAGAGGGCAAAGAAACATAAAAAAAAATCTTAAAGACAAAAAAGAAAGAAAGAAGATGGAAACCTGCCCTGGCTGGCTGCTCCTTCCCTCCCCATTTCAGCCCCTAGCCAAGCGTTGCTTGCTCAGCCAGCCCCCAGTCTTGCTGCTCACACGTGGACTTACCCTAAGAGCAGTGTGTCTGCTCCTGGTGTCTTATGTCTTGCTTGTGCTGCAATTCAATGAATGAGAGGAGTAGCTACTGCTGGTGCAGGAAGTGTTAATTAAGAGCAAGGGGAGGAGTACCACTCATCCTAATATCCTGCAGAAGAGCAGTGGCTGTAGGAATGCCTCTCTTGACCAATATGTGCCAAATGACTCAAACCTCGCTGGCTGCCACTTGAACACAGGTTATAAATGTTTTCCTGATGACAAAAGTGGAAGGAAAGCAATCCTCTGTTACTTTTATTGAAGAAAGCCCGTGGGAGGAGTTTAAGGCCACCGGGGTGAGTAATGTTGCATGTTCTGCAGTAGCGCTGAAAGCACCAGTACAACATTTTTTGGTCTGAGCTGGCTTGCAAAGACTTGCGTGCAAAGTGGGGGCCACAGTAACGTGGCTTTGACTCACCTCTTCCTGGGGCAAAACTGAAGTTTTTGAGGATGTTTGAGGTCTGGTGGGCTGCTCAAAATAACCTTTTGTCCCCTCAAAATAGGATTATCTGTTTGTTTTGCTTGTTTGTTTTCTTGTGGGTGCAGAGGGCAAAGGGGAGATGGGGCGAGGACGACTCCCAGCAGATCAAGATGATTTTTTCCCCTTGGGATGTGCAAACACACGGCTGGGGGCTCAGAAAGGGGAGCCTGTCTCCATCTGTTGTGGGTTTACGTGGCAGGGTTTCGGTAGCAGGACTCCATGTCCCAAAGGACATCGAGCCCCATACAATGCAGCCGAGTCTCTGCACATTTGGGGAGCCTGAAGGACCCTGCCAGGAGCACGAGGGATGAATCCGATGGGGAAAAGTGTGCTGGGAGAGGGAGGATGAAACCTTCTGGACAGCAAAGAGATAAATGTCTGTGATTTCCACAGCACTGAGCAAGATGACCCAGGCATTTTGTGGAAACTCAGTGGGAAGGAGGCGGAGCATGCGGCTGTGTGCATTTGTGCACCTGTGGCTGCTTTCCTCATCCCGGACACCCTTTGGCATTGCAAATTGCTCCCTAAAGTCCCCCAAAATGTATTATTATTTTTTTCCCCAGGCATGTCCCAGCACCCCTGTGGTTAAAGGTGGCTGTGCTGCTGTCGCCGAGCCTCCTCCCAGTCTCAGCTGTGATTGTTCAGAGCATCCAGAGGGAGTTCTGCCCATGCCAGCAGGGTGTAGCTTCCTCACTGGACCAGTTCCCGGTTGTTTTGTCCTAGAAAATAATTGCACGCTGCATTGTTCGTTGTTCCTAATCTCTCTTCTCCCTGCTTCCTCCAATGCTGTGTGAGTACGGGTGTTTCCAAAGCTGTGGATCAGCGATTGGTGTGCTGAGAAACGTTTTCTTTTTTTCCCCTTTTAAATACTGCCCCTTGCTCTAACCACTCCCCCTTGCTAATAACAATATTGAGGAGGAGTGGCCGAAAAATAAAAATAAAAAGAGAAGCGCACATTTCCATTAGAAACCTGCCCATTTGCTAAAACACATATTTTCTCCCAGACGAAGCTGTGGGCAGCTCTTGGAGACACAGGAGCTCTGCAGAGCGTGCAGCACACGATGAGAAGGCATTGGAAGCTCTCCATCAAATGCCATATATTCAGGCCATATTTCCTGCTTTTAAACCAGCAGAAATCAGAGCACCAAATTCCTCTGCCGCCAAGGCAGGAGGTGTCTCTAGAAACTTGCTTTATGTTTTCACAGAATGACAGGATTGTAGGGGTTGGAAGGGACCTCAAGAAATCATCAGGTCCAACCCCCATTTCCTTCAAAAATGACAAATTTTGCAAGAAAGTCATCTTTCAATTTTTATTTTATTTTTTTCCCAATTTTATCTTTAAAGCTAGAGCAGCGTCTCTTCACACTTGGGTTTGAAAGAGCACCTGTAGGTTGGCCACAGACTGGTGAAAACATCCCTTTTATGGAGAAAAAGGGTTTTTGAACGTGTTGGGTGGCAGCTTTATAGCTGGTTTGCTCCCTGCAAGTGTAAATGAATTTTGCCCGGCTCAATTCCCCTATTCCCTGCCCTTTGCAAACCCAAAGCTCAATTTTAATCCGCTGATTTTTGAAGTTTTCAAGAATTGGACCCCATGCCTGGAGGGAGCTTTGGCTCAGCTGGGGCGAAGTCTCCATGATCCAGAGCAGGAGTAGTCATTGTGTGTTGCTCCCTCTACCGGAGAAAATAAGGTGATAATAATGAGTTTTGGGTTCGGAAAGGTTGTGTTTGAGGTGGTCGAATAAAATGGGGGTTTATAGGTTAGTTTTGGGCAGCTCCAGCCCCAAAAGAGAGGGGGTGAAGCAGGAAAGATGGGACGGGCTACTGGGATGGACAAAGCTCTGGGTTTTGGATTAAGGATGGAGTTTGGAAGAGGAACCCATTTACAAAAAAATAAAAAATAAAAATAAAAATTAAAAAAAAAAAGAAATAAACAAACAACAAACAAAAAAAAAACACAGTGGATGAAAAATCATTTGAACCAAAATTTTGGGTGTTGAAAGGATGCCTAAAAATCCCCAACATGAATTTGTACAAACACAAAACGTAGGCAAAGGACAATGGGATGGACGCATCCTTTCTGCTGTGCAAACGGGGATCCCCGTTTGGGGCAGTCTGGTAGAGAATGATGATTTCTCGTCTGCTTTATTTGACCAAAAAACAACCTGCAGAGCAAAGCCACATCCTCCAGTACCTCACAGAGCAGGAGGGAGAGCAGAGCGCTGCTGCTACAGGAGGAAACCTCAGGGCTTCAGTTGTTTTCCCCAGCCTAAGAGGGGACAAGAAGGGTCTGGGGGGTCCGTGCCGCGATGATGGGAGCCGTCACCTAGTTGGCATTGGTTGGTGTGTGAAGGTGTTTTGGATTTTGGGATGGGCTGCAGGAAAAGTGGGAAAAGTTGCAGGTTTTTCACCCATTTCTTCCCCTGGAGCATTTCTTCAGCTGGTTCGCCACCACCAACCACAGAGGCTTGTGCAACCCCTTCTCCACAAAAACCTTCTCTCAGTCATTAATTCCACCAATTTTTGTCCTCTCCACCCCAAACAGAGGAGACGTTTCCACCACTTTGCGCTGCAACCCTTGTACTCTTTGCTCTGGAGCAATAGTTGGGGTGGAGAGGCTGCGATGTGAGCTCAGATATCTCAAACCGGAATTTAGTTGATAAATCCAGCAAGGTTCGTTGACGAAATCATTACATCCAACCTTCGTAATGAGGTGGCTCTTCAATTCCCATATTCCCGAAGACTTTTGGTGGAGAAATTTATGGAAAATGTAAATTTTGTGCCTCCAAAGCCTCAGCCATCTAAAGGAAGGGAGATGATGGGGGTGATGTTTGGGGTGAAGCATCTCTTCATGCTTGCCCACGATTGGTGAGAATATAAATTAAAATAAAATAAATGAAGGTGCTATGGGGTGAAAAGGAGCAAAAATAAATCAGAGGAAACAGGGATGCTAGGACTTAAAAACCAGAAATATAGAATAACCCTAGTTGGAAGGGACCCATAAATTAAAATGAAAAATAAAAAGAGGAAGGAAATTTCATCCTGGCTTGGATTTCTTGCTGCTGCAAATTTCTTTGCAAGAAGAGAAATTTGCTTGGGGGTTCTTTAAAAGAGAAAGTGCAACATCCAAGAGAAACCAAGAAAATTCAAAAGGCCAGAGGCAGGAAGGGCTGAGGACGGGGAGGTTTGGGGTTTGGTGGCTTAAAAATTAAATGAAGACACAAAACATAACGAGGTGTTAATTTGTTAAGTCTTGTCGTGGATGAGGTTCTGAAAAGGTGCTAAACCACCCGCTGCTGCAGTCAAGGGAACAGTTTTGCAGCACTTTTGCAAAAAATGTTAGGGAGGGAGCAGCGGTGCAGATTCTACCCTAAAATCTATTTCATTTTATTTATTTTTGCTAAAATCCCCATCCCTTATACCTGTCCATGGCTTGCAGAGGTGCTGGAGGCAAAGGGGCTGAGCGCTGGTGGCTTCTGCTTCTTCTTCCCCCCTCCAAGGTTTTACCCTCACCTCCAAAGGTGGGAAAGGGAGAGGTACTGATTATTAAGTGGAATTTTGGGGATAATTGCATGGAAAAGGGCTTTATGCTCCCCTCCCCAGCTTGGTGCCAAGGTGCAGAAACCTCTGTGCAAGAAGATAATTGCAATACAAACATGATAATAAATGAGATGAAAGCCCTGCCCTGACCCCGCTCTCCTGGAGAAGAAGGGGTTGCTATTGCTTTTTTAATGCTTTTTATTTTGATATTTCTTTTTGCTATATATATTTTTTTTAAGTTTTATGCTAATTAAATAAAATGCCCTTCCCTTTGCACCTCTCAGAGGCTGCTTCGCTTTCGGAAACCGCTTTTCGTGGGCGGCCGCAGCAGGTTGGGGAGCAGAGGGGCAGCAGGCGAGGCTCAGACACCCAGCGCCGCTTCACCCAGCTTAACCTCCAGGAAAAAAAATATATAAAATAATAATAATTTCCTTTTTCTGCCCCTGCACCTGGCTCTGCTGCTCCCTGGGGACTGCTGGCGATGGCGCTGACAACGGTTTACACAGACCTGGTGGTGCCACCAGGTCCCAGAGGCATCCCACAGCTCCCAAAGCCTCCCGGTGAGTGGATTTGCTTCGTACCCATGGGTGCTGGGGTCCCTCTGGGCTTTGGGCCTATATCTTTTGGGCGAGGTGGGCTGGATGCCCTACAAACGGTGCTGGTGCTGTCCCCGATGCCACCCCGGAGCTGCTGGGCCCTAGCAGGGGGCGAAACACAGTGAGAAAAGTTTTTTTTTTTCCAGCCCAAATCCTCATTTTCCTCGAGGATGTTTGCTGCCCACCTCCGCTAAGGGGCAGAGCAGCTGCACAAGCAGATTTCTTTCCCCAAATCTCTCAGAAATGAGGAGGGTAGCGTGCTACAAGGAGAATTTCCCCGAGGACACCGCTACCTGCAGAGCTTTTGCACGCTCCCCTTTCTTACCTAGCTCGAGGGCTTCTGCAAGTGGGCTGCAACCGAGCAGCAATTGTGGCTTTGAGCACCCCAAGGCTTCATTTTGGGCCCTTCCCTTGAGCCAGGACCCCCCCCAAGCCCCCTTCCAGGTGCAGCACGGGGTGCAGAGGAGCTGAGCTGCTGCTCATCGCCTCGGCCAAGCGAGGGAGGCAGCTTGTGGGTGTTTTTTTTTGCTTCTCAGCTCCCCTCCAAGCCACCTTGCAGGATGCAGGGGGAGGGGGGGAGGGGGGACAGACGTGACTGTCCCCATGACGTGGACACCAAACTGAAGGGGGTTAAAACAGGGAAGGGATGGCGACGATGTGGGTTTTGCTCCCAATACAGGTCCTGTTGCAGGTCGCTGGTGGTACTGGGTGATAATGGGAACCGGATGGGTTGGGGCCGCCGTCCTGGCGGGCATCGTGGTGTGGCTTCTACAGCAACGTGGTGAGTGGTGGGGTGTCAGGGTGGGGGGAAAACAAATCAAATCCCCCCCAAAAAAGCCATGGCAGCTCTGTATTTCGCCTATATTTAGAAAACATCCCCTGGACCCACCAGGCTGTTTTTATTGTTTGTTTGTTTTGTGGGTTTGATGCCTGTGCTGCCACAAATCCCTGCTCCCTCTGGCAGCACCTTGCTCCATCCCACACCGAGGGTGGCTCCACACAAGGGTTTCACCCCACTGCTTGCATCCTGGGGTCAAACCCATCCCACCCCCCAATTTCAGATGGAAACAGCCTCAATCCCACTGGCTCACGCTCCTGGGAATCCTGCCTGGGATCCAACTGCACCCCCATCTCCAACTGCTCCCTGAACTTCTTCCAGCTGGGGCTCAGAGAGCGGCTGTGCGAGGCCGAGAGCCACCAGGCACCAGGTAGCCCACGCTGTTACGGGGGTGTTGGCTTGCTTTGGGCCCCTCCATGCAGAAAACGGGGCCTGACGGCGAGGGAAAGCCCCCCTAGACCCCCCCCATCCTACTGCTTTCCTTCTGTGTTGTCACCTTTATCCTTCCCCTCTCCATGCACCCCTCTTTGTACCTTCAACCTCTGCTCCTATCCCTCCAACCCCAGCTTTCCCACCAGTTCTCAAAAGATTTTTTCCCTAAAAAAAAAAAAAATAAAACAAAACAGGGGGTTGAGAAAAGCTTGGGAGGGTCCTGGGGAGGGGTCTCCCAGCTTCGCCCCTTACCCAGCTCAGGTCCCCAACCCCTGCCCCAGGTGCCGAGGGCTGCTGGCTCTGCCCTACGGGCTGGCAGCCCTTCGCCACCAAATGCTACTGGGTTTCTGCAAAAACCCTGCCCTGGGAAGAGGCAGGAGGTGACTGCAAGCACAGGAGGGCAGAGCTGGTGATGCTGAACAGCGTGGAGGAGAAGGTAAAGGACCAAAGAGAAGCATCACAACCCCAATCGGATTTTTTTGCAGCTGATGCTGCCTGCCCAAATTGCAGAGACAATCGGATGTCGGGGAAAAATAAATAATAATAATAAAGAGGGAGGAAATAATAATAACAAAATAGTACAATAATAATAGAAGGGGGAGAAAAGTGGGATGGAGGGGGGTAAAAAGGGGAGAAGGGGGAAAAAAGGAGGTGAAGGGGGGGAAAAAGAGGGAGGGGGAAGAAAAGGGAGAGAAGGGGGGAAAAAAGGGGGAGAAAAAGAGGATAAGGGGGAAAGAGGGATAAGGTGGGAAAAAGAGGGAGAGTGGGGGAAAAAAAGGGGGAGGGGGGAAAAAGGGTGGGGAGGGAATATGGGGAGGAGGGGAAAACGGGGGAGAAGGGGGGAAAAAAAGAGGGAGAAGAGTGAAAAGGGGGAGAAAGGGGGGGAAAAACTGGGAGATGGGGTCTGCCTCCTCCTCCCCTAGGACTTCATTGACATGATGAGCAAAGAAAAAACGGGGAGCTGGACGGGGCTCAGCACCATCCCGACTCAGGGCGACGGGTGGACGTGGATGGATGGATCCCCTTTGCAGGATGATTTGTGAGTTGTTCCCGAGCCCCGTGCAAAAACCCCATCCCAGGAGAAATTTGGGTTGCTCACCCCCTTCCTTGACAGCAAACTCCCCCCAGAATCCTTCCAGAGCTGGTGGGGAGCAAATGAAATTTGGGCAATGCGGGCCCGCAGCCCCCAGCTGCTCGGCAAGGAGAGGAAGAAGTGATTAAAGCATTTTTCCTACGTATTTTCCCTGCAATTTCAGGCAGGGAAATTTCAACTGGTTAAAAAGGAGGTGCCCCAATCCGGGATATTTTGCAGCTGGGGTCCTGCTGTAGCCACATTGACTTTGATATCCAAAAAAAAAAAAAAAAAAAAAAAAGAGCTTTTGGGAGAGAGAAATATTTATTAGACAAAGCAGAGGGTGTATGGGGAGGAGAAACGAGTGTTTTTTTTTGTGGGGCAGAAGCTGGAAAATTGCTTTCTCTGGAGAAACAGGAGGCAAACAGGGTGGTACACTCCAAGCTGAACGGCTGTCTTGGTTAAAGTTTTTTTGAGGCTAAACAACCATCCGATGAGATGAAATGTTGCTGCTGGAAGCAGCATCCAAGCGCTTTCTGTTGGGCTGACTAAAATCGTGCTTACGGTGCTCCCCAGGCTGCAGGTGATGGGGGAAAGGAGGGTGAATGCCTGTGCGGCAATAGTGAAGGGGCAGCTCCGCTCCCACTTGTGCAGCACGCCATTGCATTGGATTTGCCAGAAAGAGGCCACCAAGATTTAAGCACAGCTTCGCCCGAGGGAGCCACGACAAGGCACAAACGGGATGGGACACGGCACCGGGATGCCAAAAAGCAGCTCCAGAGCTTCGAGGCTGGTGGCTTCTCCCAGCTCTGCTTCTTTCCTCCGCTTTCGCTTTCTCCTCCTACCTCTCAATCCCACAAACAAGGGCATCAAGCCCTCAAGCTTCGGAGTGCTGGACAAATGTTTTTTCCAAACCTTTTGGATATTCCCAAGTCTCTCTGCAACTGCTGCAAAGACATGAGTGGCTGAAGGATCCTTTGGTCCCAGAGCTCCACGCTGTTGTGTCGAGGAGTTCCTACTTCTGCAAGCTGAAGTTAAAATAAATTAAGACATTTCTTTAAATAATGCACCGTCAGGAACCCTACACAAGGGGGTCTAATGGTAGCAGCTTTCTCTTCGTCATCTTCAGGGTGTAAATTCGGAAGAGACTCCAGGACGCAGGAGGATGCTGCAGGGGGCAGCTCAGGGCTCTCCTCCCCTCCACGCTCTCCTGGGGCTCTGCAGGGGGTGGCTGCAGACCGAAAACTTCAGCTGGGAGCACCAGTCACTGCTGACCCCGTCAAGGTTGATGTAGGCACATTGGCCATTGCCCCGGATATCGAACCTGCACAGAGTAGCAGAAGGAGAAGTCAAGGGGCTGAGCATCTCCCATATAAGCAAACGGTGCTGGAAGGAGGAGGAAGAATCCTTTCCAGCGGACAATGACCCCCATGCAAAGCTAAATCTGTCCCCTTCCATGAAGGAAGGAATATTTTTGGTTGCTCGATCCCACATGGGTTCATCTGGGGATGCCCTCTGCATCTACAAGCTGCTTCCCAATGTTATATATGGAGTGGTAATTGGTGTCGAGAAAATGGTTGATATTAATAAAGAAGGAGGAGATGTGGGAGTGTGGCCATGGGGGTTGGAAAGCCCCATGGTTGATGATAACATCAGACTCTTAATGATGAGGCCGTCAGGAATATAAAAGAGTTTAGAGGGAACAAAGAAGGATGATTCAGGAGACTCCATGCAGTCTCTGGGTTTCTTGTTCTCCAGCCGTTAAGGCATGGAAGTTTCTGGGTGTTTGCTGTTGTTGTTACATTCAAAGTTGTTTGAGCAATGAAAAGTTGTTTTGAAAAGAACTGCTGTGGGGAGAAAGGTATAAGAGGGGAGCCTGCCCTCAAGATAAAAAAAGAAAAAGGCAACATGATGTGATGAAGTTATGTCATCAATAAAGAAGCAGAAAGAAGGAATGAAAAGGAACAGGCTGGCGGAACAGAGACCAGGATGGAAACAGGCACATTGATCGCCTCATGAAGATGGGTTCAGTCAAACTCAGCAAACTGCTTAGAGAAGTTTGTACAGAAAGTCGCTGGAAATAGGCGCACTGGAGCTGGAGAGAAGCTCGAGCTGAGAGAAGCGGACCTGTGCACACAACTGCCCCTCGCTGGTAAGCAGCTACGCATTATGGGGAATCATATGTCCTTAGGAACAAAGACTGTCCTGGTAACCTTACAGCTTATTCTCCTTATTAACAATCGGACAGTTTATGAGCCTGAAACATGGGACCAAATTGAGGTCAAGGTGTGGGACTCTGCAACTAGAAACGACAAGGTTGCAGTGGGATTGCTTGGCACCTGGCAAGCAATCTCTGAGGCCATAAAGAGCCATATAGGACCAGTCAGAGACTTGTGGTTTGCCAGATAGTGAGGGAGCTGCGGGCTCCTTTACTGATCCGAGTGCTATGCCATGGGCCCCCCCGCCGCTACTGCCATTGAACGCTTTTGCTGTTCTGCCCCCTGCTGACCTGAACGTGCCTTTTGACCCAGGCCTCATTGGCCTTGAAAAGGGAGATGGATATGCTTTTCTTCGATCCGGGAAGAACAGGATACATAAGGCCTGAAGGCTGAGTTGCTTGACAACTGGGAGCGAGACATATTGTTCAAAAGGAATGGAAAATGGAGACTGTTAAGTCATGGCACTTAAAGGATTGTTTGTTACCTTTCCTGATTGTACGTATGTATAGGCATACTCGGGTTTAGTATGTAAAAGCGATGTTCTGTATCTTTAGAATGTTTGATGTTTGTGTGTGTGTGATGGTGGAGCGTAGACTCCCCACACACCCAGCGCTATTTACTTGCCTTTTATAGCTTTTATAGCTTTTATACCTTTTAGAAATATTTGTTTTATAAATATTGCATGATTAAGATTGAGTTGAGACTTCATTTATAACAAATTGGTGACCCCGACGTGATCTTCTTGGACTTTGGATCTGTGACCGGTAAAGGGAAGCGCCCCATACAGTGGCCCTTGCCAATAGCAGTGCTAGAGTCCAACAAGATTTTGAACATAAGAGGCAAGTAAAGAACCAAGAGCTCTTATTTTGTGACCCGTAATTCTGCGCGCAGGACCCGAATGAAGATACCACTCGGTTGGGTGGAATTTGGTTGTTTGACTGTGTAAGGGTGTGACTGAGACGGAATTTAGTTCCAAAGCTATCAATTCCAGGGTGGTTTAACCACTTGCAAGACACCTCTTGACACAGGCACAGCCAGGGATTCGGAACCTCTTTGAGGGTTCCAGGGATTCAGAACTTATTTGAAGCTTCCAGGGATTCAGAACCTCTTTGAGGATTCCAGGGATTTGGAACCTCTTGGAGGGAGGGTTCCAGGGATTCAGAACTTCCTTGAAGCTTCCAGGATGGGTCAGGTGAAAAGGGACCCATAACAGGAACTTGAGTATATCAGGGCATAGCTACCCCTTGTTATATATGGAGTGGTAATTCGTGTCAAGAAAATGGTTGATATTAATAAAGAAGGGGGAGATTTGAGAGTGTGGCCATGGGGGTCGGAAAGCCCCGTGGTTGAGATAACATTAGACTCTTAACGATGAGGCCATCAGGAATACAAGAGAGTTTAGAGGGAACAAAGAAGGGTGATTCAGGAGACTCCATGAAGTCTCCAGTTTCTTGTTCTCCAGCTGGTCTATTGTTCTCCAGCCATTAAGCCATGGAACTTGCTGCGTGTTTGCTGTTGTTGTTACATGCAAAGTTGTTTGACCAATGAAAAGTTGTTTTGAAAAGAACTGCTGTGGAGGCAAGGGTATAAGAGGGGAGCCTGCCCTCAAGATAACAACAACAGCAAAAAAAAAAAAAAAAAAAAAAAAAAAAAAAAAAAGGCAACACGATGAAGTTACATCAATAAAGAAGCAGGAAAAAGAAGTGAAGAGGAACAGGCTGGCAGAATGGAGACCAGGACAGTACAGGAACTTTGATCGCATCATGAAGATGGGTTCAGCCAAACTCAGCAAATTACTCAGAGAAGCTCATGCAGAAAGTCGCTGGAAACAAGCACACCGCACCGGAGCTGGAGAGAAGTTCAAGCTGAGCGAAGCGGAGCCGTGCACACAACTGCCCCTCGCTGGTCAGCAGTTGCACATTATGGGGAATCATACGTCCTTAGGAACAAAGACTGTCCTCGTCACCTTACAGCTTATTCTCCTTCTTAACAATCGGACAGTTTATGAGCCTGAAACATGGGACCAAATTGAGGTCAAGGTGTGGGACTCTGCAACTAAAAACAACAAGGTTGCGGTGGGATTGCTCGGCACCTGGCGAGCAGTCCCTGAGGCCTTAATGAGCCATGTGGGGCCACAGTCAGAAACGTGTGGTTTACCAGACAGTGAGGGAGCTGCGGGCTCATTTACTGATCCGAGTGCTACGTCATGGGCCCCCCCGCCGCTACTGCCATTGAAGGCTTTTGCTGTTCTGCCCCCTGCTGACCTGAACGTACCTTTTGACCCAGGCCCTATTGGCCTTGAAAAGGAGATGGATATGCTTTTCTTCGATCTAGGAGGAACAGGATACATAAGGCCTGAAGGCTGAGTTGCTTGACAACTGGGAGTGAGACATATTGTTCAAAAGGAATGGAAAATGGAGACTTGTTTGTAATCAAGAAAAGGAATGGAAGATTGAGACTGTTAAGTCATGGAACTTAAAGGATTGTTTGTTACCTTTTCTCATTGCACATATGTATAGGTGTACTCGGGTTTATTATGTAAAAGCGATGTTCTGTATATTTAGAATGTTTGATGTTTGTGTGTGCGTGTTGGTGGAGCGTAGACTCCCTGCACACCCAGCCATGTTTACTTGCCTTTTATAGCTTTTATACCTTTTATAGCTTTTATAAATATTACAAAATTCAGATTGAGTTGAGACTTCATTTATAATAGTAATGTTATAAATGCAGTCTCAACTCAATCTAATTTTGTAATATTTATACTTATAAAAGGTATAAAAGGCAATTAAACAGCATTGGCTGTGCGGGGAGTCTGCGCTCCACCAACACGCACACACAAACATCAAACATTCTAAAGATACAGAACATCGCTTTTACATACTAAACCCAAGTATGCCTATACATATGTGCAATGAGAAAAGGTAACAAACAATCCTTTAAGTGCCATGACTTAACAGTCTCCATTTTCCATTCCTTTTGAACAATGTCTCTCTCCAAGTTGTCAAGCAACTCAGCCTTCAGGCCTTATGTATCCTGTTCCTCCTAGATCGAAGAAAAGCATATCCATCTCCTTTTCAAGGCCAATAGGCCTGGGTCAAAAGGCACGTTCAGGTCAGCAGGGGGCAGAACAGCAAAAGCCTTCAATGGCTGTAGCAGCACAGGGGCCCATGGCGTAGCAGTCAGATCAGGAAACAAGACCGCAGCTCCCTCACTGTCTGGCAAACCACATGTTTCTGACTGTGGCCCCACGTGGCTCATTAAGGCCTCAGGGACTGCTCGCCAGGTGCTGAGCAATCCCACTGCAACCTTGTCGTTTTTAGTTGCAGAGTCCCACACCTTGACCTCAATTTGGTCCCATGTTTCAGGCTCATAAACTGTCCGATTGTTAAGAAGGAGAATAAGCTGTAAGGTGACGAGGACAGTCTTTGTTCCTAAGGACGTATGATTCCCCATAATGTGCAGCTGCTTACCAGCGAGGGGCAGTTGTGTGCACAGGTCCGCTTCTCTCAGCTCGAGCTTCTCTCCAGCTCCAGTGCGCCTATTTCCACCGACTTTCTGTACGAGCTTCTCTGAGTAATTTGCTGAGTTTGGCTGAACCCATCTTCATGATGCGATCAATGTGCCTGTTTCCGTCCTGGTCTCCATTCTACTAGCCTGTTCCTTTTCTTTCCTTCTTTCTGCTTCTTTATTGATGACCTAACTTCATCACATCGTGTTGCCTTCCTTTTTTATCTTGAGGGCAGGCTCCCCTCCTACACCCTTCTCCCCACAGCAGTTCTTTTCAAAACAACTTTCCATTGATCAAACAACTTTGAATGTAACAACAACAGCAAACACCCAGCAACTTCCATGCCTTAATGGCTGGAGAACAAGAAACCGGAGACTGCATGGAGTCTCCCTTCTTTGTTCCCTCTAAACTCTGTTACATTCCTGATGGCCTCATCCTTAAGAGTCTGATGTTATCATCAACCACGGGGCTTTCCAACCCCCATGGCCACACTCTCAAATTATTACCACTCCATATATAACACCAAGGACCAAGCATTAGAAGAAGGGATGGTTAATTGCTCCCAGCCCATTAAAAAATTTGAGGAAAAGAAGCCAGGACGTACAGGTTGTTGAAGAGAGACCCGTTGCACCATCTCCAGGGGTCGGATCCCTCCCGATGCAGACCGACCCAGTAGTGCAAGGCACGTCCATAGCGCAATAAGAAGCGCTGGAAAGCAAAGAAGAAATGTTGTGCCCAACTTTATCTTACACCCTCCAAGGAACCCCACAGCTGCTTCCCAAAAAGCCACCCCAGCACCCGACAAACCCCTCATTTAACCAAGTCCTCCTGGCTGTCGATGGTGGCCAGCTGGGCTCCTTGGGAGAGGCAGAAGCTCTGGCTCTTGTTCCAGTCGGCCTCGTCCTCCACAAAGTAGAAGCATTTCTCCCTGAACCCGATGCCATTTCCCGAGCAGCTGGGAAGGATGGGAGAGGGGCAGGATGGACATTTCCTGGCTGGAAATAAGCAGAAGGAATTCTGCTTATTTTAATTGGTGGTGATGATTTGTGAGATCTAATCCCGTAAAAAACGTGTTCATTTCCACTTCTCATTTTATTTCTGTTGTTTTCACCTTTCTGTTCAAAATATTCATTTTCAGTTCCAGAAGCCACTTAGGGCTGAAATAAACACCTCCTTCCTCTCCATAAAGGTCTTTCTGCAGCTTCCTCCTGGAGCTGAGTGTTTTGGGGCGGTTTTGGCTCCTTTAGGGACAAATTTTGCCCCCGTCCAGGTTTTCTCGTGGCATCCCATGCCCAGCCCCTGCCCTATCCTCACCTCTGGGTTTCCCAAAGGGGAGGGCAAGATTCTGGTAGGGCCACCTCCATCCTCTTACCTGCCAGGGCAATGATGGTGATCAGCAACGCTGCCACAAGCACGGTGACCCCAATGGGGAACAGTTTGTCCTTAAGGCACTTGAGACTAAAAGCTGGAGGGAGAACAAAGCAATGGAGCACGGAGGAGAGGCACGGTCAACAAACACGGGGTGCAAGTGCCTCCAAGAGCCCCCCGAGCTCCCCACTGCCCCCCTATTCCCTCCAGCACCTGAAAATACACCCAGAAAGCACATATCTGGGGGAAAAGGCTCAGTTCAGAGGCTGCCATTGGCTTCCGAGGATTTTTAGGGCTGCCTGAGCTCATTGCATCACCTCCATCCCCTTTGAGCTCGGAAATGAGCATTGCACCCACACCCACAGCTCAGGCCATTCCATACCTCTCACAGCTTTCCCGTCCTTACGCTCCTCTCCCCAGCTATTTTAATTAAATTAAATTATGCCCACGTAGCTCTAAGCCCTGCCATGACCTCCAGCAGCACCGTGGCATCCCGAAAACAGGACTGGTGCTTACTCGTCTCCGTAGCTCCTTGGCGTGGGGACATCATCACAGCAGCGGGGTCCTCACCTATAACAAAGCCAAGGGGCTGGTAAGAACGTGGAGGAGCCCCTCTGCCTCCTGCCTGGCCCCGTGAGCAGGATCAGGCCCCACACACCCCTCTGTACCCATTAGGGCCAGCCCGAGGGCTGCAGCAGCAGCTCATCCCCTTATTTTGGGGGAGATGGAAAGCAGGCAGTGGTGGATGCATGGTTTCCACCTTCCTGCTTTGAAGCAGAGCTCGAGCCCATTGTTTCTGAGCCAGGAAACCATTTCAGCACCTTCTGTTTTCTGTGGGGAAGTGCTGTCTCAATAACTTCCCCTTTTCTTCAACGGTTTTTGGCTCCAGCCCCCACTCCACTTGACAGCCCACCAGAAGAACCCACTTGAGCAACATAACCCTAAAATCCAAACCACCCATCGCAGGCAGGGCAGCCCTTAAGACCATTAAGGAAAGAGCACGGGGGTTATTTACCTGCATCAGGAAGGGCTTCTGCCATCCTCAAAGTCCCTTTCTTTCCTGTTTTTTGTTTGTTTGTTTCTCCAGCCAGCTCTTCTAAAAAATATCCGAGATGCTATTTTAGGCCTGGACGCACCATTTTCTTAAAGCCCGTGGCAAAACATCCCCATTTCTTGCTGTTTCTATTCACTCCAAGCTTCGTTCAGTCCCACAGGCTGCAGAAAATGTCCCAGCTCACAACTGAAAATAAATAAAAAGAAAAATTAACGATAAAACAAGAAAACCACGGATGAAGCTATTGCCACCGAATCATTTCCATCTCAAAAAGAGCTCAGGCTCTTTAAAGGAAAAGCCTCCAGGTGTGCTTAACAAAGCCCAGTTGTGTAAACAGAGGCAAAACATTGGTAAATCCAAACCTTGTGGCTGTTTTTTCTGCTTTGTTCCAGAACAAGAATTTCTGAGCCAAAACCAGCCTGGCTGGTTATGCTTTCAAAAGGGAAGCATAAAAATGTCTTAGTTTTTTTTTTTTTTTTTTCTTTTTTTTTTCTTTTTTTCTTAAATTGCTCCATTTTGGACAAAGTTGGACCTGGGCAGAGCTTTGCTGCCTTACAACAGCTCTTTGCCACCCTCCTCAGCACCAACTCATCCCCAGAAGTCAAACTGCTCCTGCCCCAGACTACAGCTTGGTGTGTTTGGGAGAAAAAAAAAAAAAAGAAAAAAAGAAAAAAGGCAATAAAGGCTGTTTTCACATCAGATAGCATGCTGAAATCCGTAGGAGCAAACTTTGCTCTCAGTTTCATGGCTCCAGTGGGAAGAGAATTTACTGCCTGATCCAGCAGCAGCCTCAGCGAACATGTTGGCAAGGAAAACAAAGGCTCTTTGTCCAAGCAAAAAAAAAAAAAGGACAGAAACCCTATGCCTGGTTGTTTGGTGCTGGTGAGCAGCTTGGCTCCATCAGGCTGCTCCTGCTCCCCATCCTCAAAGAGCTGGAGGAGAAAATAGGATGAAAAGAAAGCTCAAGGGTTGAGAAAAGGAGAAGGGATCCCGATTACACAGCCAGAACAGCCTCAGTATAGACAGATTGTAATTTATTGCCTGCTAATTTATTGCCTGCTAAGAACAGACTGCAGCAGGGAGGACTAAAAGCCAAACAAAACCAAATTCCGCCCCATCCACCCTCTTCTACCTGCTCCCCATGAGCTGGGCAGGGAAATGGGGTTGAGGTTGGTCCCTAATGCTTTGTCATGGCTGCTCCTTTGTGGGCACCCCCTGCTCCCCAAATCTTGCCCCATAAGCTCAACACAACAGCTTGGATAAGCCAAATCCACCCAGCAGCAGCAGCTCCATGCCCAAATCATAGCTCACCTGCATCTTCCAGCACATTCTGCAGGCACTCTTCTCCCCCCACTGCCATTAAAGTCAATTAGCTGGTGTCAAGCAAATGGTGGCTTACTAAATAACTCCAGCTGGTCACTGTGCAGCTGCACAGGTTAACTCCCCTCTTTTGTTTTTAGCTCAGAAAATCCCTGGAATTAGGCTCAGACATCCTTTGCCCAAACCTCGCACAGCTCACGTCCCTATAACTCACCACGGTCCAAGGGAAGGGCAGCACATGCAGGTATCTGGAAACCCAATTTCAGCTCCCTGTCTCTTCAACTCAAGACTTTTCGACCCTCTATGGACCAGCTGGAGGCTTTTCAACCCCATGCCAAGACGTGGCATGGGCACAGAGCCGAGTGGACTTTGAGCTCTGTTGCTAAAACATGCAAAAAGCGTTTTTTTGATATTTTTTTTCAGCTCCATGAAACTCCTATAGAAAAATAGACAAAGACTCTGCAGTGTCTGCTTAGAGAATAAAAAGCAGACAGCGTGGTGCGTTCCTAGCTGCCTCCGAGTCACGAGAACGAAACAACAATGCTCTGCCCCAAACAGCATCAGAAATAAAAATAAATAATAATAATAAAAAAAGGTTACTTACATTTATTTGGCACTGCTGGTGTCTCTCTGTCTCAGGGGAAAACAAAGGAAAGAGGACAGAGGGAAACACAGCTGCTTCCAGGCTGAACAGCCAGAAATAAATGGGCAGAAATGAGATGCTGTTTACCATAAAGCTGGTGTTTATCTCTCTTACGACAGCTCTTGGCAGCAGCCTCCCATTTATTTTTAGATCTGCAGGGTCAAAGGAAAAGATTTTCATAAAGAAAAAAAGTTCTTTAAATATTCACACTGTGCAAATTAACTTGCCCAACAGCAGCCTGATGGAAGTAATAAACCCTTGCAACCCAGGTGGCCTCATCCTCCCCTCCCCTTCCACCCCACCCCCACCCCCCCGAGCATCTTTCCCCATCGGATCCATCCCTCGTCCTCTTGGCAGGGTCCTTCAGGCTCCCCAAATGTGCAGAGACTTGGCTGCATCGTATGGGGCTCGATGTCCTTTGGGACGTGGAGTCCTGCTACCGAAACCTTGCCATGTAAACCCACAACAGTTGGAAACAGGCTCCCCTTTCAGAGCCCCCAGCCGTGTGCTTGCACATCCCAAGGGGAAAAAATCATCTTGATCTGCTGGGAGTCGTCCTCGCCCCATCTCCCCTTTGCCCTCTGCATCCACAAGAAAACAAACAAACAAAAAACCAAACAAACAAAAAGATAATCCTATTTTGAGGGGACAAGAGGATATTTTGAGTGGCAAACCAGACCTCAAACATCCTCAAAAACTTCAGTTTTGCCCCAAGAAGAGGTGAAGCCACATTACTGTGGCCCCCACTTTGCATGCAAACCTTTGCAAGCCAGCTCAGACCAAAAAATGTTGTACTGGTGCTTTCAGCGCTACTGCAGGACATGCAGCATTACTCCCCCCGGGGGCCTTAAACTCCTCCCACGGGCTTTCTTCAATAAAAGTAACAGAGGATTGCTTTCCTTCCACTTTTGTCATCAGGCAAACATTTATAACCTGTGTTCAAGTGGCAGCCAGCGAGGTTTGAGTCATTTGGCACATATTGGTCAAGAGAGGCGATCCTACTGCCACTGCTCTTCTGCAGGATATTAGGATGAGTGGTACTCCTCCCCTTGCTCTTAAGTAACACTTCCTGCACCAGCAGTAGCTACTCCTCTCATTCATTGAATTGCAGCACAAGCAAGACATAAGACACCAGGAGTAGACACACTGCTCTTAGGGTAAGTCCACGTGAGAGCAGCAAAATTTGAGTCCGGCTGAGCAAGCAATGCTTGGCTAGGGGCTGAAATGGGGAGGGAAGGAGCAGCCAGCCAGGATGGTTTTCCATCTTCTTTCCTTTTTTTTTTTTCTTTAAGATTTTTTGTTTTGTTCCTCTGCCCTCTCCCACAGTGTGGGTGACATTGGTGGGAGGGGGATGTGTGGGCCGCCATTTTGGCGGTCTTTTCCCGCCTGGATGATTGATTTTTTGAATATCACAAGTGAAAGTAGCGAAGGGCACAAAAAATGTGCACAGAAGGGAACAGAAAATGCACACAGCTGCTTGCTCCGCCTCCCTTCTGTGTTTCCAGAAATGTTCTGTTTTGCTTCTCAACTTCTCAGCGCTGTGGAAATCACCGTCATTTAACTCTTTCTGCCCAGATGGTTTCATCTTCCCTCTCCCAACACACTTTTCCCCATCGGATCCATCCCTCGTGCTCCTGGCAGGGTCCTTCAGGCTCCCCAAATGTGCAGAGACTCGGCTGCATCGTGTGGGGCTCGATGTCCTTTGGGACGTGGAGTCCTGCTACTGAAACCTTGCCACGTAAACCCACAACAGTTGGAAACAGGTTCCCCTTTCTGAGCCCCCAGCCGTGTGTTTGCCGGGGACTATCTATTTTGGGACTGAGCCATTTATAACACCCTGAACTTCAAAAAAGAGGACACAACTTCAGGAGAACAAACTTCTGTCTGCTCAAGGAATTACTGGCTGGGATCCCCCAGGAAACTGTCCCTAAGGCCATAGGAATGGAACACATGCACGTATATATGTGTATAAAAATATATTTCACAGAATAACAGGAAGTTAGGAATTGGAAGGGAGCTTGAAAAATCATTTTGTCCATATATAAATATATATATATATATATAATATATATATAGGGTCTGTCCCCTCCCAGCTCCTGCTGCATCCCCAGCCTGCCCGGTTGCAGGACAGAGCGAGAAGCTGAAAAGTCCTTGTCTTGGTGTAAGCACTGCAACAATTAAGACATCAGCGTGATATCAACATTCCTCCCATCCTAAATCCCAAGCACAGCACCATAGCAGCTACAAAATGAGCACCGGGCGAGCACTTTGGACTTGCTCTTGGGGCTCTGCCAAGAGGGCCGTAGGGTTCTCGTGGGGATGTTGCCACCTGCTGTTTCCATCAGGCAGCACCACTTGCTTACAACACATCCCTTGCTTACAAGCCACCCCAAAAGCTTTTTCTATTCACCTTTTTAACCAGACTATAGATATACATGTATTTATTTACATATATTGATTCAAAGATTGAAGCCGAAATTTCTAAGTGACGAAGTATCCTTTATTGTCAGTGCTGAATGCATGGGGGATCCTTCCACTTAGCGTGCATGTTTGAAGTAACAAACTATCTCATATTTATACAGCAAAACAATGAATATTCAATTAATGCCTATACATATTAATTACCTAAATCCACCTACTCTCGCTTTGTATGCTAATTAGCTTATCAGTCCTTGTGCAAAGCCTCCCAAGAATTGTGGGCAGGGGTCTTCAGGACATGGGCAGTGGTCTTTGGGAGGAAGACCGTGTAGGGAACCATGGATGTAGATCATGGAAAGCTGGTGGGATGATTCCCATGACTGGAGCGTGGCTGTTGATGGCTACGAACTGTTCAGAAGGGAGGAAATAATTCCTATATTAGGAATTGGATAGATTGTGAAGAGCTCTGCCTGAGAAACAGCCATGACCAGGTGGAGAGCTCATGGGTGAAAATCAAGGATCGGTCCGGTAAAGGACCGGTGGTTGGGGTCTGCTACAGCCCACCTGATGAGTATGTTGGCGAGGCCTTCTTGCTTCAGCTACAACAACTGTTGTGCTCACAAGCTCTTGTCCTGAGGGGGATTTCAACCACCCGGATATCTGCAGGGATAGCAGCATGGTGAGATCCAGACAATCCAGGAGATTCCTGGAGTCTGTTGAGGATAACGTCCTGGTCCAGGTAATAGACGGACCGACACGAGGTGTAACCTCACTAGACTTGGTGCTCACCAGTGTGGAAGAGAGCTTTACAGAGGTTACGACTGCCTGGTGACGACCACTACCTGGTGGAGTTGGTGACCCTGAGGAATACGGGTCTGACAAAAAGCAGAGTCAGGACCCTGAACTTCAAAAAAAGCAGAGTCAGGACCCTGAACTTCAAAAAAGAGGACCCTGAACTTCAGGAGAACAAACTTCTGTCTGCTCAAGGAATTACTGGCTGGGATCCCCCAGGAAACTGTCCCTAAGGCCATAGGAATGGAACATATACACGTATATACGTGTATAAAAATATATTTCACAGAATAAACGGAAGTTAGGAATTGGAAAGGAGCTTGAAAAATCATTTTGTCCATATATAAATAATAACAATAACAATAATAATAACATGGGGCACAACAAAGTGCGATGTGGTCGATGCTCTTCAGATGATGTGGAGAAGAGCAGCCCCAGGTCTGGTCCGTAAGGTTTGGGTCTTGTTCAGCTCTGATGTTAGTCAGCACCTCTTCCATCTCAGGTTCCATCCTTAGTCATCAAGCTTCAGTTTTGACCTCAAAACCACAGACGCAAACACTTTAAAGGATTTCTGAAGAGCATCATCCTTCATCAATGAGAGGAGCCGCCAGTGTCCGGCACAGGGAAGGTCCTTTCTCCACCACCTTTCTCAGGAGCTGCCCCCACAGCCTGGGGCTTGCTGCAGATATAAGGCCGGCTCTGCCAACAGCTTGAGGTCGCCACGTCCTCGCCATTCAAGTAGACGCACTCTGCGCTGCCCTGCACCGGGAACCTGCAACGACAAGGAATGCCACTGCAGCCTCAGCACTCCCCGTGCCCTTTGGCAGCAGTGCACGGCCACGGCACACCGGGGCCACCAGGCTCTGCCCGCTCACAGGACTCACGTCTCCTTGAAGCTGCTGCCATCCACCCACAGCAGGTGTTCACCCCGTCTCCGCAGCCCAAGCCAGGAATCCCCGTTGTCTTTGAATTGTCTCAGAAATTTCTGGGTGGCAAGGAGAGAGGCAGACAGTCAGAAACTGCTGGAGCACCGTGCTCCATCAGCCCCACGGGACTCGCTGCCCCGCTGTGGGACATCCCGCCCAGCTGTCCCAGCCCCACAGCCACCCATCACCCTGCACTCACCAATTCCCCATCCATTTTCACCATGGCCAGCGAGGCCCCGTGTGTCGAGCACTGCTCCTGGCTCCAGCTCCAGTTGCCTTGATCCTGCTGCCCCGACAGGTAGTAGCAGACGTTGCGGTACCCAACCCATTCGTAAGGGCACGCCAGCACCGGGGCTGTCTCCTGCCCTTGTCTGGTTGCTGCAGAGCAAAGAGGACATTAAATGAGGTTATAGCAAGAGGGGGATCGGGCTCTTCTCCCTACCAAGTGGTAAGACAAGGGGAGAGTCTCCCAAGCTACAGCAGGGGAGGCTGAGGTTGTGTATTAGGAGGAATTTCTTTACCCAAGGGGCTGTGGCATTGGAACGGGCTGCCCAGGGAAGTGGTTGAGTCACCATCCCTGGAGGTCTTCAAGACACGGGTAGGTGTAGAACTCAGGAGCATGGTTTAGTGGTGGACTCGTTAAAGGTTGGGCTGGATGATCTCAGAGGGCTTTGCATAGCATGGCTCGGGTTGGAAGGGACCTTACAGATCACCCAGCTGCAACCCCGGCTAGTTCTATAACCCGGCTGCAGGGGGCACGCACAGCTCTGTGTAGAGGGGTGGGATGGTGGTGGCCACTCTGCCCTTACCTATCAGCACAGCAATGATAGAAATCAGCACCACGATCAGGATTAGCAGCCCATTACGCTGTCGGTTGGTTGTGCAAACCTTGCCTGCAGCGGAAGGAAAAGATATTTGTGGTGAGGACGGTGCTGTCCCACAAGCAGCACAGCCCTCGCATCGCCAGCACGACCAGAAGGCGATGCCAGGGGGATCACGGACACCCCTCGACCCCGTTTCCCTCCTCCTTGGCACGGGGTTCACCCCCACAAGTGCTGCAGCGGCAAGAGGACAGCTCAAAACCCAGCTGGGCACTGGCCCTGCACTCACCCAGGCATCTTTGGGTCCTGTTGCTGCCTGTGGGTGCAGCATCTGTGGGCATCTCAGCGTAGAGGGTCACCGCCGTGTCCTGGGGGTCCTGGGGCTGGTCGGGGTCCTCATATTGGGAGGTGAGGCCACTCTGCTCGTCTTGCACCGTAGTGTTCACCGATCCAGGAATGCTTAGCACGTCAGAAGGCATTGGTGCTGCTAAAAAAAAAAAAAAAAACAAAACATAGAAGGCAAGGCTCGGATGCAGTTCCCCTCCCCTGCAAGCCCAGCAAGCGGGGTGATGAGATGGAAAAACGAGGTGATGAGATGGAAAAGCGAGGCTGAAGGAGTGATCCCTGGTCGGCAGGAGACAGCAGCACCACGGGGCTCGGCCCCGTAGCTCCACCAGTGTGCACCCAGCTGCTGAGAAACACCAAGCATATTGTGCAGGGTGTGTTAAGTATCTTCAGAAGAGGAGAAGTGGGAAGGAGTTTGCAATGTCTGCAAAAAGATTCACGCAGCCATTGCGGTTGAGGTTGAGTTCCAACAGCACAAGTTGAAAAGGAACAATTTGGGCAACATGAGGGTTTTATGGCTCTCTTCAACCACACGCTGCGGCATGTGAGCTCACCCGATGCAGTTTTGGCATTGAAAGTGAAGGCAGAGAAGAAGAGGGTAAGAAAAAAAAAACAAACAAACAAAAAAAAACACTGAAAACACACAAAGAAAGGCGGGAAAGAGACAAAAAATTGAAAGAGGGTGGAAAAATGGGAGAGGGCAAAGGAACAACAGCAAAAAAAAAATCTTTAAAAGGAAAGAAAAAAGTTGGGAAACCCACCCTGGCTGGCTGCTCGGCTGCTCCTTCCCTCCCCATCTCAGCCCCTAGCTGAGCATTGCTTGCTCTGAGCATTGCATTGCTTGCAAGCATTGCTTGCCCAGCTGGCCCCACATTTTGCTGCTCAGATGTGGACTTCCCCAGCGGTGCATCAAGTAACTGAGCTCTGCTTCTTCACCAGCTTTTATGAATCTGACAGGGAGTGGCAGCAGTGCTGCCCTATGACCTCATGTCACAGCAGTTGGACGCAAACTATTGCACCATTCCTGCCCTCCCTCCCCCCGTCTCTGCGACGGGGGAGAGAATCAGAAAAGAAAAAAAACCTCTCTTGGAGGGTTCAGCTCTTCTTCTTCATCAGGGTGAGTGTTTTTGTAGTCTCCTTTCCCCATGGCTCTCAAGGAAATGTCAGGTCCCGCCGATCACGTGTACCTGTCCTGTCCTGATGCCGCGACTGCCGGAGCACGCTGCGATAGCAAGGAGAGGGTTGAGCGTTGGGGACCAGCAAAGCCCCCCGGGTGTGAGGATTTTTGGAGGTCTGGGGGGAAACGTAGGGAAAAAGTGGGTGGGAAAAGGGTTTGCAGTTTGCAGGAGGGTGAAGGAAGGAAAAGGGGACAGGAAGATGCACGGGGCGGAGGCACCGGAGTGGGGGAGAAAGGAGCAGGGGCAGGCTAAGGAGCTGCAAGAAAATTCACACAGCACTGCGGCAGCAGCAACTTTCATCAAGCCAGCTGAAAAGGAAGAGTTCTGGGAAACGTGAGGCTTTCGAGGCTCTCCTCGCGGAGCCACGGCGCTGCGTGAACTCGTCAGGTGAAAAGTTTGGGCATTGAAAGAAGGGAGCGAGCGAGAGGAGAACGAGCAACTAAATAAATAAATAAATAAAACACAGCACAAATGCAAAAAGAAAGGCGAGAGAGTAACGAAGAGGGTGGGAAAAGGGGCAAAGGAGCAAATAAATAAGTAAATAACTAAACTTTAAAGCAATGAAAGAAAAAAGTTGGGAAGCGCGCCCTGGCTGGCTGCTCCTTTCCTCCCCGTTTCAGCCCCGAGCCGAGCGGTGCTTGCTCAGCTGGCCCCGAATTTCGCTGCTCGGAGGTGAACTTACCCTATGAGTGTCTTCTCCGGTGTGTTTTGTTTTAATGAGTGTGCGGAGATTTAATTAATCGCACGGACAGCCCATATCACGTGGTCACATTATGTCAGCTGGCGCTCTTAACTACTTCCTGCCATGGCTGCACACACAGCGACATGTATGGAAAAGAAACAAATAAATAATAATTTATTAAAATTATTATTTAAAAAAAAAAACAACTCAAATAACTCAAAAGCTCACTGCTTGCTGCTTGCAGTTGCCTTTACGATGTTATCCTGGCTGCCAAAAGAGGAAGAGGAGCAAATCTCGGATGCTTTTGCTGAAGAAACCCCGTTCACGGGAAGATTTTTAACATCCTGCCCCCGGCGCGGAAGCAGAGGGGGGGAGAAATAATGGCAAAAACCTCCAGATGCTGCATTTTTTTTCTCAGCTGCTCTGACAAAATGTCCCTTCAAAGGGGTGGACAAATGTGCCTTCAAATTCCCTCTTCTGAGGGCAAAACTGGTGATTTTGAGGCTTTTTGAGGTCTGGTTAGCCCGAGGCCACATATTTTTTAGGGCGCATATCCCGTCGGGTGCGTATCCTTTGGGGTGCATATGCTTTAGGGTGTGTATCCAAATAGCCTTTTTTTTTCCTCTCAGAACAGAATTATCTTTTTCTTATTTATTTATTTATTTTTTCCTTGAGGGAGGAGAGGGCAAGGGGGGAGACAGAGCGACAACAACTCCTAGATGATCACGACGGTTTTTCGCGGTGTGAAAAGCCAGTCTGTAGCTGTGACTTGCTACAGCGACAGGAGGACAGGAAAAAAAACAAAGAACAGCGTTTCATTTATATTTTTTTATTATTTTTTTTTTCAGTTTGGTTTGGTTTTGTGTTTCCTTTTTGCAAGAAAATCCTGGAAGAACACAGCCGGAAAGCTGTGCATAGGCAGGGGCTGAGCAAAGGCACCTGGCAGAGCAGGGCAGACAGGATTAAATGCTGGTGTTAATAAAAAAAATAGAAATAGCTAAATTAGTTAATCAATTAAACACTTTCTTAGCTGCTTTCAAGCATGTGTGCCTTTTTTACTGGAATCACAATGAAGCAGTGCCTTGTATCCATCAAAGGGATTTATCTGGGCTTGCACCAGGATGGGGAAAAACACTAAAAGTCACAAAAGCACCTTTTTTTGGCCGTGAGATAGCGCAAGACCCGAGTGTGCCCCTATCTTCTCATTAGGGATGTAATTTACAGGACGGGCCATGAGCCTGGGGGAGGCAGGAGGATCTTGTGCCTCTCACCCGGGCACTAGGCGAGGGTGTTGGTGACCCCAAAAGCTTTCAGGGGCGTGGAACGGCCGTGAGCTGTGGCAGGAAGCTCTGACCCTGCCGCTGGTTTGCACTTCACTGGTGCAGCTCTGAGCATTTTGGTTTCCTGTCCTCCGGACCCCGTCGTGTCCCCTCCACCTGCCGCGTGTCCTCCGCGCCATGGAGGATGAGGATGGCTACATGGCCTTGGACAGGCGATGCAAGCGGGGTGCTGCGGAGAGGCCGGGACCCCCCCGGGACGCAGGTAGTGGGGTCCGATCCTCTGTCCCCACCACGGGTTTGTGAGGGCGAGAGGATACCCCGGGTGGCGATTGCTTGGCAGGGGAAGAAGCGGGGAGGAGCAGCTCTTGGGTTCCCAGAGAGTCGCTCAAGCTGGGGAAACTGAGCGGGGGCTTGGGGGGGACGCTTGCCTGTGATAAGCTCAGTATCGTGGAATAAAAATGGTTTTGCACCAGAACTGGGAACATGAGAAAGCAGAGGAAATGCCAGAGAGGTGGTTCCGTTGTTCCATGAGGGCTGGAGATGGATGAAGTGTGAGAAAAGAAGCATTTTTAGGATCTCTGCTGTACAGTACTCCCTTGCATGGCAAAATGTTCGGCAGTACACCCCCATTTTCTAGAGCCATAACGTTGGTGTAACTGGGAAGCTACAGCTCAGCTTCTCCCCATCCCCTCCAAGTTCCTGATGGCTTTGCTGTAGCCAAAGCTGCCCCACGGCAAGCAGCAAGACCCTTGTAAGGAGGGTCCTGGGGTGGGAGAAGCAGAAAGAAGGTTGTGATCGTTGGGTTTTCACTTGTTTTTTTATTTTTTTTGGTTTTTTTTGTTTTGTTTTGTTTTGTTTTGTTTTGTTTTTGATTTATGTGCAGGTAGCAAAGCATCTGTAAAGACATCTGTCAAGATCTGCTCAAAGAGAGGGGCTCTAAAAAATATTATATTTATATTGTATTTATTAATTTATTTTTATTGATTTATTTGATATTATTTTATATCAATTTATTTCTTTTCATTGTATTTAAATTTTAATTTACAAGAAAGTGCTTTCTGAACAAAACCATGGACTCTTTCAGCTCCTACCACATGCCCACGGTGGCACAGAGTCCTTCTGAAGCTGAGTGTGCTGAGTCACGTGGTGCTGCTGGTGCTGCTGGCGGTGCTCAGTGTGCAGGGTGAGTAAAAACCACTCGTAAACACGTCCAAAACCCAAGCAACCATGAGGGACTTTTTTATTTTATTTCTTTTTCGCCAAGGGGCATTCAGGGTTTTGTCCTAGTGACCATCTCCATTTGGATGGGGACAATTTTGCCCCACATGATGCATCCAACAAGAGTAAAGCCCCTCTGAAAACAAACAAACACAAAACCACAAAAAATAGCTTTTAAAGCAAGGGTGGAGGACACAAGCAACATTTTTATGCTGTTGCAAAAGTTGGGTATAGTCATGACCAGAAAGGGAGCTTGCAAAATAGCTCGGGGAACCCAACTCAGCCCTGCTCGGTTTTCACGACGTTGCCCCTAAACAGCCTCAGTCTAACCCCAAAAAATTTTACCTCCAAGTTTTTCAGAAGGTGCCGACACCTCCCAACGCTCTGCAGAACAAGAGCGAGGCTGGGGGAAGGAGCAGGATGGAGGTGTGCGTGATTCCCTCCCTGCTGCGCTACATCTGCCGCTGGAATGGCTCCACAGGTAACCCCTTCCCCGGGGGGGTCCCTGGGGTGGGATGGGTGTCCCCGGGGGGCTGCAAGCCCAGCTCGGTGTCGATGAGCATGGTGAGGAAGAGCTCGTTTTGCTGATCATCTCCATCCTCTGTAGGCCTCCGGGAGGAGGAGGCACCTCTACACCTTCCCCGTGCTCACCCCACCGTGTCCTCCTTGTGGTGGATGGGTGGGAAAAGTGGGCAGGGAAACTTTGGGAGGGGAGAGAGCTCCTGACCCCAGTGCCTCTTGGCTGGTTTGAGCGAGACCTCGAGCACTTTTTGGGGTGTCTCAGGGCTCCATCTCCTCTCCAGGCCACAGGGGCTGCAAGCTGTGCCCCCAGTCCTGGCAGCTTTTTGGGGACCAGTGCTACCAGGTTCCCAAGTTGACTGGGACTTGGATGGAAGGCAAAAAAGACTGCGAAAGTCGGGGGTCCCATCTGGCCGTGCTCCGAAACACCGCTGATATGGTAAGTGCAGAGTGGAGAAGGCTTGAAAAGGACCCAAAAGTCCTTGGTTTTTGTGGGTAGAGGGGCAAAAACTGCCCCAGAGCTGCTGGTTGGCGTCAGGAGGCTTGGTAGCTCCAAGCCTCTTTAAACTAAGGAGATAACAGAGCAGAATCACCACCAAGAGGGCTTTGGAGGCCTCTTCCCACCTTTGGCATGGGAGGAAGGAGGGACATGGAGCTCAGGGGGAGCCTCTGGTGTCTCGGGCTCTGAATTTAAGCTCTTTCCACCCACTGAGTGAGGCAGCACCCAAGGCACAGGTGGTGTTTAGGGCCCATCTCTTTGAGGATGAACCAAACGGGTTCAAAAAGCCGGCTTTGCACCCCAACGAGCCTCTTGCTGAAGGCCCTTGAAAGCCACCGCTCCTCTTCCATTTCCCAGGAGCACTTAAATGAGGGGATCCAGCAGGACAGCAAGGACAAGCAAACGGTGTGGATCGGATTAAAGACATCCAACTACACATGGAAATGGGTGGACAACTCCTCCTTCGATGCCACCATGTGAGTACAGCTGCAACCTGCGGTGTGCGGAGCAGCTTTGCTCCACTTCTGCCCCAATATCTTCAATATTTGGTGTCTGCAACAGCTTTTTAATCCCCCCGAATGGCTTTATAGCCCAATAGTTGGCTGTACGAAGCACTATAACCCAACATCTAATCACGCCTACGCAGCCAACGTGGTTTTAATGCCCTGGGCATGCTCCAGTGGAGGAAGGAGCCAGATGGTAGTGCAAGCACAGCAATCTGCACGCGCATCTGGGCAAGCCCGCAGCAAGAAGCCACCTGGAGCCCAGTGAGACAGGCTGGGGGAGAAGCTCCCATTGCCCCCTCTCCCAAGAGCAAAAGGAGCTGCTTTTGTTTGCTGATGGTTTTGGTTTGCAGGTTTGGTTCCCTTCAGAGTGTGGAGAAAGGCTGCGTGACCTTCAGAGACAAGAGGCTGGATGTCGATGGCTGTGGGAGCGACCAGAAGTGGGTTTGCCAGACAGAACCCTTCCATCTCCTTTCAAAGACTGCAGGAGATGGAGAGCTGTGCAGTGCCCACTCCGAAAAGCCCAGCCTGCAGGATGCTTGCTGCTAATATCTGGGGTGAAGCCAACCCTCCTCGTTACGGCTCTGAGAGGAATTTCAGGGTTTGAACCCGACCAAGCCCAGCTGAGACTATCAGTGTATGGACAGGTGGAATTAGCATGCAGTTTATTTTTTTTTATTAAATAAAGCATACCAATATGTACATACAGACTGTATTTGTGGAGTGTCCTTCAAATAGGAAGTGTACAGTAAAACAATAGCATGATTCCATAGCACATCAGATTCATAGCTTTCAAGTTCATTATAGGTAAATAATTAATAATTTTATAAATAAGTAAAGAAATGGTTAATATTTATTCATTATTAAATAATGAATAATATAAAACAGGTAAATGTAGAAAAAGATAAGACAATATTCTGCTGTACAATCAGAGAGAAACAGGAAAGTTGCTGACGAGTACAAAAGATTAACTGTAAACTCAAAAAGGGAAAGTCAGTAATACTGTTGTGGCAAAAAGCAGATTCAAGTAAATTTTACCAATTCTTGTGCTAGTTAATCTTGTGGCCCTGGTACGAGCTTTGTGTTTATGGGATCTTTTATTCGGGGTAAATCTTTTGCCTCCAGAGGACGTAGTTGTTGGGCCTGCTGCAGATCCAGTATTTCTCCGTGTGGCAGAGGGCTGAGCTGATCTTCTCCTGGTTTAGGTATGCACAAGGGCCACCTCCCCGCACCTGAAACCTGCAACGCAGACACACTCAGGAGTGAGCAGAAAAGAAAGTAGGAAAACTACCCTAAAAACTGGAAGAAAAGCTGGGGTTTCCTCTCCTGGGAAGGTCACAAGGGGCAGCGTTCAAGGTTTAATAGGGGTTCAGAGCGCAGCACCCTTGGTCCGCACCAAGCCTCCCGTGGAAAACCAGCAGTCCAGTGGCAGGAGAAGGTTCCCGTCCCAAAAGAGGCCATCCCAGACCCTATAAGAACTCCTGGCCTAATTGCCAACCCAAAACACCCAACCCCAACAGGCAGAGGGACTGACCAGTTGTTGAAGGCTGTGCCGTTGGCCCACCTCCACTGGCCGTTGACTTCCTCATGCAGCCCGAACCAGTGGTTTTCTTGGCCCATGTAGCGCTTGATGAAAGCCTTTAGAGAAGAAATAAAATAAAATAAATAAAATAAAATAAAATAAAAATAATCGGGTTTAAGCGATCCTGTCTTCCCAAAACAAAACTCAGCCAGGTTCTGCCTCCAGCCTGCAGAGCACCCTGCAATAGGAAGGTAATTTGATTTGAGAGATGCGAATATTCTTCAATTTCATGGAAAAAGGAAGCCCCTTGAGGGCAAAACTCAGTATAGCACCCATCTAGAATAGGGAGGGAGTTTTGGAGAAAATAACATGATATTGCTCATGCCCCATCCCAGGCTGTTGCTTTTTCCATGGCATCTTCTTCTGGCTTTGGCAGTGGGTGATATTTGGGGGAATGTAGGTTTTCTGTTTGGTCCCACACGTTTTCCACACCAGAGCCGGCACTGGGGCTCGTGCCCAGTTCTCACCAGTTCCTCCTGGCTGTCTATGGAGGTCAGGGAGGCTTCCAAGGCCTTGCACTTCTCCAAGCTGGTGATCCAGTTGGTTTCATTCTCTGAGAAATAGTAGCACTTGCTTTGGAAGCTGATCCACGTGTCTGGGCACATGTGGGAGAATTGGGGATGTGATGAGCGAGACTGCAGCTGCACAACTGTAAAAGGAGAAAACCGAGCAGATGAGATGCATGGACAGCCACCAAAAAAAAAAAAAAAAAAAAAAAAAAAAAAAAAAAAAACGCAGAAAAATAGCATTTTTTTTAATTATATGTATTCCCTTCCAGCAAATGTAAGGGGGTTGGGATGTGCCAAGAAGGGGCACCCCCTTGGAAAAGCTGAGTAGAGCCTGGTTGAGGGGACAAAAGAGGGTGCCCCATGAAGCAGGCTCACTGCTATGCTTGGGGGGCTTCTCATCCTGCTGGGAAAAATCCTGGAAATCCCCACTCCATCCCTGAAACAGGTCCCTGGCCCATCTTCCTGCCCTGGGGATGCTCCAGTGGGACTCACCAACCAAGGCCACCAGCAGAACGAGGACAAGGACACTCAGCACCACACACAGCGGAGCCAGGAGCTTTTGTTCACGATGACATTTCCTTCCCATCCCATGGGGGCTGGAGTCTGGTGGAGAAGAGAGCAGGAGATGTGGGCTGGGTCTTTCCACCCCCCATTTGCCCTTTTTCTGCTGGATCCATGGTTGATCCTGTAGCCCACTGGCTTGGGATAGGAGCTTTGAGGACCTTCTTTGAGGTCCTCCAGATGGAGTTAGAGATGGCTGCATGGTAAAATTCAGGGCCTGTCCTCCCCCCACCTAAAAACCATGGCCAGTGCCCATCCCACCAGTGCCCCACCGAAGCCAGATGTCACTTTCCCGTGTATTACCACTTTGATATTGGTTTTCTTCATCTCTTGGAGGCTTCAGCACTTCTTCTTGCTCGGGGTGAGTATTTTCACAGACTTCTTTCTCCATGGCAGTCAAGGAAGTGTTGGATCTCACTGATCTCATCCACCCGTCTTGTTCTCTGGCAACAACTGCTGGAGCATGATGCAATAGCAAGAAGAGGGTTGAGTGTTGGGGGACCAGCAAAGCCCTCGGGTCTGAGGACTTGTGGGGATCTGGAGGGGACATGGAGAAACCGTGGTTGGGGAGAGGACTTGTGGTCTGCTGGTGGGGAATGGAGGAAGGGTGAAAGGATGGCAGAAAGGGAGAAGGATAAAGAAGAAAAAAAAAGATGAAGAAAGAAAGAGAAGGAAAAAAGAGAAAGAAAAGGAGACAGAGAAAAAGAGAAAGACAGAACTTTAAACTGACTTTAAATGCTAAAAGAAATTAAAGAAATGTATTGCCTATCAGCACTCAAAGCTCAAAGGGAGTTGACATGTGTGACATGAAACACCTCCCCAAACTGTCTCCATCCCAGCAAGAAGCTGAATTTCAATAAAATTAAAAAAAAAAGAGGAGGAAATAAGCCAGCGGCTGACCGTGTTGACATTCTTGGTTTGCAGCCATCCCTTATCACAGTGTAGTATTTTCTGAATATAGAACAGCCTCCTGGCTGCTGTTCAAATAGAGCAGTTCCTGCGCCACAGATCTTGGTACTATTGTTGGAAAATAATCAGCAATGAAAGACTTTGCCTTTGTGGGTGAAAGCTGTATTGGAAAACCAAACATTTAGGAATAAGCTCCTAAGGAGGAGAAAGGTTTTAGTTCTGAGTGAATACAGCAGCACACAGGAAAAACTTGCAGGGGGAACATTCAGTGCCGCGGGACATGCTGGGAAATAGTGTTTTCAAAGAAGTTTTAGGCTTTAATTTGGCAGGGGGGGATAAATAGTGGTAATAAGAGTGGGCTGCAGATACCCCAGACTCCACACGACAAAGCCTGGCTTGGCTTCAGATTTGGCTTGCACACTGGGGAGCCTTTCCGGTGTGCAACCACCCTCTCGGTGAAGAACCTCTTCCTGATGCCCAGCCTAAACTTCCCCTGCCTCAGCTTAACGCCGTTCCCATGGGTCCTATCACTGGTGATTATGCAGAATAGGTCACCTGCCTCTCCACTCCCCCTCGCGAGGCAGTTGTAGACTGCAATGAGAGCTGCACACAGTACTCGAGGTGAAGCTGCACCAGCACAGTGGATAGCGGGACAATCACTTCCCTTGACTAGCGATGCTACTAGCTTGTATCCAGGTTTCATCCCTCTTCCCCCCTAGCCTGCTTTTTTACTGCAGCTCCACCCAGATTATTAATTCTACCGATTAATACTATCTTTTGCTTCTTTTCACCTTTATTCTTTTCATTCCCTCCCAGAAAAAAGCACAACGAAAGCAGCCAGCTGCCTTACCTAGAAGAGAGACTGGGAAAGCCCTCCCAAAGAAACAAACCGAAAAACAAAACAAAAGAACAACAACAAAAACAGATGGAAACGTTTAAAAAGTGAAAGGAAAAAAAAAAAAAAACACCTAGGAGTTCTAAACATCTGCAAGAAGATTTACACAGCACTTATGGTAGCAGGAGCTTCAATAAAGAAAGCTGAAAAGGAACAATTTGGGTAACGTGGGTATTTTTTTGGCTCTTCTCCCAGAAACACATGAGTGGCAAGCAAGTTCACTGGGTGTGCAGTTTTGGAATTAGAAAAGGGAGAGAACAAGAGGAGAATGAGGGAAAAAAACAAACAAACAAACAAACAAACAAAAATATAAAAGCGAGAAAGAGACAGAGGGTAGAAAAAATGGGAGAGGTCAAGGGAACAAAAAAAAACTTAAAGACAAAAAAGAAGGAAAGAAGATGGAAACCCATCCTGACTGGCTGCTCCTTCCCTCCCCATTTCAGCCCCTAGCCGAGTGTTGCTTGCTCAGCTGGCCCCAAATTTTGCTGCTCACACGTGGACTTACCCTAAGAGCAGTGTGTCTACTCCTGGCGTCTTATGTCTTGCTTGTGCTGCAATTCAATGAATGAGAGGAGTAGCTACTGCAGAAGCAGCGAGTGTTACTTAAGAGTGAGGGCAGGGGTGTCGCTCATCCTCATATCCTGCAGAAAAGCAGTGGCTGTAGGAACGCCTCTCCTGACCAATATATGCGAAGTGACTCAAACCTCATTGGCTGACACTTGAACAGAGGTTATACATGTTTGCCTGAGAGCAAAAGTGGAAGGAAAGCAATCCTCTGTTACTTTTATTGAAGAAAGCCAGTGGGAGGAGTTTAAGGCCCCCAGGATGAGTAATGCTATATGTAATACAGTTAATTTTTTTAAGAGTTGGCTTGCAAAAACTTGCCCGCAAAGTGAGCTCCACGGTAATGTGGCTCACCTCTTCCTGTGGCAAAACTGAAGTCTCAGAAGGACTTTGAGATGTGGTTTCCACTCAAAATATACATTTGTCCCCTCAAAATAGGATTATCTTTTTGTTTGTTTGTTTGTTTTCTTGTGGGTGCAGACTGCAAAGGGGAGATGGGGAGAGGACGACTCCCAGGAGATCAAGATGATTTTTTCCCCTTGGGATGGGCAAACACACGGTTAGGGGCTCAGAAAGGAGACCCAGTTTCCATCTGTTGTGGGTTTACTTGGCAATATTTCGGTAGCAGGACTCCACGTCCCAAAGGACATCGAGCCCCACACGATGCAGCCGAGTCTCTGCACATTTGGGGAGCCTGAAGAACCCTGCCAGGAGCACGAGGGATGAATCCGATGGGGAGAAGTGTGCTGGGGGAGGGAGGATGAAACCATCTGGGCAGAAAGAGTTAAATGACCGTGATTTCCACAGTACTGAGCAAGATGACTGTTATAAATGAGGTCTCAACTCAATCTGAATTTTGTAGCATGGCGTAGCAGTCAGAGCAGGAAACAAGACCGCAGCTCCCTCACTATCTGGCAAACCACACGTTTGTGATTGTGGCCCCACATGGCTCTTTAAGGCCTCAGAGACTGCTCACCAGGTGCCGAGCAACCTTGCCATTTTTAGTTGCAGAGTCCCACACCTTGACCTCAGTTTAGTCCCATATTTCAGGCTTATAAACTGTCTGATTGTTAAGAAGGAGAATAAGCTGTAAGGTTACCAGGACTTTGTTCCTAAGGACGTATGATTCCCCATAATGCGGAACTGATAACCAGCGAGGGGCAGTTGTGTGCACAGGTCCGCTTCTCTCAGCTCGAGCTTCTCTGAGCAGTTTGGCGAGTCTGGCCGAAGCTATCTTTATGAGGCAATCAATGTGCCTGTTCCCGTCCTGGTCTCCATTCTGCCAGCCTGTTCTTCTTCACTTCTTTTTCCTGCTTCTTTATTGATGTATTCCATCGTACCGCCTTTTTTTTTTTTTATCTTGAGGGCAGGCTCCCCTCTTATACCCTTCTCCCCACAGCAGTTCTTTTCAAAACAACTTTTCATTGGTCAAACAACTTTGAATATAACAACAACAGCAAACACCCAGAAAGTTCCATGCCTTAATGGCTGGAGAACAAGAGACCAGCTGGAGAACAAGAAACTGGAGACTGCATGGAGTCTCCTGAATCACCCTTCTTTGTTCCCTCTAAACTCTTTTATATTCCTGATGGCCTGGTCGTTAAGAGTCTAATTTTATCTCAGTCACGGGGTTTTCCAACCCCCATGGCCACATTCCCAAATCTCCCCCTTCTTTATTAATATCAACCATTTTCTCGACACGAATTACCACTCCATAGATAACAAATTGTAGCACAAGTTCTGAGTTCTGAGAAATCGTTGCCATCGGCTCTGCCTTCACCTCCTCCTGGCTGTGCATGCACAGTGCCTGCTGGTGGTCGTGGGCCGGGTCCTCAGGATGAAGGCCATATGTCTTCCTCGCTATGGACTTTTCGCCTCAGCCACAAAACTCATCTAAACCGGTTCTTGCTCAACAGAGAATGTGCTATCTTCCCATTTTATTGCTTTTCATGTCTTGCTAGCCAGTCTTTACAATTGTTACAGATATCCCTTGTCTTCCAGGATTATCCCATCTCAGTCCTTTCCTTGTGGTTAGTTTCCGATGTACATCTGTGTTAGCTAACACTTGCAAAATCACCATGGGGTGACTTCTCTAGACCTGCTATAGTTCTACAGTTAGCCCTTTAGCATCTGTTCGTTCCTTCAGGGCCATATCCCCCATTTCCATACATGGCTCATACAGCATGTATTATTGAAGACAACGAAGAGAAGGTTCATTAACGCACATCGGATGCTCGGCCCTTGCCTGGGAAGCAGGGCTCCAGCATGGGTCACGGTTTTGCAAGAAGACAAAGCAGCCCCTTTCTCACATTTCCCCTGAGCTTCCGTTGCTGAACTTGAAAGGATGAGGAGCGTGGTTTCTGGTGGTTTGGGTCGATTTTCCTAGCTGTGCTCCTCTGGTGGACACAGTGGTGTAATGGCTTAACCCGACTGACAGCTAAGCACCACTCAGCCAGTTCTCCCCCCACCTCCCCTCCCTGCCCCTTGGCACTGGGGAGAGAATCAAAAAAAAAAAAAAAAAAAAAAAAGTAATTAAAATGAAAGCTTTTGGACTGAGACAGTTTCTTAAGACAAAAAAAAAAAATAATAATAATTTTATAATAATAAATGGTGTGGAATACCCTTTGGGACAGTTTGGGTCATCTGTCCTGGGTCTGTCCCCTCCCAGCTCCTGCTGCACCCCCAGCCTGCCCGGTTGCAGGACAGAGCGAGAAGCTGAAAAGTCCTTGGCTTGGTGTAAGCACTGCGACAATTAAGACATCAGCGTGATATCAACATTCTTCCCATCCTAAATCCCAAGCACAGCACCATAGCAGCTACAAAACGAGCACCGGGCGAGCACTTTGGACTTGCTCTTGGGGCTCTGCCAAGAGGGCCGTAGGGTTCTCGTGGGGATGTTGCCACCTGCTGTTTCCATCAGGCAGCACCACTTGCTTACGAGGCATCCCTTGCTTACAAGCCAACCCAAAACCTTTTTCTATTCACCTTTTTAACCAGACTATAGATATACATATATTTATTTACATATATTGATTCAAAGATCGAAGCCGAAATTTCTAAGTGACGAAGTATCCTTTATTGTCAGTGCTGGATGCACAGGGGATCCTTCCACCTAACGTGCATGTTTGAAGTAACAAACTATCTCATATTTATACAGCAAAACAATGAATATTCAATTAATGCCTATACATATTAATTACCTAAATCCGCCTACTCTTGCTTTGTATGCTAATTAGCTTATCAGTCCTTGTGCAAAGCCTCCCAAGAATTGTGGGCAGGGGTCTTCAGGACATGGGCAGTGGTCTTTGGGAGGAAGACCGTGTAGGGAACCATGGATGTAGATCATGGAAAGCTGGTGGGATGATTCCCATGACTGGAGCGTGGCTGTTGATGGCTACGAACTGTTCAGAAGGGAGGAAATAATTCCTATATTAGGAATTGGATAGATTGTGAAGAGCTCTGCCTGAGAAACAGCCATGACCAGGTGGAGAGCTCGTGGGTGAAAATCAAGGATCGGTCCGGTAAAGGACCGGTGGTTGGGGTCTGCTACAGCCCACCTGATGAGTATGTTGGCGAGGCCTTCTTGCTTCAGCTACAACAACTGTTGTGCTCACAAGCTCTTGTCCTGAGGAGGATTTCAACCACCCAGATATCTGCAGGGATAGCAGCATGGTGAGATCCAGACAATCCAGGAGATTCCTGGAGTCTGTTGAGGATAACGTCCTGGTCCAGGTAATAGACAGACCGACACGAGGTGTAACCTCACTAGACTTGGTGCTCACCAGTGTGGAAGAGAGCTTTACAGAGGTTACGATTGCCTGGTGACGACCACTACCTGGTGGAGTTGGTGACCCTGAGGAATACGGGTCTGACAAAAAGCAGAGTCAGGACCCTGAACTTCAAAAAAGAGGACCCTGAACTTCAGGAGAACAAACTTCTGTCTGCTCAAGGAATTACTGGCTGGGATCCCCCAGGAAACTGTCCCTAAGGCCATAGGAATGGAACATATACACGTATATACGTGTATAAAAATATATTTCACAGAATAAACGGAAGTTAGGAATTGGAAAGGAGCTTGAAAAATCATTTTGTCCATGTATAAAAAATAATAATAACAATAATAATAACATGGAACACAATAAAGTGCGATGTGGTCGATGCTCTTCAGATGATGTGGAGATAAGCAGCCCCAGGTCTGGTCCGTAAGGTTTGGGTCTTGTTCAGCTCTGATGTTAGTCAGCACCTCTTCCATCTCAGGTTCCATCCTTAGTCATCAAGCTTCAGTTTTGACCCCAAAACCACAGACGCAAACACTTTAAAGGATTTCTGAAGAGCATCATCCTTCATCAATGAGAGGAGCCGCCAGTGTCCAGCACAGGGAAGGTCCTTTCTCCACCACCTTTCTCAGGAGCTGCCCCCACAGCCTGGGGCTTGCTGCAGATATAAGGCCGGCTCTGCCAACAGCTTGAGGTCGCCACGTCGTCGCCATTCAAGTAGACGCACTCTGCGCTGCCCTGCACCGGGAACCTGCAACGACAAGGAATGCCACTGCAGCCTCAGCACTCCCCGTGCCCTTTGGCAGCAGTGCACGGCCACGGCACACCGGGGCCACCAGGCTCTGCCCGCTCGCAGGACTCACGTCTCCTTGAAGCTGCTGCCATCCACCCACAGCAGGTGTTCACCCCGTCTCCGCAGCCCAAGCCAGGAATCCCCGTTGTCTTTGAATTGTCTCAGAAAGTCCTGGGTGGCAAGGAGAGAGGCAGACAGTCAGAAACTGCTGGAGCACCGCGCTCCATCAGCCCCACGGGACTCGCTGCCCTGCTGTGGGACATCCCGCCCGGCTGTCACCCATCACCCACAGCCACCCATCACCCTGCACTCACCAATTCCCAGTCCCGTGTCACCATGGCCAGTGAGGCCCCGTGTGTCGAGCACTGCTCCTGGCTCCAGCTCCAGTTGCCTTGCTCCTGCTGCCCCGACAGGTAGTAGCAGACGTTGCGGTACCCAACCCATTCGTAAGGGCACGCCAGCACCGGGGCTGTCTCCTGCCCTTGTCTGGTTGCTGCAGAGCAAAGAGGACATTAAATGAGGTTATAGCAAGAGGGGGATCGGGCTCTTCTCCCTACCAAGTGGTAAGACAAGGGGAGAGTCTCCCAAGCTACACCAGGGGAGGCTGAGGTTGTATATTAGGAGGAATTTCTTTACCAAAGGGGTTGTGGCATTGGAACGGGCTGCCCAGGGAAGTGGTTGAGTCACCATCCCTGGAGGTCTTCAAGACACGGGTAGGTGTAGAACTCAGGAGCATGGTTTAGTGGTGGACTCGTTAAAGGTTGGGCTGGATGATCTCAGAGGGCTTTGCATAGCATGGCTCGGGTTGGAAGGGACCTTACAGATCACCCAGCTGCAACCCCGGCTAGTTCTATAACCCGGCTGCAGGGGGCACGCACAGCTCTGTGTAGAGGGGTGGGATGGTGGTGGCCACTCTGCCCTTACCTGACAGCACAATAATGATAGAAATCAGCACCACGTTCAGGATTAGCAGCCCATTACGCTGTCGGTTGGTTGTGCAAACCTTGCCTGCAGCAGAAGGAAAAGATATTTGTGGTGAGGACGGTGCTGTCCCACAAGCAGCACAGCCCTCGCATCGCCAGCACGACCAGAAGGCGATGCCAGGGGGATCACGGACACCCCTCGACCCCGTTTCCCTCCTCCTTGGCACGGGGTTCACCCCCACAAGTGCTGCAGCGGCAAGAGGACAGCTCAAAACCCAGCTGGGCACTGGCCCTGCACTCACCCAGGCGTCTTTGGGTCCTGTTGCTGCCTGTGGGTGCAGCATCTGTGGGCATCTCAGAGTAGAGGGTCAACGCCGTGTCCTGGGGGTCCTGGGGCTGGTCGGGGTCCTCATATTGGGAGGTGAGGCCACTCTGCTCGTCTTGCACCGTAGTGTTCACCGATCCAGGAGTGCTTAGTACGTCAGAAGGCATTGGTGCTGCTAAAAAAAAACAACAGAGAAGGCAAGGCTCGGATGCAGTTCCCCTCCCCTGCAAGCCCAGCAAGCGGGGTGATGAGATGGAAAAAAGAGGTGATGAGATGGAAAAGCGAGGCTGAAGGAGTGATCCCTGGTCGGCAGCAGACAGCAGCACCACGGGGCTCGGCGCCGTAGCTCCACCAGTGTGCACCCAGCTGCTGAGAAACACCAAGCATATTGTGCAGGGTGTGTTAAGTATCTTCAGAAGAGGAGACGTTGGAAGGAGTTTGCAATGTCTGCAAAAAGATTCACGCAGCCATTGCGGTTGAGGTTGAGTTCCAACAGAACAAGTTGAAATGGAACAATTTGGGCAACGCGAGGGTTTTATGGCTCTCTTCAACCACAGGCTGCGGCATGTGAGCTCACCCGATGCAGTTTTGGCATTGAAAGTGAAGGCCGAGAAGAAGAGGGTAAGAAAAATAAAAAAAAAAAAAAAAAAAAAACACTGAAAGCACACAAAGAAAGGCGGGAAAGAGACAAAGAATTGAAAGAGGGTGGAAAAATGGGAGAGGGCAAAGGAACAACAGCAAAAAAAATCTTTAAAAGGAAAGAAAAAAGTTGGGAAACCCACCCTGGCTGGCTGCTCCTTCCCTCCCCATCTCAGCCCCTAGCTGAGGGAAGGAGCAGCCAGCCAGGGCAGGTTTCCATCTTCTTTCTTTCTTTTTTGTCTTTAAGATTTTATTTTTTTTTTTTTTATGTTTCTTTGCCCTCTCCCATTTTTCTACCCTCTGTCTCTTTCTTGCTTTTCTTTATGTGTTTGTGTTCTTTTTTTTTTTCTTCCTCTTTTTTTTTTTTTTTTTTCTCATTGTCCTCATTCTCAAATTGGCAAGAAATTTACCTCCAAAATTTGCTGTTGCGACAAAACTGAAAGCAGCAAGACCTGAAGTCACATCCTTTGCTGTCTTCTCACCTTGCCTTCTCCTCGCCTTGTCCTCCCTCTGGTGTCTATGGGTTTAATAACCACAAAGGGCTCGTTTTTTCAGTCCTAGACTAACTGGTCCAGGGCAAGAAACCTGTGGCCATCTGCCAATGGCCTTGCTGTCACATCTGCTCATGCAGAAATGGTTTTCGTGCCCCTTCCCATCCATGGTGGGCTGGGACCTATCCTGGCACTTTCCCCATGAGATCTTGGGTGTCCGTGACACAGAAAGGAGGTGGGATGGGGATCCTACTCCAGCAGCTTTCGGTCCTTCTCCCACTATATTTTTTAGGGGAGCTCCAAAACCTGGCTGGGCTCAGCCAGCTCAAAGCAGGTGATGGATTCAGCCCCGGCCCTAAAACCAGTGCGTTCCCCTTCCCGAGAAACAAACATGGTTGTGCTCACACTGCCCCAGTGGAGAGCTTTCTGACGGGCAAAAACGCAGTGAGAAGAGGGGGAAAGCACCAAAATGTATCCCAAAGTGCCCCTCGATGCTGGAAATTCTGGGGAAGGCTGAGCCATATCCTCTACGCAACTACCATAGTGAGCTGTATCCTCTTTGAAACTATCTGAAAGGAACTTGTGGTGAGCTGGGGGTCGGCCTCTTATCACAGATAATTAACGATAGGACTAGAGGAAATGGCCTCAAGTTGTGCCAGGGGAGGTTCAGGTTGGAAATCTGGAGAAAATTTTTCCTCAGAAAGAGTGATTAGGACTTGGAAGAAGTTGCTCAGAGAGGTGTCGCAGTCACCAAGAGATGGTAGAGTTCAAGAGACCTCAATAGTTAACCAGGGAACTGCTTGGCAAACTCAAGTGGGAGAGGAGTGTCTAAAGGTCATGGAAGGAGGGGCTGGCCACGTGGGAGGAATAGAAGGCTGTTAGCGAATGTAGGGAGGCAACTAGGAAAGGAAAGGCCTCCCTAGAATTCAACCTTACCCTAGGGGTAAAGGACAGAAAAGGGCTTATTTAAATACGTCACAGATAAAATTAACATTAGGGCATAGTAAGCACACTTTGCTTCACCAAGGGAGTTGTGCTTGACCAAGCTGACAGCTTTTTATGAGGACATAACTGGGTGGATAGATGATGGTAAAGCAGCGGACGTGGCTATCTTGATTTCAGTAAAGCCTTTGACACCGTCTCCCACGGCATCCTTGCAGCTAAACTGAGGAAGTGTGGTCTGGAAGATGGGGTAGTGAGGTGGGCCGTGAAGTGGCTGAAGGGAAGAAGCCAGAGGGTTGTGGTCAATGGGACGGAGTCAAGTTGGAGGCCTGTATCTAGTGGAGTCCCTCAGGGTTCGGTACTGGGAGACCACGACAGGTTGGGGAATTGGGCAGGGAGACCTTATGGCTCCCTACAGCTACCTGAAAGGAAGGTGTGGGAGCAGGGGGTCAGCCCCTTCTCACAGATAACTAGTGATAGGACCTGAAGGAACGGCCTCAAGTAGTGCCATGGGAGGTTCAGGTTGGAAATTAGGGGACACTTCTCAGAAAGAGTGGTCAGGCCTTGGGACGGGTTGCCCATGGAGGTGGTGGAGTCACTGTTCCTGGGGGTGTTCAGGGAAAAGTTGGATGTGGTGCTTGGGGACATGGTTTAGGGGGTGACATTGGTTGTAGGGGTGTAATACACAATAAATGTTTGTTCATTGTCTTTTGTATTATAAAAACAAGGAGTTCTGTTTGAGGAGCGGGAGTTGCAAAAGCTTCCTGCTGAAGTAAGGAGCTGTATAATGCTTGGCTAGACACTATGAAAATTCTTTTGATTAATGTAACAAAAAAGAGAACCCCCTCCCCTTCTCTCCTTCTGCATCCCAGTTGCCTCTTTTGTTCAAAGACACTGCTGCAAAGCTCACGTAACCATCTCCTGATAAGTTGCTAAACTAGTGTATCAACATCCTGCCTTCCTGTCTCACGCTGGGCCAACATGACCAAAAAAAAAAAAAAAAAAAAAAAAAGAAGTTGAACCACAATGCCGAGGAAGACTACGGCCTTCATCTTCACGACCACCAGAGGGACAGAGACGACCCCTTAGCAACAGTGCGCGCAGTCGCAGAATATACTAGGATGTGCTGCGTAATCCCAGAATTACCAAGATATAAAAAGGGACCCTGGTGGGGGTGAGGTGTGGGCCGTTGGTGGAGCCGAGACTCCCCGGCTGCCCAGTGCTGTTTTGCTTGCTGTTGCTTACTCAAAAAATTCCTTTCTATTATTAATGCAATGCTCTCTGAAAATTAATTAAGGGGGCAACTTATAACAGGGGGACGGATGGGCCTCCATTTTGGGGGTCTTTTCCCGCCTTGATGATTGATTCTTTGAATATCTGAAGTGAAACTAGACAAGGGCACACAAATACACGCAGCCACTTCCTCCACACCCCTTCTGCCGTTTCATTTCCCGGAAATTTTATGGTTTTGTTGCTCAGTGCTCTGGAAATCACGCCCACTCTTTAACTCTTTGCTGCCCGGATGGTTTCATCTTCCCTCGCTCAGCACACCTGTCCCCATCAGATCTGTTATAAAGAAACAAAGAAATGAAAGAAATAAAGAAACGTCCTTAGAAACAAAGGCTGTCCTGGTAACCTTACAGCTTATTCTCCTTCTTAACAATCAGACAGTTTATGATCCTGAACATGGGACCAAATTGAGGTCAAGGTGTGGGACTCTGCAACTAAAGAGAACAAGGTTGCAGTGGGATTGCTCGGCACCTGGCAAGCAGTCTCTGAGGCCTTAAAGAGCCCTGTGGGGCCACAGTCATAAAAGTGTGGTTTCCCAGATAGCGAGTGTTATAAATGAAGATACAACTCAATTTGAATTTAGTAATATTTATAAAAGAATATTTATAAAAGGCAAGTAAACAGCGCTGGGTGTGCGGGGAGTCTACGCTCCACCAACACGCACCCGTGAACATCAAACATTCTAAATATACAGAACATTTCTTTTACATACTAAACCCGAGTACACCTATACATATGTGCAATCAGAAAAGGTAACAAACAATCCTTTACGTTCCATGACTTAACAGTCTCCATTTTCCATTCCTTTTCTTGATTACAAACAAGTCTCCATTTTCCATTCCTTTTGAACAATATGTCTCGCTCCCAGTTGTCAAGCAACTCAGCCTTCAGGCCTTATGTATCCTGTTCTTCCCGGATTGAAGAAAAGCATATCCATCTCCTTTTGAAGGTCAATAGGGCCTGGATCAAAAGGCACGTCCAGGTCAGCAGGGGGCCGAACAGCAAAAGCCTTCGATGGCTGTAGCAGCACAGGGGCCCATGGCGTAGCAGTCAGATCAGTAAAGGACCCCGCAGCTCCCTCACTATCTGGCAAGCCACACGTTTGTGATTGTGGCTCCACATGGCTCTTTAAGGCCTAAGGTGCCGATTTAATTGCTCGGCACCTGGCGAGCAATACCACTGCAACCTTGTCGTTTTTAGTTGCAGAGTCCCACACCTTGACCTCAATTTGGTCCCATATTTCAGGCTCATAAACTGTCCGATTGTTAAGAAGGAGAATAAGCTGTAAGGTTACCAGGACAGTCTTTGTTCCTAAGGACGTATGATTCCCCATAATACGCAACTGCTTACCAGCGAGGGGCAGTTGTGTGCACAGGTCCACTTCTCTCAGGCTGAGCTTCTTCCCAGCTCCTGTGCACCTATTTCCAGCGACTTTCAGTACGAGCTTCTCTGAGCGGTTTGCTGAGTTTGGCCGAACCTATCTTCATGAGGCAATCAATGTGCCTGTTTCTGTCCTGGTCTCCGTTCTGCTAGCCTGCTCCTTTTCACTCCTTCTTTCTGCTTCTTTATTGATGACATAACTTCATCACATCATGTTGCCTTCCTTTTTTATCTTGAGGGCAGGCTCCCCTCTTATACCCTTGCCTCCACAGCAGTTCTTTTCAAAACAACTTTTCATTGGTCAAACAACTTTGAATGTAACAACAACAGCAAACACCCAGCAACTTCCATGCCTTAATGGCTGGAGAACAAGAAACTGGAGACTGCATGGAGTCTCCTGAATCATCCTTCTTTGTTCCCTCTAAACTCTTTTATATTCCTGATGGCCTCATCATTAAGAGTCTGATGTTATCATCAACCACGGGGCTTTCCAACCCCCATGGCCACACTCCACATCTCCCCCTTCTTTATTAATATCAACCAACTTCTTGACACGAATTATTATGCTTGATATCCTTTGGGACATGGAGTCCTGCTACTGAAACCTTGCCACGTAAACCCACAACACATGGAGACAGGCTCCCCTTTCTGAGCCCCCAACCGTGTGTTTGCACATCCCACAGGGGAAAAATCATCTTGATCTCCTGGGGGTTGTCCTCACCCCTTCTCCCCTTTGCCCTCTGCACCCACAAGAAAACAAACAAACAAACAAACAAACAAACAAACAAACAAAAAGATAATCTTATTTTGAAGGGACAAAAGGTTATTTTGAGCAGCCCACCAGACCTCAAACACCTTCAGAAACTTCAGTTTTGCCCCAGGAAGAGGTGAGTCAAAGCCACATTACTGTGGCCCCCACTTTGCAAACCTTTGCAAAGTACATGTAGCTCAGAGGGAAAAACCTTGTATTGTATTGTATAAGGACATGCAGAATTACTCCCCCCGGGGGCCTTAAGTTCTCCCTGTTATAAATTAGACCACACAATTTACTGGTCTATTGAAATTATTTTATTAATCAAGTAAGCAGACACAAGCAAAACAGCGCTGGGCGGCTGGGGAGTCTCCGCTCCGCAACAGCACGCAACTTCCCTTTCCAGGGTTGCTATTTTATAGTAGTCGAGTTCCAGCTTATCGAGACTTGTTGAACTGGCTGAGGCTGCGCAGTCTATTGTTGAGAGGGGGGTCGTTGTTCCTCTGCTGGTGATCACGATTGTGCTGTATTCAGGTGGGGGTAGTGAAGCGACAAACAGGATGTCTGGTTCCATTCAAGGATGTGTATCCAATACCCCCTCCTGCTACCTGCTTGCTTAATCCTCCCCTTTACCAAGGCCGTTAAATTGCACAACCTTATCTCCTCAGCAAATTCTCCAAATTCCTCAGACAATGAACAAACCCCCACTAATTTATCACAATCCCTCCTTTTTCTTTTTCTAACATATTTTGTTCATTGAATTTTTGCAATATTTGCTTGCTGAGCATCAAGGTTTCTGCATCGTCCTTCTCCTGCTCAAGAGATTCATACTTAGCACGCACGAGCATAAGATGAGCTGCCTCTAATCAGCTTTTCACAATTGCGATTACTCGATTGAATATACATGGTCCAAAAGTCAGTGCTAATATAAGTAACAACAAGGGCCCCGCTATGGTTGATAGCAGGGTAGAAAGCCAAGGTGAGCAATTAAACCAGGATTCATACCAATTCTGACGAGCCTCATTGTCCCTTTTGTGTTTTTCTAATCCTTCCCGCAATTTAGTAAGCAATTCCAATTCCTGCACCTGCAGCCCCGAGGGCCATTAAAGTGGCTAAGGTGACGGCCGTAATAGGCTCCCTCTTTACCAGATGGTATTCAGCCACTGTGTGATGGGTATACATATACTCTTCAGTGTGGTATAGAATCCTTGGTATAATGACCACCTGTACACAAAAATCATGAGGTGTGCTAAACAATTATAAAGATAAGCAAGGAGTGACTCCCAACGATGAACATACCCACCTAGTGTTATTTAGGTAATAGTCTCACAACCCCATTTAGCGCAAAAATACTCATTTGGGTAATTACAGTAACTTCTTCCTGGATTAGAAGCTGGACACAAATAGAAATCTGATTGATTATTACACGGTCTCACAGTCGTTATGTTACAAAGGTCAGTCTTAAAGCTAGGAGCACCAGCCGTAGTGATTTGCTGCACCGTGGTGCTGTCATCCTGTCTTATTAGATTCCACTGAAAAGGCTGGTGCGGATGGTGTTGAGTCGCTATGCAGGATGAAATCACTGCGAGAACCCCCAAATACCAATAGGAATGGCTGAGGCCCATTTCTTTCCCCACTTATTCACTCCTCTGCCTCACTCGTCAGTTGGGTTGCAGCCAACTACGAGGGTTTTAGTTCTTCTCGGCAGCAGTAGAGTTCTTCAGGGGAGAGCCTTTACCTTAACCCATGGCACCTATCGGGTTCATCGCAATGTGAGCTTCAGGTCTTTGTTCCCTGGAGCGATCTCCCACTTCTCGTCACAGATGGGTCCTTTAACACGGCTGGCATGTGTCCATCCTTTCTCCGCAATTCGAATAGCCGTTTCTGTGGTAAGCAAAACAACATAGGGGCCTTCCCCATCGTGGTGTTAAAGAAGTCTCTTTCCAAGTCATAATTAGAATTGAGGGGGATCAAGTGGCAATTCCAAGTCATAGGGCATACCGTGTAGCATTTCAAAAGGAGAAATTCCTACATCAGTTCTGGGCTGTGTCCATATGTTTAACAGTGCAAGAGGTAAGCATTTTACCCAAGAAGCCTTAGTTTCCAGCATAAGTTTTGTTAGTTGTTTCTTAATTTTCAACAATTCCCTGAATCCTCTCTGCATTTATTCTTTGTTTTCCTTCAGACATTAGATGCCTTAAATACCTGACTTCTCTTTCTCCATATTGTAATTTATTTTTCAATACTCCCAAGACCTGCTTTCCCAGAAAGTTGAATAGCTTGTTAGTAGCTTTCTTCACAACTCTTTTCTCCTGTCCTGACAATAGAAAACGATCCACATGTTTGTTAACATTAATACCTCCTTGGGAGGTTGTAATTGCTCCAAAATCTTTTTTAGAACTTACCAAATAGACAGGTGGCCCTGTAAACCCCCTGAGGTAAAATTGTCCACCTATATTGTTGCTTCCACCCCCATTTCAGGGTCTTTCCAGTCAGAGGTGAATATACATGTATGTTTGCTCTCAGGGCCAGAGAGCACTCCATTAATAACACTGTTATTCCAGTCTAACAATTTACTATTTGAATGCCCAATTTAATCATCAAATCCCTTCCCAACAAGTTAGTCCCTTCCTTGGGTACATACAATAATTACGCAGTGATCATTTTATCCCCTAGTCTCAGCTTGGTATCCCCCAAAAGTGGCACTGTTATCCCAGCCCCTTCTACCCCCATCACTTTTTAGGGTTTCATTAGTTAATTTAATCCCTGATACTTTACAAGTCAGTAATGACCTAGCTGTTCCCCAGTGTATTTGGTTTGATGGCAAGTTTCGGGGGCTGTGAGTGGGGGGTGGGGGGAAACTGCAGTGGCAGTCCCCGTGAGAAAAACCCAGAAGCCTCCCCGTGGCAGATAAGGGACAATCTCATCTGGCCCCAAGGGTGCCCACTGCTGCCCAGAGCCAAGCCATGAGCAACACAGTCCGTGCCTCTGTGAGAGCACATCCACGAAAACAAACAAACAAACAAAGAAACAAAAACCTGCTGCTCAACAGCAGCTGGGAGAGCAAGGAGTGAAAAACCTCCCCGCAGACGTCAAAGTCAGTGCAAAAGGAGAGGGAGGAAGCGCTCCAAAGCCCCCCTGTGGCCTGTGGCTCCTGGTGGAGCAGGCTGTCCCCCCCCATTCCCCTCCCTGATACTTGGGAAACTGACCAAACACCACAGCAAATACACCAAAACTTCTAGACTGTTACTTAGATAATGCCTACATCCCCTTTCCCTGCTCATTCAACTTCAAACAGCTCTGTCAAATGCTACATACCACACCTTTAACACCTTCAGTAACCTTTTTTTTTTTTTTTTTTTTTTTTTTTTTTTTAAACACTTCTTTCTATCTTTCTTTCTACAGCCTGTACTTTCACCAAAGTCTCAGTCAAGGGCCAACTTACTTCCATACATTTCTCCCTCCAGGATGCTGAAACAACATATCAGTATACCATATTTCATCCCATTTTCCTTCTTTCCTCCTTCTTCCACTCCAGATATTCCTATTCGAAGTGGCCAGCTTGGCCACATTTAAAACATCTTATCAAAGCCTGTCAGGCCATAGGACTCAGGCCACAACACAGGCAGCCTTCTTTGCCTGCCATTCCTTCATCTCTCTTCCTCTCCTTTCCATCCTCGCCCTGACTCCCCCTGAAGATTTTCTTCCTCTTTCTCCAACCCTCTGCATCACTACCCGCTGCACTGTCAATACCATTAGTTTCGCTCTCTGCTTTTCCTTCTCATCTCCCCTCCGGACACACACCTCCAGGGCCTGCCGCAGGAGGGTCCCCCAGTGACTGTTCACTACATCCCCCCACCTTCAGGAGCATTTTCTGCGTGTCTTGCCAGGCTTTAATCACACAATGAACTTTCAAGAGCCCTTGGGATACCGGGTCCTCGGGACTCATCCCCGAGTACTTTCTCATTCTGACCCCAAGTCTCTCATATGATTTCTGTGTTGCACACTGTTATTATTCCAGCCAGGATTGGCAAGTGGGTATTTCTGCTCTGCTGGTATTACCCCTGGTCCTGGAGGATGAGCTCTTTCCCATTCTTGTATAGCAGCTCTCCTCCTGATCATTCCCATTTCTTTCCCTGTAAACAACATACTTATAGACATAATTCCCTCCCCCAAGAGTATAAGTCAGGTCATAGGAACTGGTCTAATTGTTCAGCTAGGCTGTTGGGGTCCTCGAATAAAGACTTCCTCTCCTTCTTAAAAGTCCTAACCTCTCTGCTGGTAAGGAGGGGGGGTAGTTCACCTAAGAGGATACACAGTTAGTGTTAGTACTGTTAGAATCAGGGAAGGCAAAATTCTCAATATATCTTCTACCTTGTTCTAATTCTTGACAGAGCCTAGAGTACGATCCTTCTTTTAGGGACAGTGTTAATTACAGTCACTGTCTCCCTTCCTGGAGTGACTGCTGCTGCCACGGGTACAATATTAGGATTATAGGGAGCATAACTTGGCTTCTTCTCCGAAAAAGGAATCTTATTGTTTACACATAAATTTAAAGCCTGAATTTTCATCAGACCCATATTTTGTCCAAAATACTGCTGTTTCCTTAATTGGTTCTTTTGTCCAGACTGATACACAATATTTAACCTTTTTTTTTTTTTTTTTTTTTTTTTTTTTACAATCTCCTCTAATTTTGGGATTATGTTTCCAATTTCTTATCATTCTTCAGGAAGAACTGTTGGTAGGCACTCCCCCAGGAATATCTCCCTGTCCCCTGGAACTCATATTTCCCATTTTTCCTAGCCCTCGTCAGTATGTTGCTACAGAAATTTCCCTTCTGCAGTGTACCACACACTAACGTTCCAATTCTGGAAAATGAGGGTGTACTGCCAAGGACTTCCCCGTGCAAGGGTTACCGCACACCTATGAGTTTACTAGATTCCCTGGTGTACTTCCAAGCACTTCCCTGTGCAAGGATTACCATACACCAAATTTCCCTGGTGTACTACCCAGCACTTCCCTGTGCAAGGGTTACTGTATACCAAATTTCCCTGGTGTAGTGCCAGCACTTCCCCGTGCGAGGGCTTACCATACACCAGATTTCCCGAGACTCTTCACACAGAGTCTCACCCGACCTCCAAAGTAATACTTAATATTTCTTACCTTGGTCTGTGCACAGAGTTACCGGATCGATTCTTAAAAACCTGGAGTGCCTACCTTCTTCCCTTCCCCACTACTTCACGGATCCTGCCTCCTTAACCAGTCTTGGGCCCTCTGTCAGCTTTCCACAGAACCACCATCGATGCACAGGACCGCTGAAATCAGCGGGGTATGCCTTCCTGCTGCTGCGGCGGTGGAGGTCCCCAGTAGGTGACTGGCTCCCTAGATAAGCAGGAGAGCATATCTACTAGTTCCAAAACACAGTTTATATACTTTTTGATGACAGGACCCTCCCCTGTTTCCCCACTGAATGGGTAATCCAGGTTCACAATCTATCTGATGCTTCACAAACAATGCAAGACCTTCAGTTGCCAGCCCGTTAAATTTCAAATTTCTTTTGACATTTTTGCTGTTTGAAGTGGTGATGTTTCTTCACTTATCTGACTTGACTTAACACCGCGATATTCACCTGATTGTCCTATGGAGTCTGGTTGTCTGCATTTTACGAGGTCGCCTGCTAAGCTTTCTTACCACTGTAAGCATATCTCAGTATCACATTCCTTCCTTCTAAGCAATGTAACTCTGCAAAAACAACATTTCTATTCCCACAAAAGCACTCCTACTACTTCAGTTGTCATCAAGCTGAGTGCTCCACCTCCCGTGCACACGAACAGGAGGACTCACATAAGACTCCAGGGCTAGGCAGAGTGCTGCTGGGGTAAGTCCACGTCTGAGAAGCTAAATTTGGGGTCAGCAGAGCAAGGAACGCTCGGCTCGGGGCTGAAATGGCTCCCCATCTGTTTTTGTTTTTCAGCTCTCCATCTGTTTTTGCTGGTTATTTTTGCCTGTTTGTTACTTTGGGAGAGCTTTCCCAGTTTCTCTTCTAGCTAAAGCATCTGGGTGCTTTCTTTGTGCTTTTCCTGGGAGGGAATGAAGCCAGCTGGGGGAGGGTATCGTGTCACAAACAGCTCAACTCCCTTTGAGCTTTGAACCCTGATAGGCAGTACACTTCTTTTAATTTCTTTTAGCGTTAAAAGTCAGTTTAAACTTCTGTCTTTCTCTTTTCTCCTTCTCTTTTTCTCCTTTTCTTTCTCTCTTTTTTTTTTCCCTTCTCTTTCTTTCTTCATCTTTTCTTTCTCTTTCTCCCTTTCTCCCATCCTTTCACCCTTCCTCCATTCCCCTCCAGCAGACCACAAGCCCTCTCCCCAGCCATGGTTTCCCCATGTCCCCTCCAGATCCCCACAAGTCCTCAGACCCGGGGGGCTTTGCTGGCTCCCCAACACTCAACCCTCTCCTTGCTATCACAGTGTGCTCAGCCAGTTGCTGTGAGAGCGCTGGATGTCTGGATGTGATCAGTGAGACCCGACATTTCCTTGCCAGCCATGGGGAAAGGAGCCCAAGAAAAAAATCACCCTGACCAAGAAGAAGTACTGAACCCTCCAAGAGATGCAGAAAAACAATGCAAATGGGGTAATGCTGGGGGAAAGCGAGATCTGGCTCCAGTGGGGCACTGGTGGGATGGGCACCAGCCAGGGTCTTTTGGTGGGCAAGGACAGACTCTGAATTTTATCATGTAGCCACCTCTTAATCCAGCTGGAAGACCTCAAAGAAGGGAGTTCCTATCCCAAGGGGGAGGGCTATAGGATCAACGATGGATCCAGCAGAAAAAGGGCAAATGGGGGGTGGAAAGACCCAGCCCACATCTCCTGCTCTCTTCTCCACCAGACTCCAGCCCCCATGGGATGGGAAGGAAATGTCGTCTTGAACAAAAGCTCCTTGCTCCGCTGTGTGTGGTGCTGAGTGTCCTTGTCCTCGTTCTGCTGGTGGCCTTGGTTGGTGAGTACCACCGGAGCACCCCCAGCGCAGGGAGATGGGCCAGGGACCTGTTTCAGGGATGGTGTGGGGAATTCCAGGGTTTTCCCAGCAGGATGAGAAGCCCCCCAAGCATAGCACTGAGCCTGCTTCATGGGCACTCCCTTTTGTCCCCTCAACCAGGCTCTACTCAGCTTTTCCAAGGGGGTGCCCCTTCTTGGCGCATCCCAACCCCCCTACACTTGCTGGAGGGGAACACATATAATTAAAAAAATGCTATTTTTCTGCCTTTTTTTTTTTTTTTTTTTTTTTTTTTTTTTTTTTTGGTGGCTGTCCATGCATCTCACCTGCTCGGTTTTCTCCTTTTACAGTTGTGCAGCTGCAGTCTCACTCATCACATCCCCAATTCTCCCACGTGTGCCCAGCCACATGGATCGGCTTCCAAAGCAAGTGCTACTATTTCTCAGAGCATGAAAGCAACTGGATCACCAGCTTGGAGAACTGCAAGGCCATGGAAGCCTCCCTGACCTCCATAGACAACCTGGAGGAACTGGTGAGAACTGGGCACGAGCTCCACTGCCGGCTCTGGTGTGGAAAATGTGTGGGACCAGACCAAAAACCCATTTTCCCCCAAATATCACCCACTGCCAAAGCCAGAAGAAGACACCCTGGGGAAAGCACCAGCCTGGGCTGGGGCATGAGCAATATCACATTATTTTCTCCAAAACTCCCTCGCTATGTCTAGATGGGTGCTGTCCCGAGCTTTGCCCTCAAGGGGCTTCCTTTTTCCATGAAATTGAAGAATATTCACATCTCTCATATTATATCACCTTCCTATTGCAGGGTGCTCTGCAGGCTGGAGGCAGAACTTGTCTGAGTTGTGTTTTAGGAAGACAGGATCACCTAAACCCTTCTTTTTCTTTTTTTCTTTTTTTTTTTCTTTTTTCTCTAAAGGCTTTCGTCAAGCACTACAGTGGACAAGCAAACCACTGGTTCGGGCTGCACGAGGAAGACGATGGCCAGTGGAGGTGGACCAACGGCACAGCCTTCAACAACTGGTCAGTCCCTCCGCCTGTCAGGGTTGGGTGCTTTGGGTTGGCAATTAGGCCAGGAGTTCTTATAGGGTCTGGGATGGCCTCTTTTGGGACGGGGACCATCTCCTGTCACCACACCACTGGTTTTCCACGGGAGGCTTGGTGCGGACCAAGGGTGCTGCGCTCTGAACCCCTATTAAACCTTGAACGCTGCCCCTTCCGACCTTCCCAGGAGAGGAAACCCCAGCTTTTCTTCCAGTTTTTAGGGTAGTTTTCCTACTTTCTTTTCTGCTCACTCCTGACTGTGTCTGCATTGCAGGTTTCAGGTGCGGGGAGGTGGGCCTTGTGCATACCTAAACCAGAAGATCAGCTCAGCCCTCTGCAACACGGAGAAATACTGGATCTGCAGCAGGCCCAACAACTACGTGGAGTGGAGGCAAAAGATTTACCCTGAATAAAGATCCCATAAACATAATGCTTGTGCCAAAACTAGCACAGAAATTTCTAAAAACGTATGTAAATCTGCTTCTTTGCAGCAACAGTATTAGAATTTATTTTCTGCTCAGATTCTTGCAGGCTCAGTCAATCTTCTGTGCTGTCCAGCGACAAGAGGGATCTGGGAGTTTTAGCTGATAGCAAGGTGAATGAATATGAGGCAGCAGTCTGCCCTGGCAGCCAGGAGGGCCAACCATACCCTGAGGTGCATCAAGCACTATATCCCTAATCAGTCGAGGGAGTTGATTGTCCCGCTCTACTCTGCGCTGGGCCGGCCTCCCCTTCAAGTACTGTGTGCAGTTCTGGGCACCACAGCACAAGAAGGACATTAAAGTGTTGGAGAGTGTCCAGAGAAGAGCCACAGAGATGGTGAAGGGCCCAGAGGGGAAGACATATGAGGAGCTGCTGAGGGCACTTGGCCTGTTCAGCCTCAAAAAGAGGAGGCTGATGGCAGACCTCGTCATGGTCTACAGCTTCCTCCTGAGGTGGAGTGGAGGGACAGGCGCCGATCTCTTCTCTTTAGTGACCAGGGATAGGACCCGCGGAATGGTGTCCAGCTGAGGCAGGGGAAGTTCAGGCTGGACATCAGGAAGAGGTTCTTCACCGAGAGGGTGGTTGCACACTGGAACAGGCTCCCCAGGGAAGCAGTCACTGCAGCAAGCCTGTTTGGGTTTAAGAAGCATTTTATCTGTGCTCTTAGTCACATGGCATGAATTTTTGTAAACTTGTGTGAGGTCTACAGAGTAAGTGAAACTCGATGCTTCTATTTTATGATTCTATTCTATGATTCTACTCAAGTCAGCAACAGTCCTGCTTCTCTCTCTCATTGTACAGCAGAAAATTGGTTTATATTTTTCTACAGATTAAAATGGCATGTTTGTAATACTAAATCTGAAACCTGCAAATCTGATGTACTATGGAATTATGCTATTTTTTTACTATACATTTCCTGTTGGAAGGAGGACAAAGCAAGAATGGAACAAATACAGTCTGTATGTACATATAGGTATGCTTTTTTAATAAAAAGAAAAATAAACCACATGCTAATTTCACCAGTGGATACACTGATAGTCTCAGCTGTGATTGGTTGGGTTCAAACCCTGAAATTACTTGCAGAGCTGTAACAAGGAGGGTTGGCTTCACCCCAAATATTAGCAGCAAGCATCCTGCAGGCTGGGCTTTTCGGGGTGGGCACCATACAGGTCTCTGTCTCCTGCAGTCTTTGAAAGGAGATGGAAGGGTTCTGTCTGGCAAACCCACTTGTGGTCGCTCCCACAGCCATTGACCTCCAGCTTCTTGTCTCTGAAGGTCACGCAGTGGTTCTCCACACTCCCAATGGAACCAAACCTGCAAACCAAAACCATCAGCACCCAAAAGCAGCTCCTTTTCCTCTTGGGAGAGGGGGCAATGGGAGCTTCTCCCCCAGCCTGTCTCACTGGGCTCCAGGTGGCTTCTTGCTGCGGGCTTGCCCAGATGCCCGTGCAGATTGCTGTGCTTGCACTACCATCTGGCTCCTTCCTCCACTGGAGCATGCCCAGGGCATTAAAACCACATTGACTGCATAGGTGTGATGAGATGTTAGGTTACAGTGCTCTGTACAGCCAACTTTTGGGCTAAAAAGCCTTTCTGGGGGATTACAAAGCTGTCACAGACACCAAATATTGGAGATCTTGGGGCTGAAGTGGAGCAAAGCTGCTCCGCACACCGCGGGTTGCAGCTGTACTCACGTGGTGGCGTCAAAGGAGGAGTTGCCCACCCATTTCCATATGTTGTTGGATGCCTTTAATCCGATCCACACCATTAGCTTGTCCTTGCTGTCCTGCGAGATCCCCTCATATAAGTGCTCCTGGGAAATGGCAGAGGAGCAGTGGCTTCCGAGGGCCTTCAGCAAGAGGCTCGTTGGGGTGCAAAGCCAGCTTTTTGAACCCATTTGGTTCATCCTCAAAGAGATGGGCCCTAAACACCACCTGTGCCTTGGGTGCTGCCTCGCTCAGTGGGTGGAAAGAGCTTAAATTCAGAGCCTGAGACACCGGAGGCTCCCCCTGAGCTCCATGTCCCTCCTTCTTCCCATGCCAAAGGTGGGAAGAGGCCTCCAAAGCCCTCTTGGTGGTGATTCTGCCCTGTTACCTCTGAAGTGGCTTAGAGCTACCAAGCCTCCTGCCGCCAACCAGCAGCTCTGGGGCAGTTTTTGCCCCTCTACCCACCAAAGCCGAGGACTTTGGGGTCCTTTTCAAGCCTTCTCCACTCTGCACTTACCATATCGCCGGTGTTTCGGAGCACGGCCAGATGGGACCCCCGACTTTCGCAGTCTTTTTTGCCTTCCATCCAAGTCCCACTCAATTTGGGAACCTGGTAGCACTGGTCCCCCAAAAGCTGCCAAGACTGGGGGCACAGCTTGCAGCCCCCGTGGCCTGGAGAGGAGACGGAGCCGTGAGACACCCCAAAAAGTGCTCGAGGTCTCGCTCAAACCAGCCAAGAGGCACTGGGGTCAGGAGCTCTCTCCCTTCCCAAATTTTTCCTGCCCACTTTTCCCACCCATCCACCGCAAGGAGGACACAGTGGGGTGAGCACGGTGCAGGTGGAGAGGTGCCTCCTCCTCCCGGAGGCCCACAGAGGATAGAGATGATCAGCAAAACGAGCTCTTCCTTGCCACGTTCATTGACACCGAGCTGGGCTTGCAGCCCCCCGGGGACACCCATCCCACCCCAGGGACCCCCCCGGGGAAGGGGTTACCTGCGGAGCTGTTCCAGCAGCAGATGTAGCGCAGCAGGGAGGGAATCACGCACACCTCCATCCTGCTCCTTCCCCCGTCCTCGCTCTTGTTCTGCAGAGCGTTGGGAGGTGTCGGCACCTTCTGAAAAACTTGGAGGTAAAATTTTGGGGTGAGACTGAGGCTGTTTAGGGGCAACGTCGTGAAAACCGAGCAGGGCTGAGTTGGGTTCCCCGAGCTATTTTGCAAGCTCCCTTTCTGGTCATGACTATACCCAACTTTTGCAACAGCATAAAAATGTTGCTTGTGTCCTCCACCCTTGCTTTAAAAGCATTTTTTTTTGTGTTTCTTTGTTTGTTTTCAGAGGGGATTTACTCTTGTTGGATGCATCATGTGGGGCAAAATTGTCCCCATCCAAATGGAGATGGTCACTAGGATAAAACCCTGAACGCCCCTTGGCGAAAAAGAAATAAAATAAAAAAGTCCCTCATGGTCGCTTGGGTTTTGGACGTGTTTACGAGTGGTTTTTACTCACCCTGCACACTGAGCACCGCCAGCAGCACCAGCAGCACCACGTGACTCAGCACACTCAGCTTCAGAAGGACTCTGTGCCACCGTGGGCATGTGGTAGGAGCTGAAAGAGTCCATGGTTTTGTTCAGAAAGCACTTCCTTGTAAATTAAAATTTAAATACAATGAAAAGAAATAAATTGATATAAAATAATATCAAATAAATCAATAAAAATAAATTAATAAATACAATATAAAAATAATATTTTTAAAGCCCCTCTCTTTGAGCAGATCTTGACAGATGTCTTTACAGATGCTTTGCTACCTGCACATAAATCAAAAACAAAACAAAACAAAACAAAACAAAACAACAAAAAACAAACAAACAAAATAAATAAAAAATAAATAAAAAAACAAGTGAAAACCCAATGATCACAACCTTCTTTCTGCTTCTCCCACCCCAGGACCCTCCTTACAAGGGTCTTGCTGCTTGCCGTGGGGCAGCTTTGGCTACAGCAAAGCCATCAGGAACTTGGAGGGGATGGGGAGAAGCTGAGCTGTAGCTTCCCAGTTACACCAACGTTATGGCTCTAGAAAATGGGGGTGTACTGCCGAGCATTTTGCCATGCAAGGGAGTACTGTACAGCAGAGGCCCTTAAAATGCTTCCTTTCTCTGTCTTTTCTCACACTTCATCCATCTCCAGCCCTCATGGAACAACGGAACCACCTCTCTGGCATTTCCTCTGCTTTCTCATGTTCCCAGTGCTGGTGCAAAACCATTTTTATTCCACGATACTGAGCTTATCACAGGCAAGTGTCCCCCCCAAGCCCCCTCTCAGTTTCCCCAGCTTGAGCGACTCTCTGGGACCCCAAGAGCTGCTCCTCCCCGCTTCTTCCCCTGCCAAGCAATCGCCACCCGGGGTATCCTCTCGCCCTCACAAACCCGTGGTGGGGACAGAGGATCGGACCCCGCTACCTGCGTCCCGGGGGGGTGCCGGCCTCTCTGCAGCACCCCGCTTGCATCGCCTCTCCAAGGCCATGTAGCCATCCTCATCCTCCATGGCAGGAGGACACGCAGCAGGTGGAGAGGACACGATGGGGTCCGGAGGACAGGAAACCAAAATGCTCAGAGCTGCACCAGTGAAGTGCAAACCAGCGGCAGGGCCAGAGCTTCCTGCCACAGCTCACGGCCGTTCCACGCCCCTGAAAGCTTTTGGGGTCACCAACACCCTCGCCTAGTGCCCGGGGAGAGGCACAAGATCCTCCTGCCTCCTCCAGGCTCATGGCCCACCCTATAAATTACATCCCTAATGAGAAGATAGGGGCAGACTCGGGTCTTGCGCTATCTCACGGCCAAAAAAAGGTGCTTTTGTGACTTTTAGTGTTTTTCCCCATCCTGGTGCGAGCCTAGATAAATCCCTTCAATGGATACAAGGCACTGCTTCGTTGTGATTCCAGTAAAAAAGGCACACATGCTTGAAAGCAGCTAAGAAAGTGTTTAATTGATTAATTAATTTAGCTATTTCTATTTTTTTATTAACACCAGCATTTAATCCTGTCTTCCCTGCTCTGCCACGTGCCTTTGCTCAGCCCCTGCCTGCGCACAGCTTTCCGGCTGTGTTCTTCCAGGATTTTCTTGCAAAAAGGAAACACAAAACCAAACCAAACTGAAAATATATATATATATATATATATATATATAAATGAAACGCTGTTCTTTGTTTTTTCCTGTTCTCCTGTCGCTGTAGCAAGTCACAGCTACAGACTGGCTTTTCACACCGCGAAAAACCGTCGTGATCATCTAGGAGTTGTTGTCGCTCTGTCTCCCCCCTTGCCCTCTCCGCCCTCAAGGAAAAAAAAAAAAAAAAAAAAAAAAAAAAAAAAAAAAAAAAAAAAAAGAAAAAGATAATTCTGTTCTGAGGGGAAAAAAAAAAGGCTATTTAAAAAAAAGGCTATTTGGATACACACTCTAAAGGATATGCACCCCAAAGGATACGCACCCAAAGGGATATGCGCCCTAAAAAATATGTGGCCTCGGGCTAACCAGACCTCAAAAAGCCTCAGAATCACCAGTTTTGCCCTCAGAAGAGGGAATTTGAAGGCACATTTGTCCACCCCTTTGCAGGGACATTTTGTCAGAGCAGCTGAGAAAAAAAATGCAGCATCTGGAGGTTTTTGCCATTATTTCTCCCCCCCTCTGCTTCTGCGCCGGGGGCAGGATGTTAAAAATCTTCCCGTGAACGGGGTTTCTTCAGCAAAAGCATCCGAGATTTGCTCCTCTTCCTCTTTTGGCAGCCAGGATAACATCGTAAAGGCAACTGCAAGCAGCAAGCAGTGAGCTTTTGAGTTATTTGAGTTGCTTTTACTTATCTAATTATTTACTTTCCATATATGTGACAGTGTAGCTGTGGCCAGGCATTGGTCAAAAGCAACAGCTTACGTAATGGGGGCTGTCCTTGTGATTCATTACATCTCCGCACACTCATTGCAACAAACCACACCGCAGAAGACACTCATAGGGTAAGTTCACCTCCGAGCAGCGAAATTCGGGGCCAGCTGAGCAAGCACCGCTCGGCTCGGGGCTGAAACGGGGAGGAAAGGAGCAGCCAGCCAGGGCGGGCTTCCCAACTTTTTTCTTTCATTGCTTTAAAGTTTATTTATTTACTTATTTATTTGTTCCTTTGCCCCTTTTCCTACCCTCTTCGTCACTCTCTCGCCTTTCTTTTTGCATTTGTGCTGTGTTTTATTTATTTATTTATTTATTTTCCCATTCTCCTCTCTCTCGCTCCCTTCTTTCAATGCCCAAACTTTTCACTTGATGAGTTCACGCAGTTCCGTAGCTCCGCGAGGAGAGCCTCGAAAGCCTCACGTTTCCCAGAACTCTTCCTTTTCAGCTGGCTTGATGAAAGTTGCTGCTGCCGCAGTGCTCTGTGAATTTTCTTGCAGCTCCTTAGCCTGCCCCTGCTCCTTTCTCTCCCACTCCGGTGCCTCCGCCCCGTGCATCTTCCTGTCCCCTTTTCCTTCCTTCACCCTCCTGCAAACTGCAAACCCTTTTCCCACCCACTTTTTCCCTACGTTTCCCCCCAGATCTCCAAAAATCCTCACACCCGGGGGGCTTTGCTGGTCCCCAACGCTCAACCCTCTCCTTGCTATCGCAGCGTGCTCCGGCAGTCGCGGCATCGGGACAGGACAGGTACACATGATCGGCGGGACCTGACATTTCCTTGAGAGCCATGGGGAAAGGAGACTGCAAAAACACTCACCCTGACGAAGCAGAAGGGCTGAACCCTCCAAGAGATGAGGAAAATCTACATAAATATGGTAATGCTGGGGGAAAATGAGATCTTGCTCGGTGGGGGCGCTCGTGGGATGGGCACCGGCCAGGGTGTTTGGGGGAGGTGAGGACAGGCTCTGAATTTTTCCACACAGCCACCTCTAAATCCATCTGGAGGTCCCCAAACAAATGCCTTTAGAGGACACACATCAGCCCTGCGTGCTCTCCCCATCCTCCTGTGCCCCTGGAGCTACGGGGTACCATACAGCAGAGGTCCCCAAAATGCTTCTTTTCTCACCCTTCATCCATTTCCAGCCCTCACGGAGCTGTGAAGCCGCCCACCTCTCTGGCATTTCCTCTGCTTCCCATCTTCCCAATTCTGGTGCAAAAACCATTTTTGTTCTCACGGTACTGAGCTTAGCCCGAGGGCATATGCACTGCATGAGTTCATCACGTGCCCTGCTCAGACCCTGAACGCTGAGAGGATCGCTAGTTTTGTACACATTAGTAGTAGTAGTGCTATTCCCATTATTATTTTTATTTTCCTTTCTTTGCTGCCCTAATAAACTGTCTCTATCTCAACCCACAGGCTTATTTTTTTTTTCTGATTCTCTCCCCCATCCCAGAGACGGGGGAGAGAATCAGAAAAGCAGAGAGAATCCCCCTCTCCCGTTTTTCCACCCTCTTTCAATTCTTTGTCTCTTTCTTGCCTTTCTTTTGTGTTTTCACTGTTTTTTTGTTTTGTTTTCTTTTGTTTTGTTCCCCTCTTTTTTGTTGTTGTTGGTTTTTTTTTTTTTTTGTTCCCCCCCTTCTTTTTTTCTGCTCCCCTCTTCTTCTCTGCCTTCACTTTTAATGCCAAAACTGCATCGGGTGAGCTCACATGTGGCAGTGTGTGCTTGAAGAGAGCCATAAAACCCTCGCATTGCCCAAATTGTTCCCTTTCAGTTCCCTTTCAGAAACTAAACCACAATGGAAGAGCTGTGTGAATCTGCTTGCAGACATTGCAAGCTCCTTCCACCTCCTCCTTTCCTGAAGATACTCAACACCCCCTGGGTGGGATCCTGCACGATATGCTTGGTGTTTCTCAGCAGCTGGGTGCACACTGGTGGAGCTGCGGGCCGAGACTCGTGGTGCTGCTGTCTCCTGCCGACCAGGGATCAATCCTTCAGCCTTGCTTTTCCATCGCATCACCTCATTTTTCCATCTCATCACCCCGCTTGCTGGGCTTGCAGGGGAGGGGAACTGCATCCGAGCCTTGCCTTCTATGTTGGTTTTTTTTTTTTTTTTTTTTTTTAGCAGCACCAATGCCTTCTGACGTGCTAAGCCCTCCTGGATCGGTGAACACTACGGTGCAAGACGAGCAGAGTGGCCTCACCTCCCAATATGAGGACCACGACCAGCCCCAGGACCCCCAGGACACGGCGGTGACCCTCTACGCTGAGATGCCCTCTTGCCGCTGCAGCACTTCTGGGGGTGAACCCCGTGCCAAGGAGGAGGGAAACGGGGTTGAGGGGTGTCCGTGATCCCCCTGGCATCGCCTTCTGGTCGTGCTGGCGATGCGAGGGCTGTGCTGCTTGTGGGACAGCACCGTCCTCACCACAAATATCTTTTCCTTCTGCTGCAGGCAAGGTTTGCACAACCAACCGACAGCGTAATGGGCTGCTAATCCTGATCGTGGTGCTGATTTTTATCATTATTGTGCTGTCAGGTAAGGGCAGAGTGGTCACCACCATCCCACCCCTCTACACAGAGCTGTGCGTGCCCCCTGCAGCCGGGTTATAGAACTAGCCGGGGTTGCAGCTGGGTGATCTGTAAGGTCCCTTCCAACCCGAGCCATGCGATGCAAAGCCCTCTGAGATCATCCAGCCCAACCTTTAACGAGTCCACCACTAAACCATGCTCCTGAGTTCTACACCTACCCGTGTCTTGAAGACCTCCAGGGATGGTGACTCAACCACTTCCCTGGGCAGCCCGTTCCAATGCCACAACCCCTTTGGTAAAGAAATTCCTCCTAATATACAACCTCAGCCTCCCCTGCTGTAGTTTGGGAGACTCTCCCCTTGTCTTACCACTTGGTAGGGAGAAGAGCCCGATCCCCCTCTTGCTATAACCTCATTTAATGTCCTCTTTGCTCTGCAGCAACCAGACAAGGGCAGGAGACAGCCCCGGTGCTGGCGTGCCCTTACGAATGGGTTGGGTACCGCAACGTCTGCTACTACCTGTCGGGGCAGCAGGAGCAAGGCAACTGGAGCTGGAGCCAGGAGCAGTGCTCGACACACGGGGCCTCGCTGGCCATGGTGAAAATGGACGGGGAATTGGTGAGTGCAGGGTGATGGGTGGCTGTGGGTGATGGGTGACAGACGGGCGGGATGTCCCACAGCGGGGCAGCGAGTCCCGTGGGGCTGATGGAGCGCGGTGCTCCAGCAGTTTCTGACTGTCTGCCTCTCTCCTTGCCACCCAGGACTTTCTGAGACAATTCAAAGACAACGGGGATTCCTGGCTTGGGCTGCGGAGACGGGGTGAACACCTGCTGTGGGTGGATGGCAGCAGCTTCAAGGAGACGTGAGTCCTGCGAGCGGGCAGAGCCTGATGGCCCTGGCATGCCGTGGCCGTGCACTGCTGCCAAAGGGCACGGGGAGTGCTGAGGCTGCAGTGGCATTCCTTGTCGTTGCAGGTTCCCGGTGCAGGGCAGCGCAGAGTGCGTCTACTTGAATGGCGAGGACGTGGCGACCTCAAGCTGTTGGCAGAGCCGGCCTTATATCTGCAGCAAGCCCCAGGCTGTGGGGGCAGCCCCTGAGAAAGGTGGTGGAGAAAGGACCTTCCCTATGCTGGACACTGGCGGCTCCTCTCATTGATGAAGGATGATGCTCTTCAGAAATCCTTTAAAGTGTTTGTGTCTGTGGTTTTGGGGTCAAAACTGAAGCTTGATGACTAAGGATGGAACCTGAGATGGAAGAGGTGCTACGCCATGGGCCCCTCTGCTGCTACATCCATTGAAGGCTTTTGCTGTTACGCCCCTGTGGTGGTTTTACCGTGCTGGGCAGCTAAACCCCACAACCGCTCCCTCACTCCCCCTCTTTTTAGATGAGGAGGGGGAGAAGTAAAGCAAAGAACAACTCACGGGTTGAGATAAGGATAATTTAATTAAAGGGAAATAATAATAATAATAATTAAATAAAGATTATTATGAACTAAACAATTTAACTAAAGGGAAATAAAGGGGAAAGGGGGAAAGGGGAAAAGGGAGGGGGAAAGGAAAAAAATAAAAAGAAGGGAGGAAAACAAACAAAATAAATGAAGGCTATGTGGAAGTGCAGAGGAAAGAAATTGCTCTTTACTTCCCACAAATGAGTGATGATTGACCACGTCCTTGAAGCAGGGCCTCAACGCACGTAGCCGGTGTTCGGGAGCAGGACCGACGTCTTCACAACGAGAGCCCACCCCTCCCCTCTTCTTCCTGTTTCCACCTTTTATTGCTGTGTGACATCACATGATATGGAATATCCCTTTGGTTGGTTTAGGTCAGCTGCCCTAGTGATGTTTCTCTACTCACTTTTTGCCCACCCCCTAGGAGGGTTAGAGAGAGGCCCGATGCTGTGCCACTGCTGCTCAGCAGTAGACACAACACTAGTATGATAACACTGCTGTTCCAGCTACAAGTGCAGAGTACAGCACTGTATGGGCTGCTGCAGGGAAAGTTAACATTCCAGCCAGACCCAGTACAGCCCCCTGTTGACCTGAACGTGCCTTTTGACCCAGGCCCTATTGGCCTTGAAAAGGAGATGGATATGCTTTTCTTCCATCCAGGAAGAACGGGATACATAAGGCCTGAAGACCGAGTTGCTTGACAACTTAAAGCGAGACATATTGTTCAAAAAGAATGGAACATGGAGACTTGTAGTAATCAAGAAAAGGAATGGAAAATGGAGACTGTTAAGTCATGGAACTTAAAGGATTGTTTGTTACCTTTCCTGATTGTACGTATGTGCAGGCATACTCGGGTTTAGTATGAAAAGCGATGTTCTGTATATTTAGAATGTTTGATGTTTGTGTGTGCGTGTTGGTGGAGCGTAGACTCCCCCCACACCCAGCAGTGTTTACTTGCCTTTTATACCTTTTAGAAATATTTGTTTTATAAATATTACAAAATTCAGATTGAGTTGAGACCTCATTTATAACAGTCATCTTGCTCAGTACTGTGGAAATCACGGTCATTTAACTCTTTCTGCCCAGATGGTTTCATCCTCCCTCCCCCAGCACACTTTTCCCCATCGGATTCATCCCTCGTGCTCCTGGCAGGGTCCTTCAGGCTCCCCAAATGTGCAGAGACTCGGCTGCATCGTATGGGTCTCGATGTCCTTTGGGATGTGGAGTCCTGCTACCGAAACCTTGCCAAGTAAACCCACAACAGATGGAAACTGGTTCTCCTTTCTGAGCCCCTAACCGTGTGTTTGCCCATCCCAAGGGGAAAAAATCATCTTGATCTCCTGGGAGTCGTCCTCTCCCCATCTCCCCTTTGCCCTCTGTACCCACAAGAAAACAAACAAGCAAAACAAAAAGATAATCCTATTTTGAGGGGACAAAAGGTTACTTTGAGCAGCCAACCAGACCTCAAACATCCTCAAAAACTTCAGTTTTGCCCCAGGAAGAGGTGAGTCAAAGCCACGTTACTGTGGCCCCCACTTTGCACGCAAGTCTTTGCAAGCCAGCTCAGACCAAAAAATGTTGTACTGGTGCTTTCAGCGTTACTGCAGGACATGCAGCATTACTCACCCCGGGGGCCTTAAACTCCTCCCACGGGCTTTCTTCAATAAAAGTAACAGAGGATTGCTTTCCTTCCACTTTTGTCATCAGGAAAATATTTATAACCTATGTTCAAGTGTCAGCCAGCGAGGTTTGAGTCATTTTGCATATATTGGTCAAGAGATGCATCCCTACAGCCACTGCTCTTCTGCAGGATATTAGGATGAGTGGTACTCCTCCCCTTTGTCTTAAGTAACACTCGCTGCTTCTGCAGTAGCTACTCCTCTCATTCATTGAATTGCAGCACAAGCAAGACATAAGACACCAGGAGTAGACACACTGCTCTTAGGGTAAGTCCACGTGTGAGCAGCAAGACTGGGGGCTGGCTGAGCAAGCAACGCTCGGCTAGGGCTGAAATGGGGAGGGAAGGAGCAGCCAGCCAGGGCAGGTTTCCATCTTCTTTCTTTCTTTTTTGTCTTTAAGATTTTATTTTTTTTTTTATGTTTCTTTGCCCTCTCCCATTTTTCTACCCTCTGTCTCTTTCTTGCTTTTCTTTATGTGTTTGTGTTCTTTTTTTTTTTCTTCCTCTTTTTTTTTTTTTTTTTTTTTTCCTCATTGTCCTCATTCTCAAATTGGCAAGAAATTTACCTCCAAAATTTGCTGTTGCGACAAAACTGAAAGCAGCAAGACCTGAAGTCACATCCTTTGCTGTCTTCTCACCTTGCCTTCTCCTCGCCTTGTCCTCCCTCTGGTGTCTATGGGTTTAATAACCACAAAGGGCTCGTTTTTTCAGTCCTAGACTAACTGGTCCAGGGCAAGAAACCTGTGGCCATCTGCCAATGGCCTTGCTGTCACATCTGCTCATGCAGAAATGGTTTTCGTGCCCCTTCCCATCGGTGGTGGGCTGGGACCTATCCTGGCACTTTCCCCATGAGATCTTGGGTGTCCGTGACACAGAAAGGAGGTGGGATGGGGATCCTACTCCAGCAGCTTTCGGTCCTTCTCCCACTATATTTTTTAGGGGAGCTCCAAAACCTGGCTGGGCTCAGCCAGCTCAAAGCAGGTGATGGATTCAGCCCCGGCCCTAAAACCGGTGCGTTCCCCTTCCTGAGAAACAAACATGGTTGTGCTCACACTGCCCCAGTGGAGAGCTTTCCGACGGGCAAAAACGCAGTGAGAAGAGGGGGAAAGCACCAAAATGTATCCCAAAGTGCCCCTCGATGCTGGAAATTCTGGGGAAGGCTGAGCCATATCCTCTACGCAACTACCATAGTGAGCTGTATCCTCTTTGAAACTATCTGAAAGGAACTTGTGGTGAGCTGGGGGGTCGGCCTCTTATCACAGATAATTAACGATAGGACTGGAGGAAATGGCCTCAAGTTGTGCCAGGGGAGGTTCAGGTTGGAAATTTGGAGAAAATTTTTCCTCAGAAAGAGTGATTAGGACTTGGAAGAAGTTGCTCAGAGAGGTGTCGCAGTCACCAAGAGATGGTAGAGTTCAAGAGACCTCAATAGTTAACCAGGGAACTGCTTGGCAAACTCAAGTGGGAGAGGAGTGTCTAAAGGTCATGGAAGGAGGGGCTGGCCACGTGGGAGGAATAGAAGGCTGTTAGCGAATGTAGGGAGGCAACTAGGAAAGGAAAGGCCTCCCTAGAATTCAACCTTACCCTAGGGGTAAAGGACAGAAAAGGGCTTATTTAAATACGTCACAGATAAAATTAACATTAGGGCATAGTAAGCACACTTTGCTTCACCAAGGGAGTTGTGCTTGACCAAGCTGACAGCTTTTTATGAGGACATAACTGGGTGGATAGATGATGGTAAAGCAGCGGACGTGGCTATCTTGATTTCAGTAAAGCCTTTGACACCGTCTCCCACGGCATCCTTGCAGCTAAACTGAGGAAGTGTGGTCTGGAAGATGGGGTAGTGAGGTGGGCCGTGAAGTGGCTGAAGGGAAGAAGCCAGAGGGTTGTGGTCAATGGGACGGAGTCAAGTTGGAGGCCTGTATCTCATGGAGTCCCTCAGGGGTCAGTACTGGGAGACCAGTTGGGGAATTGGGCAGGGAGACCTTATGGCTCCCTACAGCTACCTGAAAGGAAGGTGTGGGAGCAGGGGGTCAGCCCCTTCTCACAGATAACTAGTGATAGGACCTGAAGGAACGGCCTCAAGTAGTGCCATGGGAGGTTCAGGTTGGAAATTAGGGGACACTTCTCAGAAAGAGTGGTCAGGCCTTGGGACGGGTTGCCCATGGAGGTGGTGGAGTCACTGTTCCTGGGGGTGTTCAGGGAAAAGTTGGATGTGGTGCTTGGGGACATGGTTTAGGGGGTGACATTGGTTGTAGGGGTGTAATACACAATAAATGTTTGTTCATTGTCTTTTGTATTATAAAAACAAGGAGTTCTGTTTGAGGAGCGGGAGTTGCAAAAGCTTCCTGCTGAAGTAAGGAGCTGTATAATGCTTGGCTAGACACTATGAAAATTCTTTTGATTAATGTAACAAAAAAGAGAACCCCCTCCCCTTCTCTCCTTCTGCATCCCAGTTGCCTCTTTTGTTCAAAGACACTGCTGCAAAGCTCACGTAACCATCTCCTGATAAGTTGCTAAACTAGTGTATCAACATCCTGCCTTCCTGTCTCACGCTGGGCCAACATGCCCAAAAAAAAAAAAAAAAAAAAAAAAGAAGTTTGTTAAAAATGGCTCAGTCTTCAAAATAGGATTAAATAAAAAAATAGGATTTATTAAAAGAATAGAGGTAAGCAAACAGCGCTGAGTGCACCGGGAGTCTCCGCTCCACCAGGACGCACACCAGCCACATCAAGTAGCAGATTTTTATACTCCTAGACTAATACATATTCATTACTACTTCTAAAAAAATAGGTTATTATAATTAGCTTCCGGGGTCCAGTCCCTCCTACTGGAGCATGCGCATCAGTCTCCGGTGGTCCCTCTGGGGGTCTTTCATGCTGAAGGCTCGTAGTCTTCCTCTCCAAGTTTTTTTCTTGTCCTTCCCCTTTGTACTCCTTTGGCACCGTGTCAAGTTTATACAGCATCCCCTGCAGGTCTTGTCTCCTAGCCGTCCTTCAGCTTCCTTTTTTTCTTCTTCTTAATCTCTTGGACACCTGGCCAGATATCAGAGGCCTGCATAGTGTTCCATAACAGTCACTAGTTGTTATCAGCTATTCTGAGGCTCCCAGACATCAAAGAAGTCTTCTCCGTTCTGCTAGCCTGCTCCTTTTCACTCCTTCTTTCTGCTTCTTTATTGATGACATAACTTCATCACATCGTGTTGCCTTCCTTTTTTATCTTGAGGGCAGGCTCCCCTCTTATACCCTTGCCTCCACAGCAGTTCTTTTCAAAACAACTTTTCATTGGTCAAACAACTTTGAATGTAACAACAACAGCAAACACCCAGTAACTTCCATGCCTTAATGGCTGGAGAACAAGAAACCAGAGACTGCATGGAGTCTCCTGAATCACCCTTCTTTGTTCCCTCTAAACTCTGTTACATTCCTGATGGCCTCATCCTTAAGAGTCAGATGTTATCATCAACCACGGGACTTTCCAACCCCCATGGCCACACTCCACATCTCCCCCTTCTTTATTAATATCAACCAACTTCTTGACACGAATTATTATGCTTGATATCCTTTGGGACATGGAGTCCTGCTACTGAAACCTTGCCACGTAAACCCACAACACATGGAGACAGGCTCCCCTTTCTGAGCCCCCAACCGTGTGTTTGCACATCCCACAGGGGAAAAAATCATCTTGATCTCCTGGGGGTTGTCCTCGCCCCTTCTCCCCTTTGCCCTCTGCACCCACAAGGAAACAAACAAACAAACAAACAAACAAACAAAAAGATAATCTTATTTTGAAGGGACAAAAGGTTATTTTGAGCAGCCCACCAGACCTCAAACACCTTCAGAAACTTCAGTTTTGCCCCAGGAAGAGGTGAGTCAAAGCCACATTACTGTGGCCCCCACTTTGCAAACCTTTGCAAAGTACATGTAGCTCAGAGGGAAAAACCTTGTATTGTATTGTATAAGGACATGCAGAATTACTCCCCCCCGGGGGCCTTAAGTTCTCCCTGTTATAAATTAGACCACACAATTTACTGGTCTATTGAAATTATTTTATTAATCATGTAAGCAGACACAAGCAAAACAGTGCTGGGCGGCTGGGGAGTCTCCGCTCCGCAACAGCACGCAACTTCCCTTTCCAGGGTTGCTATTTTATAGTAATCGAGTTCCAGCTTATCGAGACTTGTTGAACTGGCTGAGGCTGCGCAGTCTATTGTTGAGAGGGGGGTCGTTGTTCCTCTGCTGGTGATCACGATTGTGCTGTGTTCAGGTGGGGGTAGTGAAGCAACAAACAGGATGTCTGGTTCCATTCAAGGATGTGTATCCAATACCCCCTCCTGCTACCTGCTTGCTTAATCCTCCCCTTTACCAAGGCCGTTAAATTGCACAACCTTATCTCCTCAGCAAATTCTCCAAATTCCTCAGACAATGAACAAACCCCCACTAATTTATCACAATCCCTCCTTTTTCTTTTTCTAACATATTTTGTTCATTGAATTTTTGCAATATTTGCTTGCTGAGCATCAAGGTTTCTGCATCGTCCTTCTCCTGCTCAAGAGATTCATACTTAGCACGCACGAGCATAAGATGAGCTGCCTCTAATCAGCTTTTCACAATTGCGATTACTCGATTGAATATACATGGTCCAAAAGTCAGTGCTAATATAAGTAACAACAAGGGCCCCGCTATGGTTGATAGCAGGGTAGAAAGCCAAGGTGAGCAATTAAACCAGGATTCATACCAATTCTGACGAGCCTCATTGTCCCTTTTGTGTTTTTCTAATCCTTCCCGCAATTTAGTAAGCAATTCCAATTCCTGCACCTGCAGCCCCGAGGGCCATTAAAGTGGCTAAGGTGACGGCCGTAATAGGCTCCCTCTTTACCAGATGGTATTCAGCCACTGTGTGATGGGTATACATATACTCTTCAGTGTGGTATAGAATCCTTGGTATAATGACCACCTGTACACAAAAATCATGAGGTGTGCTAAACAATTATAAAGATAAGCAAGGAGTGACTCCCAACGATGAACATACCCACCTAGTGTTATTTAGGTAATAGTCTCACAACCCCATTTAGCGCAAAAATACTCATTTGGGTAATTACAGTAACTTCTTCCTGGATTAGAAGCTGGACACAAATAGAAATCTGATTGATTATTACACGGTCTCACAGTCGTTATGTTACAAAGGTCAGTCTTAAAGCTAGGAGCACCAGCCGTAGTGATTTGCTGCACCGTGGTGCTGTCATCCTGTCTTATTAGATTCCACTGAAAAGGCTGGTGCGGATGGTGTTGAGTCGCTATGCAGGATGAAATCACTGCGAGAACCCCCAAATACCAATAGGAATGGCTGAGGCCCATTTCTTTCCCCACTTATTCACTCCTCTGCCTCACTCGTCAGTTGGGTTGCAGCCAACTACGAGGGTTTTAGTTCTTCTCGGCAGCAGTAGAGTTCTTCAGGGGAGAGCCTTTACCTTAACCCATGGCACCTATCGGGTTCATCGCAATGTGAGCTTCAGGTCTTTGTTCCCTGGAGCGATCTCCCACTTCTCGTCACAGATGGGTCCTTTAACACGGCTGGCATGTGTCCATCCTTTCTCCGCAATTCGAATAGCCGTTTCTGTGGTAAGCAAAACAACATAGGGGCCTTCCCCATCGTGGTGTTAAAGAAGTCTCTTTCCAAGTCATAATTAGAATTGAGGGGGATCAAGTGGCAATTCCAAGTCATAGGGCATACCGTGTAGCATTTCAAAAGGAGAAATTCCTACATCAGTTCTGGGCTGTGTCCATATGTTTAACAGTGCAAGAGGTAAGCATTTTACCCAAGAAGCCTTAGTTTCCAGCATAAGTTTTGTTAGTTGTTTCTTAATTTTCAACAATTCCCTGAATCCTCTCTGCATTTATTCTTTGTTTTCCTTCAGACATTAGATGCCTTAAATACCTGACTTCTCTTTCTCCATATTGTAATTTATTTTTCAATACTCCCAAGACCTGCTTTCCCAGAAAGTTGAATAGCTTGTTAGTAGCTTTCTTCACAACTCTTTTCTCCTGTCCTGACAATAGAAAACGATCCACATGTTTGTTAACATTAATACCTCCTTGGGAGGTTGTAATTGCTCCAAAATCTTTTTTAGAACTTACCAAATAGACAGGTGGCCCTGTAAACCCCCTGAGGTAAAATTGTCCACCTATATTGTTGCTTCCACCCCCATTTCAGGGTCTTTCCAGTCAGAGGTGAATATACATGTATGTTTGCTCTCAGGGCCAGAGAGCACTCCATTAATAACACTGTTATTCCAGTCTAACAATTTACTATTTGAATGCCCAATTTAATCATCAAATCCCTTCCCAACAAGTTAGTCCCTGCCTTGGGTACATACAATAATTACCCAGTGATCATGTCATAATCCAAGCACTTCCCCGTGCAAGGATTACCATACACCAAATTTCCCTGGTGTACTACCCAGCACTTTCCTGTGCAAGGGTTACTGTACACCAAATTTCCCTGGTGTAGTGCCAGCACTTCCCCGTGCGAGGGCTTACCATACACCAGATTTCCCGAGACTCTTCACACAGAGTCTCACCCGACCTCCAAAGTAATACTTAATATTTCTTACCTTGGTCTGTGCACAGAGTTACCGGATCGATTCTTAAAAACCCGGAGTGCCTACCTTCTTCCCTTCCCCACTACTTCACGGATCCTGCCTCCTTAACCAGTCTTGGGCCCTCTGTCAGCTTTCCACAGAACCACCATCGATGCACAGGACCGCTGAAATCAGCGGGGTATGCCTTCCTGCTGCTGCGGCGGTGGAGGTCCCCAGTAGGTGACTGGCTCCCTAGATAAGCAGGAGAGCATATCTACTAGTTCCAAAACACAGTTTATATACTTTTTGATGACAGGACCCTCCCCTGTTTCCCCACTGAATGGGTAATCCAGGTTCACAATCTATCTGATGCTTCACAAACAATGCAAGACCTTCAGTTGCCAGCCCGTTAAATTTCAAATTTCTTTTGACATTTTTGCTGTTTGAAGTGGTGATGTTTCTTCACTTATCTGACTTGACTTAACACCGCGATATTCACCTAATTGTCCTATGGAGTCTGGTTGTCTGCATTTTACAAGGTCGCCTGCTAAGCTTTCTTATCACTGTAAGCATATCTCAGTACCACATTCCTTCCTTCTAAGCAATGTAACTCTGCAAAAACAACATTTCTATTCCCACAAAAGCACTCCTACTACTTCAGTTGTCATCAAGCTGAGTGCTCCACCTCCCGCGCACACGAACAGGAGGACTCACATAAGACTCCAGGGCTAGGCAGAGTGCTGCTGGGGTAAGTCCACGTCTGAGAAGCTAAATTTGGGGTCAGCAGAGCAAGGAACGCTCGGCTCGGGGCTGAAATGGCTCCCCATCTGTTTTTGTTTTTCAGCTCTCCATCTGTTTTTGCTGGTTATTTTTGCCTGTTTGTTACTTTGGGAGAGCTTTCCCAGTTTCTCTTCTAGCTAAAGCATCTGGGTGCTTTCTTTGTGCTTTTCCTGGGAGGGAATGAAAAGAAAAATAAAGATGAAATGAAGCAAAAAATAATACTGATCAGTAGAATTAATAATCTGGAGGGAGCTGCAGTAAAAAAGCAGACTGGGGGGGAGAGAAATAAAACCTGGGTAAAAGCTCAGGCTCCTTTGAGTCTGCAGGGTGCAAAACCCACCAATGTGTGTGCTATTTTCAAAGGAATTTTGGTTAATTTTACAATTGTTACCAAATGGAAGCTTAACCAAAAGAAGAAGAGAAGCTCTTCTCTTGAAATGAAGAAACGAAAGCATTAAACACTATCAGTTTCCTTCCTGGTGTCAGCAACTGACATTTGGTTTTCAGAGAAGTCTTCGTTGGGTTAGGGTAGTTTTAGCTCATGCAAGCCAAATTTGAAGCTGAGCCAGGCTTTGTACTACAGAGTTTGGGGTACCTGCATCCCATGCTTATTACAAATTTTTATTATCCCCTGCCAAATTCAATCCTAAAACTTCTTTCAAAACACTATTTCCCAGCACGACCCCTAGCACTGAATGTTCCTCCTACAATTTTTCCTTGCGTGCTGCTGTATTCACTCAAAACCAAAACCTTTCTCCTCCTTAGGAGCTTATTCCTAAAAGTTTGCAACATGGATGAAGGCTGTTTTGGAAATAAAGTCTTTCCTTGTTCATTATTTCCCAACAACAGTGCCAAGATCTGTGCACAAGAGCTGCTCTGTTTGAACAGCAGACAGCATACCCTGTTATTGCAGGAGAAACTGAGATAAGAGATAACTGCAAACCAAGAATGTGAGCACAAACAGATGCTGGCTTATTTCCTCCTCTGCTTTTTTTCAAATTCAGCTTCCTGCTTGCTTGCTGGGCTGAAGCCAGCTGGGGGAGGGTGTCATGTCACAAACAGCTCAACTCCCTTTGAGCTTTGAACCCTGATAGGCAGTACACTTCTTTTAATTTCTTTTAGCATTTAAAGTCATTTTAAACTTCTGTCTTTCTCTTTTCTCCTTCTCCTTCTCCTTTTCTTTCTTTTTTTTTTTTTTTTCATTCTCTTTCTTCATCCTTTCTTTCTCTTTCTCACTTTCTTCCATCCTTTCACCCTTCCTCCATTCCCCTCCATCAGACCACAAGCCCTCTCCCCAACCACGGTTTCCCCATGTCCCCTCCAGATCCCCACAAGTCCTCAGACCTGGGGGGCTTTGCGGGCCCCCCAACACTCAACCCTCTCCTTGCTATCACAGTGTGCTCAGCCAGTTGCTGTGAGAGCGCTGGATGTCTGGATGTGATCAGTGAGACCCGACATTTCCTTGCCAGCCATGGGGAAAGGAGCCCAAGAAAAAAATCACCCTGACCAAGAAGTACTGAACCCTCCAAGAGATGCAGAAAAACAATGCAAATGGGGTAATGCTGGGGGAAAGCGAGATCTGGCTCCGGTGCGGCACTGGTGGGATGAGCACCAGCCAGGGTCTCTTGGTGGGCGAGGACAGACTCTGAATTTTATCATGTAGCCACCTCTTAATCCAGCTGGAAGACCTCAAAGAAGGGAGTTCCTATCCCAAGGGGGAGGGCTATAGGATCAACCATGGATCCAGCAGAAAAAGGGCAAATGGGGGGTGGAAAGACCCAGCCCACATCTCCTGCTCTCTTCTCCACCAGACTTCAGCCCCCATGGGATGGGAAGGAAATGTCATCATGTACAACAGCTCCTGGCTCCGCTGTGTGTGGTGCTGAGTGTCCTTGTCCTCGTTCTGCTGGTGACCTTGGTTGGTGAGTACCACCGGAGCACCCCCTGGGCAGGGAGATTGGCCAGGGACCTGTTTCAGGGATGGTGTGGGGAATTCCAGGGTTTTCCCAGCAGGATGAGAAGCCCCCCAAGCATAGCACTGAGCCTGCTTCATGGGGCACCCCCTTTTGTCCCCTCAACCAGGCTCTACTCAGCTTTTCCAAGGGGGTGCCCCTTCTTGGCGCATCCCAACCCCCCTACACTTGCTGGAGGGGAACACATATAATTAAAGAAATGTTATTTTTTTTTTATTTTTTTTTTTTTTTTGGTGGCTGTCCATGCATCTCACCTGCTCGGTTTTCTCCTTTTACAGTTGTGCAGCTGCAGTCTCACTCATCACATCCCCAATTCACCCACGTGTGCCCAGACACGTGGATTGGCTTCCAAAGCAAGTGCTACTATTTCTCTAAGAATGAAAGCAACTGGATCACCAGCTTGGAGAACTGCAAGGCCATGGAAGCCTCCCTGACCTCCATAGACAACCTGGAGGAACTGGTGAGAACTGGGCACGAGCTCCACTGCCGGCTCTGGTGTGGAAAATGTGTGGGACCAGACCAAAAACCCATTTTCCCCCAAATATCACCCACTGACAAAGCCAGAAGAAGATGCCATGGAAAAAGCAACAGCCTGGGCTGGGGAGTGAGCAATATCACATTATTTTCTCCAAAACTCCCTCGCTATGTCTAGATGGGTGCTGTCCCGAGCTTTGCCCTCAAGGGGCTTCCTTTTTCCATGAAATTGAAGAATATTCACATCTCTCATATTATATCACCTTCCTATTGCAGGGTGCTCTGCAGGCTGGAGGCAGAACTTGTCTGAGTTGTGTTTTAGGAAGACAGGATCACCTAAACCCTTCTTTTTCTTTTTTTCTTTTTTTTTTCTTTTTTCTCTAAAGGCTTTCGTCAAGCGCTACAAGGGCCAAGCAAACCACTGGTTGGGGCTGCACGAGGAAGTCAACGGCCAGTGGAGGTGGAACAACGGCACAGCCTTCAACAACTGGTCAGTCCCTCTGCCTGTCGGGGTTGGGTGCTTCGGGTTGGCAATTAGGTCAGGAGTTCTTATAGGGTCTGGGATGGCCTCTTTTGGGACGGGGACCATCTCTTGTCACCACACCACTGGTTTTCCACGGGAGGCTTGGTGCGGACCAAGGGTGCTGCGCTCTGAACCCCTATTAAACCTTGAACGCTGCCCCTTCCGACCTTCCCAGGAGAGGAAACCCCAGCTTTTCTTCCAGTTTTTAGGGTAGTTTTCCTACTTTCTTTTCTGCTCACTCCTGACTGTGCCTGCATTGCAGGTTTCAGGTGCGGGGAGGTGGGCCTTGTGCATACCTAAACCAGGAGAAGATCAGCTCAGCCCTCTGCAACACGGAGAAATACTGGATCTGCAGCAGGCCCAACAACTACGTCGGTCGAGTGGAGGCAAAAGATTTACCCCAAATAAAGATCCCATAAACATAAATCTTGTGCCAAAACTAGCACAGAAATTTCTAAAAACGTATGTAAATCTGCTTCTTTGCAGCAACAGTATTAGAATTTATTTTCTGCTCAGATTCTTGCAGGCTCAGTCAATCTTCTGTGCTGTCCAGCGACGAGAGGGATCTGGGAGTTTTAGCTGATAGCAAGGTGAATGAATATGAGGCAGCAGTCTGCCCTGGCAGCCAGGAGGGCCAACCATACCCTGAGGTGCATCAAGCACTATATCCCTAATCAGTCGAGGGAGTTGATTGTCCCGCTCTACTCTGCGCTGGGCCGGCCTCCCCTTCAAGTACTGTGTGCAGTTCTGGGCACCACAGCACAAGAAGGACATTAAAGTGTTGGAGAGTGTCCAGAGAAGAGCCACAGAGATGGTGAAGGGCCCAGAGGGGAAGACATATGAGGAGCTGCTGAGGGCACTTGGCCTGTTCAGCCTCAAAAAGAGGAGGCTGATGGCAGACCTCGTCATGGTCTACAGCTTCCTCCTGAGGTGGAGTGGAGGGACAGGCGCCGATCTCTTCTCTTTAGTGACCAGGGATAGGACCCGCGGAATGGTGTCCAGCTGAGGCAGGGGAAGTTCAGGCTGGACATCAGGAAGAGGTTCTTCACCGAGAGGGTGGTTGCACACTGGAACAGGCTCCCCAGGGAAGCAGTCACTGCAGCAAGCCTGTTTGGGTTTAAGAAGCATTTTATCTGTGCTCTTAGTCACATGGCATGAATTTTTGTAAACTTGTGTGAGGTCTACAGAGTAAGTGAAACTCGATGCTTCTATTTTATGATTCTATTCTATGATTCTACTCAAGTCAGCAACAGTCCTGCTTCTCTCTCTCATTGTACAGCAGAAAATTGGTTTATATTTTTCTACAGATTAAAATGGCATGTTTGTAATACTAAATCTGAAACCTGCAAATCTGATGTACTATGGAATTATGCTATTTTTTTACTATACATTTCCTGTTGGAAGGAGGACAAAGCAAGAATGGAACAAATACAGTCTGTATGTACATATAGGTATGCTTTTTTAATAAAAAGAAAAATAAACCACATGCTAATTTCACCAGTGGATACACTGATAGTCTCAGCTGTGATTGGTTGGGTTCAAACCCTGAAATTACTTGCAGAGCTGTAACAAGGAGGGTTGGCTTCACCCCAAATATTAGCAGCAAGCATCCTGCAGGCTGGGCTTTTCGGGGTGGGCACCATACAGGTCTCTGTCTCCTGCAGTCTTTGAAAGGAGATGGAAGGGTTCTGTCTGGCAAACCCACTTGTGGTCGCTCCCACAGCCATTGACCTCCAGCTTCTTGTCTCTGAAGGTCACGCAGTGGTTCTCCACACTCCCAATGGAACCAAACCTGCAAACCAAAACCATCAGCACCCAAAAGCAGCTCCTTTTCCTCTTGGGAGAGGGGGCAATGGGAGCTTCTCCCCCAGCCTGTCTCACTGGGCTCCAGGTGGCTTCTTGCTGCGGGCTTGCCCAGATGCCCGTGCAGATTGCTGTGCTTGCACTACCATCTGGCTCCTTCCTCCAGTGGAGCATGCCCAGGGCATTAAAACCACATTGACTGCATAGGTGTGATGAGATGTTAGGTTACAGTGCTCTGTACAGCCAACTTTTGGGCTAAAAAGCCTTTCTGGGGGATTACAAAGCTGTCACAGACACCAAATATTGGAGATCTTGGGGCTGAAGTGGAGCAAAGCTGCTCCGCACACCGCGGGTTGCAGCTGTACTCACATGGTGGCGTCAAAGGAGGAGTTGCCCACCCATTTCCATATGTTGTTGGATGCCTTTAATCCGATCCACACCATTAGCTTGTCCTTGCTGTCCTGCGAGATCCCCTCATATAAGTGCTCCTGGGAAATGGCAGAGGAGCAGTGGCTTCCGAGGGCCTTCAGCAAGAGGCTCGTTGGGGTGCAAAGCCAGCTTTTTGAACCCATTTGGTTCATCCTCAAAGAGATGGGCCCTAAACACCACCTGTGCCTTGGGTGCTGCCTCGCTCAGTGGGTGGAAAGAGCTTAAATTCAGAGCCTGAGACACCGGAGGCTCCCCCTGAGCTCCATGTCCCTCCTTCTTCCCATGCCAAAGGTGGGAAGAGGCCTCCAAAGCCCTCTTGGTGGTGATTCTGCCCTGTTACCTCTGAAGTGGCTTAGAGCTACCAAGCCTCCTGCCGCCAACCAGCAGCTCTGGGGCAGTTTTTGCCCCTCTACCCACCAAAGCCGAGGACTTTGGGGTCCTTTTCAAGCCTTCTCCACTCTGCACTTACCATATCGCCGGTGTTTCGGAGCACGGCCAGATGGGACCCCCGACTTTCGCAGTCTTTTTTGCCTTCCATCCAAGTCCCACTCAATTTGGGAACCTGGTAGCACTGGTCCCCCAAAAGCTGCCAAGACTGGGGGCACAGCTTGCAGCCCCCGTGGCCTGGAGAGGAGACGGAGCCGTGAGACACCCCAAAAAGTGCTCGAGGTCTCGCTCAAACCAGCCAAGAGGCACTGGGGTCAGGAGCTCTCTCCCTTCCCAAATTTTTCCTGCCCACTTTTCCCACCCATCCACCGCAAGGAGGACACAGTGGGGTGAGCACGGTGCAGGTGGAGAGGTGCCTCCTCCTCCCGGAGGCCCACAGAGGATAGAGATGATCAGCAAAACGAGCTCTTCCTTGCCACGTTCATTGACACCGAGCTGGGCTTGCAGCCCCCCGGGGACACCCATCCCACCCCAGGGACCCCCCCGGGGAAGGGGTTACCTGCGGAGCTGTTCCAGCAGCAGATGTAGCGCAGCAGGGAGGGAATCACGCACACCTCCATCCTGCTCCTTCCCCCGTCCTCGCTCTTGTTCTGCAGAGCGTTGGGAGGTGTCGGCACCTTCTGAAAAACTTGGAGGTAAAATTTTGGGGTGAGACTGAGGCTGTTTAGGGGCAACGTCGTGAAAACCGAGCAGGGCTGAGTTGGGTTCCCCGAGCTATTTTGCAAGCTCCCTTTCTGGTCATGACTATACCCAACTTTTGCAACAGCATAAAAATGTTGCTTGTGTCCTCCACCCTTGCTTTAAAAGCATTTTTTTTTGTGTTTCTTTGTTTGTTTTCAGAGGGGATTTACTCTTGTTGGATGCATCATGTGGGGCAAAATTGTCCCCATCCAAATGGAGATGGTCACTAGGATAAAACCCTGAACGCCCCTTGGCGAAAAAGAAATAAAATAAAAAAGTCCCTCATGGTCGCTTGGGTTTTGGACGTGTTTACGAGTGGTTTTTACTCACCCTGCACACTGAGCACCGCCAGCAGCACCAGCAGCACCACGTGACTCAGCACACTCAGCTTCAGAAGGACTCTGTGCCACCGTGGGCATGTGGTAGGAGCTGAAAGAGTCCATGGTTTTGTTCAGAAAGCACTTCCTTGTAAATTAAAATTTAAATACAATGAAAAGAAATAAATTGATATAAAATAATATCAAATAAATCAATAAAAATAAATTAATAAATACAATATAAAAATAATATTTTTAAAGCCCCTCTCTTTGAGCAGATCTTGACAGATGTCTTTACAGATGCTTTGCTACCTGCACATAAATCAAAAACAAAACAAAACAAAACAAAACAAAACAACAAAAAACAAACAAACAAAATAAATAAAAAATAAATAAAAAAACAAGTGAAAACCCAATGATCACAACCTTCTTTCTGCTTCTCCCACCCCAGGACCCTCCTTACAAGGGTCTTGCTGCTTGCCGTGGGGCAGCTTTGGCTACAGCAAAGCCATCAGGAACTTGGAGGGGATGGGGAGAAGCTGAGCTGTAGCTTCCCAGTTACACCAACGTTATGGCTCTAGAAAATGGGGGTGTACTGCCGAGCATTTTGCCATGCAAGGGAGTACTGTACAGCAGAGGCCCTTAAAATGCTTCCTTTCTCTGTCTTTTCTCACACTTCATCCATCTCCAGCCCTCATGGAACAACGGAACCACCTCTCTGGCATTTCCTCTGCTTTCTCATGTTCCCAGTGCTGGTGCAAAACCATTTTTATTCCACGATACTGAGCTTATCACAGGCAAGTGTCCCCCCCAAGCCCCCTCTCAGTTTCCCCAGCTTGAGCGACTCTCTGGGACCCCAAGAGCTGCTCCTCCCCGCTTCTTCCCCTGCCAAGCAATCGCCACCCGGGGTATCCTCTCGCCCTCACAAACCCGTGGTGGGGACAGAGGATCGGACCCCGCTACCTGCGTCCCGGGGGGGTGCCGGCCTCTCTGCAGCACCCCGCTTGCATCGCCTCTCCAAGGCCATGTAGCCATCCTCATCCTCCATGGCAGGAGGACACGCAGCAGGTGGAGAGGACACGATGGGGTCCGGAGGACAGGAAACCAAAATGCTCAGAGCTGCACCAGTGAAGTGCAAACCAGCGGCAGGGCCAGAGCTTCCTGCCACAGCTCACGGCCGTTCCACGCCCCTGAAAGCTTTTGGGGTCACCAACACCCTCGCCTAGTGCCCGGGGAGAGGCACAAGATCCTCCTGCCTCCTCCAGGCTCATGGCCCACCCTATAAATTACATCCCTAATGAGAAGATAGGGGCAGACTCGGGTCTTGCGCTATCTCACGGCCAAAAAAAGGTGCTTTTGTGACTTTTAGTGTTTTTCCCCATCCTGGTGCGAGCCTAGATAAATCCCTTCAATGGATACAAGGCACTGCTTCGTTGTGATTCCAGTAAAAAAGGCACACATGCTTGAAAGCAGCTAAGAAAGTGTTTAATTGATTAATTAATTTAGCTATTTCTATTTTTTTATTAACACCAGCATTTAATCCTGTCTTCCCTGCTCTGCCACGTGCCTTTGCTCAGCCCCTGCCTGCGCACAGCTTTCCGGCTGTGTTCTTCCAGGATTTTCTTGCAAAAAGGAAACACAAAACCAAACCAAACTGAAAATATATATATATATATATATATATATATAAATGAAACGCTGTTCTTTGTTTTTTCCTGTTCTCCTGTCGCTGTAGCAAGTCACAGCTACAGACTGGCTTTTCACACCGCGAAAAACCGTCGTGATCATCTAGGAGTTGTTGTCGCTCTGTCTCCCCCCTTGCCCTCTCCGCCCTCAAGGAAAAAAAAAAAAAAAAAAAAAAAAAAAAAAAAAAAAAAAAAAAAAAGAAAAAGATAATTCTGTTCTGAGGGGAAAAAAAAAAGGCTATTTAAAAAAAAGGCTATTTGGATACACACTCTAAAGGATATGCACCCCAAAGGATACGCACCCAAAGGGATATGCGCCCTAAAAAATATGTGGCCTCGGGCTAACCAGACCTCAAAAAGCCTCAGAATCACCAGTTTTGCCCTCAGAAGAGGGAATTTGAAGGCACATTTGTCCACCCCTTTGCAGGGACATTTTGTCAGAGCAGCTGAGAAAAAAAATGCAGCATCTGGAGGTTTTTGCCATTATTTCTCCCCCCCTCTGCTTCTGCGCCGGGGGCAGGATGTTAAAAATCTTCCCGTGAACGGGGTTTCTTCAGCAAAAGCATCCGAGATTTGCTCCTCTTCCTCTTTTGGCAGCCAGGATAACATCGTAAAGGCAACTGCAAGCAGCAAGCAGTGAGCTTTTGAGTTATTTGAGTTGCTTTTACTTATCTAATTATTTACTTTCCATATATGTGACAGTGTAGCTGTGGCCAGGCATTGGTCAAAAGCAACAGCTTACGTAATGGGGGCTGTCCTTGTGATTCATTACATCTCCGCACACTCATTGCAACAAACCACACCGCAGAAGACACTCATAGGGTAAGTTCACCTCCGAGCAGCGAAATTCGGGGCCAGCTGAGCAAGCACCGCTCGGCTCGGGGCTGAAACGGGGAGGAAAGGAGCAGCCAGCCAGGGCGGGCTTCCCAACTTTTTTCTTTCATTGCTTTAAAGTTTATTTATTTACTTATTTATTTGTTCCTTTGCCCCTTTTCCCACCCTCTTCGTCACTCTCTCGCCTTTCTTTTTGCATTTGTGCTCTGTTTTCTTTCTTTATTTATTTCTCGTTCTCCTCTCTCTCGCTCCCTTCTTTCAATGCCCAAACTTTTCACTTGATGAGTTCACGCAGTTCCGTAGCTCCGCGAGGAGAGCCTCGAAAGCCTCACGTTTCCCAGAACTCTTCCTTTTCAGCTGGCTTGATGAAAGTTGCTGCTGCCGCAGTGCTCTGTGAATTTTCTTGCAGCTCCTTAGCCTGCCCCTGCTCCTTTCTCCCCCACTCCGGTGCCTCCGCCCCGTGCATCTTCCTCTCCCCTTTTCCTTCCTTCACCCTCCTGCAAACTGCAAACCCTTTTCCCACCCACTTTGTCCCTACGTTTCCCCCCAGACCTCCAAAAATCCTCACACCCGGGGGGCTTTGCTGGTCCCCAACGCTCAACCCTCTCCTTGCTATCGCAGCGTGCTCCGGCAGTCGCGGCATCGGGACAGGACAGGTACACATGATCGGCGGGACCTGACATTTCCTTGAGAGCCATGGGGAAAGGAGACTGCAAAAACACTCACCCTGATGAAGAAGAAGAGCTGAACCCTCCAAGAGAGGTTTTTTTTGTTTTCTGATTCTCTCCCCCGTCGCAGAGACGGGGGGAGGGAGGGCAGGAATGGTGCAATAGTTTGCGTCCAACTGCTGTGACATGAGGTCATAGTGCAGCACTGCTGCCACTCCCTGTCAGATTCATAAAAGCTGGTGAAGAAGCAAAACTCAGTTACTTGATGCACCGCTGGGGAAGTCCACATCTGAGCAGCAAAATGTGGGGCCAGCTGGGCAAGCAATGCTTGCAAGCAATGCAATGCTCAGAGCAAGCAATGCTCAGCTAGGGGCTGAGATGGGGAGGGAAGGAGCAGCCAGCCAGGGTGGGTTTCCCAACTTTTTTCTTTCCTTTTAAAGATTTTTTTTGCTGTTGTTCCTTTGCCCTCTCCCATTTTTCCACCCTCTTTCAATTTTTTGTCTCTTTCCCGCCTTTCTTTGTGTGTTTTCAGCGTTTTATTTCTTTCTTTATTTATTTTTCTTACCCTCTTCTTCTCGGCCTTCACTTTTAATGCCAAAACTGCATTGGGTGAGCTCACATGCCGCAGCGTGTGGTTGAAGAGAGCCATAAAACCCTCATGTTGCCCAAATTGTTCCGTTTCAACTTGTTCTGTTGGAACTCAACCTCAACCGCAATGGCTGCGTGAATCTTTTTGCAGACATTGCAAACTCCTTCCAACTTCTCCTCTTCTGAAGATACTTAACACACCCTGCACAATATGCTTGGTGTTTCTCAGCAGCTGGGTGCACACTGGTGGAGCTACGGGGCCGAGCCCCGTGGTGCTGCTGTCTCCTGCCGACCAGGGATCACTCCTTCAGCCTTGCTTTTCCATCTCATCACCTCGTTTTTCCATCTCATCACCCCGCTTGCTGGGCTTGCAGGGGAGGGGAACTGCATCCGAGCCTTGCCTTCTATGTTTTTTTTTTTTTTTAGCAGCACCAATGCCTTCTGACGTGCTAAGCATTCCTGGATCGGTGAACACTACGGTGCAAGACGAGCAGAGTGGCCTCACCTCCCAATATGAGGACCCCGACCAGCCCCAGGACCCCCAGGACACGGCGGTGACCCTCTACGCTGAGATGCCCACAGATGCTGCACCCACAGCCAGCAACAGGACCCAAAGATGCCTGGGTGAGTGCAGGGCCAGTGCCCAGCTGGGTTTTGAGCTGTCCTCTTGCCGCTGCAGCACTTGTGGGGGTGAACCCCGTGCCAAGGAGGAGGGAAACGGGGTCGAGGGGTGTCCGTGATCCCCCTGGCATCGCCTTCTGGTCGTGCTGGCGATGCGAGGGCTGTGCTGCTTGTGGGACAGCACCGTCCTCACCACAAATATCTTTTCCTTCTGCTGCAGGCAAGGTTTGCACAACCAACCGACAGCGTAATGGGCTGCTAATCCTGAACATGGTGCTGATTTCTATCATTATTTTGCTGTCAGGTAAGGGCAGAGTGGCTACCACCATCCCACCCCTCTACACAGAGCTGTGCGTGCCCCCTGCAGCTGGGTTATAGAACTAGCCGGGGTTGCAGCTGGGTGATCTGTAAGGTCCCTTCCAACCCGAGCCATGCGATGCAAAGCCCTCTGAGATCATCCAGCCCAACCTTTAACGAGTCCACCACTAAACCATGCTCCTGAGTTCTACACCTACCCGTGTCTTGAAGACCTCCAGGGATGGTGACTCAACCACTTCCCTGGGCAGCCCGTTCCAATGCCACAGCCCCTTTGGTAAAGAAATTCCTCCTAATGTACAACCTCCCCTGGTGTAGCTTGGGAGACTCTCCCCTTGTCTTACCACTTGGTAGGGAGAAGAGCTTGATCCCCCTCTTGCTATAACCTCATTTAATGTCCTCTTTGCTCTGCAGCAACCAGACAAGGGCAGGAGACAGCCCCGGTGCTGGCGTGCCCTTACGAATGGGTTGGGTACCGCAACGTCTGCTACTACCTGTCGGGGCAGAAGGAGCAAGGCAACTGGAGCTGGAGCCAGGAGCAGTGCTCGACACACGGGGCCTCGCTGGCCATGGTGAAAATGGACGGGGAATTGGTGAGTGCAGGGTGATGGGTGGCTGTGGGGCTGGGACAGCTGGGCGGGATGTCCCACAGCGGGGCAGCGAGTCCCGTGGGGCTGATGGAGCGCGGTGCTCCAGCAGTTTCTGACTGTCTGCCTCTCTCCTTGCCACCCAGAAATTTCTGAGACAATTCAAAGACAACAGGGATTCCTGGCTTGGGCTGCAGAGACGGGGCGAACACCTGCTCTGGGTGGATGGCAGCAGCTTCAAGGAGACGTGAGTCCTGCGAGCGAGCAGAGCCTGGAGGCCCCGGTGTGCCGTGGCCGTGCACTGCTGCCAAAGAGCACGGGGAGTGCTGAGGCTGCAGTGGCATTCCTTGTCGTTGCAGGTTCCTGGTGCAGGGCAGTGCAGAGTGCGTCTACTTGAATGGCGAGGACGTGGCGACCTCAAGCTGTTGGCAGAGCCGGCCTTATATCTGCAGCAAGCCCCTGGCTGTGGGGGCAGCTCCTGAGAAAGGTGGTGGAGAAAGGACCTTCCCTGTGCTGGACACTGGTGGCTCCTCTCATTGATGAAGGATGATGCTCTTCAGAAATCCTTTAAAGTGTTTGCGTCTGTGGTTTTGAGGTCAAAACTGAAGCTTGATGACTAAGGATGGAACCTGAGATGGAAGAGGTGCTGACTAACATCAGAGCTGAACAAGACCCAAACCTTACGGACCAGACCTGGGGCTGCTTATCTCCACGTCATCTGAAGAGCATCGACCACATCGCACTTTGTTGTGCTCCATGTTATTATTATTGTTATTATTATTTTTTATATATGGACAAAATGATTTTTCAAGCTCCTTTCCAATTCCTAACTTCCTGTTATTCTGTGAAATATATTTTTATACACGTATATACGTGTATATGTTCCATTCCTATGGCCTTAGGGACAGTTTCCTGGGGGAACCCAGCCAGTAATTCCTTGAGCAGACAGAAGTTTGTTCTCCTGAACTTCAGGGTCCTCTTTTTTGAAGTTCAGGGTCCTGACTCTGCTTTTTGTCAGACCCGTATTCCTCAGGGTCACCAACTCCACCAGGTAGATTTAGGTAATTAATATGTATAGGCATTAATTGAATATTCATTGTTTTGCTGTACAAATATGAGATAGTTTGTTACTTCAAACATGCATGTTATGTGGAAGTATGCCCTGTGCATCCAGCACTGACAATAAAGGATATTTTGTCACTTAGAAATTTCAGCTTCGATCTTTGAATTAATATATGTAAATAAATATATGTAAATCTACAGTCTGGTTAAAAAGGTGAATAGAAAAAGCTTTTGGAGGGACTTGTAAGCAAGGGATGTGTTGTAAGCAAGTGGTGCTGCCTGATGGAAACAGCAGGTGGCAACATCCCCACGAGAACCCTACGGCCCTCTTGGCAGAGCCCCAAGGTCAGTCGCTCAGTCCAAACGTGCTCGCCCGGTGCTCATTTTGTAGCTGCTATGGTGCTGTGCTTGGGATTTAGGATGGGAAGAATGTTGATATCACGCTGATGTCTTAATTGTCGCAGTGCTTACACCAAGCCAAGGACTTTTCAGCTTCTCGCTCTGTCCTGCAACCGGGCAGGCTGGGGATGCAGCAGGAGCTGGGAGGGGACAGACCCAGGACAGATGACCCAAACTGTCCCAAAGGGTATTCCACACCATTTATTATTAAAAAATTATTATTATTTTTTTTTTTTTTTTTGTCTTAAGAATCTGTCTCTATCTCAGTCCAAAAGCTTTCATTTTAATTACTTTTTTTTTTTTTTTTTTTGATTCTCTCCCCAGTGCCAAGGGGCAGGGAGGGGAGGTGGGGGGAGAACTGGCTGAGTGGTGCTTAGCTGTCAGTTGGGTTAAGCCATTACACCACTGTGTCCACCAGAGGAGCACAGCTAGGAAAATCGACCCAAACCACCAGAAACCACGCTCCTCATCCTTTCAAGTTCAGCAACGGAAGCTCAGGGGAAATGTGAGAAAGGGGCTGCTTTGTCTTCTTGCAAAACCGTGACCCATGCTGGAGCCCTGCTTCCCAGGCAAGGGCCGAGCATCCGATGTGCGTTAATGAACCTTCTCTTCGTTGTCTTCAATAATACATGCTGTATGAGCCATGTATGGAAATGGGGGATATGGCCCTGAAGGAAGGAATAGATGCTAAAGGGCTAACTGTAGAACTATAGCAGGTCTAGAGAAGTCACCCCATGGTGATTTTGCAAGTGTTAGCTAACACAGATGTACATCGGAAACTAACCACAAGGAAAGGACTGAGATGGGATAATCCTGGAAGACAAGGGATATCTATAACAATTGTAAAGACTGGCTAGCAAGACATGAAAAGCAATAAAATGGGAAGATAGCACATTCTCTGTTGAGCAAGAACCGGTTTAGATGAGTTTTGTGGCTGAGGCGAAAAGTCCATAGCGAGGAAGACGTACGGCCTTCCTCCTGAGGACCCGGCCCACGACCACCAGCAGGCACTGTGCATGCACAGCCAGGAGGAGGTGAAGGCAGAGCCGATGGCAACGATTTCTCAGAACTCAGAACTTGTGCTAAAATTTGTTATCTATGGAGTGGTAATTCGTGTCGAGAAAATGGTTGATATTAATAAAGAAGGGGGAGATTTGGGAATGTGGCCATGGGGGTTGGAAAGCCCCGTGACTGAGATAAAATTAGAATCTTAACAACCAGGCCATCGGGAATATAAAAGAGTTTAGAGGGAACAAAGAAGGGTGATTCAGGAGACTCCATGCAGTCTCCAGTTTCTTGTTCTCCAGCTGGTCTCTTGTTCTCCAGCCATTAAGGCATGGAACTTTCTGGGTGTTTGCTGTTGTTGTTATATTCAAAGTTCTTTGACCAATGACAAGTTGTTTTGAAAAGAACTGCTGTGGGGAGAAGGGTATAGGAGGGGAGCCTGCCCTCAAGATAAAAAAAAAAAAAGGCAACATGATGTGATGAAGTTATGTCATCAATAAAGAAGCAGAAAGAAGGAATGAAAAGGAACAGGCTGGCAGAATGGAGACCAGGACGGAAACAGGCACATTGATTGCCTCATAAAGATAGCTTCGGCCAGACTCACCAAACTGCTCAGAGAAGCTCAAGCTGAGAGAAGCGGACCTGCGCACACAACTGCCCCTCGCTGGTTATCAGTTCCGCATTATGGGGAATCATACGTCCTTAGGAACAAAGACTGTCCTGGTAACCTTACAGCTTATTCTCCTTCTTAACAATCAGACAGTTTATGAGCCTGAAATATGGGGCCAAACTGAGGTCAAGGTGTGGGACTCTGCAACTAAAAATGACAAGGTTGCAGTGGGATTGCTCGGCACCTGGCGAGCAATCTCTGAGGCCTAAAGGAGCCATGTGGGGCCACAATCACAAACGTGTGGTTTGCCAGATAGTGAGGGAGCTGCGGTCTTGTTTCCTGATCTGACTGCTACGCCATGGGCCCCTGTGCTGCTACAGCCATCGAAGGCTTTTGCTGTTCGGCCCCCTGCTGACCTGAACGTGCCTTTTGACCCAGGCCTCATTGGCCTTGAAAAGGAGATGGATATGCTTTTCTTCGATTTGGGAAGAACGGGGTACATAAGGCCTGAAGACCGAGTTGCTTGACAACTGGGAGCGAGACATATTGTTCAAAAGGAATGGAAAATGGAGACTGTTAAGTCATGGAACTTAAAGGATTGTTTGTTACCTTTCCTGATTGTACGTATGTATAGGCATACTCGGGTTTAGTATGAAAAGCGATGTTCTGTATATTTAGAATGTTTGATGTTTGTGTGTGCGTGTTGGTGGAGCGTAGACTCCCCGCACACCCAGCGCTGTTTACTTGCCTTTTATACCTTTTAGAAATATTTGTTTTATAAATATTACAAAATTCAGATTGAGTTGAGACCTCATTTATAACAGTCATCTTGCTCAGTACTGTGGAAATCACGGTCATTTAACTCTTTCTGCCCAGATGGTTTCATCCTCCCTCCCCCAGCACACTTTTCCCCATCGGATTCATCCCTCGTGCTCCTGGCAGGGTCCTTCAGGCTCCCCAAATGTGCAGAGCCTCGGCTGCATCGTATGGGTCTCGATGTCCTTTGGGACGTGGAGTCCTGCTACCGAAATCTTGCCACATAAACCCACAACAGATGGAAACTGGCTCTCCTTTCTGAGCCCCCAGCCGTGTGCTTGCCCATCCCAAGGGGGAAAATTCATCTTGATCTCCTGGGAGTCGTCCTCTCCCCATCTCCCCTTTGCCCTCTGTACCCACAAGAAAACAAACAAACAAACAAAAAGATTTTGAGGGGACAAATGTATATTTTGAGTGGCAAACCACATCTCAAAGTCCTTCTGAGACTTCAGTTTTGCCCCAGGAAGAGGCGAGTCAAAGCCACGTTATCGTGGAACCCACTTTGAACGCAAGTGTTTGCAAGCCAGCTCAGACAATAAAATGTTGTACTGGTGCTTTAAGTGTTACTGCAGTACATGCAGCATTACTCCCCCCGGGGACCTTAAACTCCTTCCACTGGCTTTCTTCAATAAAAGTAACAGAGGATTGCTTTCCTTCCATTTTTGTCATCAGGAAAACATTTATAACCTATGTTCAAGGGTCAGCCATTGAAGTATGAGTCACTTCGCATATATTGGTCAAGAGAGGCGATCCTACAGCCACTGCTTTTCTGCAGGATATGAGGATGAGCGACACCCCTGCCCTCACTCTTAAGTAACACTCGCTGCTTCTGCAGTTGCTACTCCTCTCATTCATTGAATTGCAGCACAAGCAAGACATAAGACGCCAGGAGTAGACACACTGCTCTTAGGGTAAGTCCACATGTGAGCAGCAAAATTTGGGGCCAGCTGAGCAAGCAACACTCGGCTAGGAGCTGAAACGGGGAGGGAAGGAGCAGCCAGTCAGGATGGGTTTCCATCTTCTTTCCTTTTTTGTCTTTAAGTTGTTTTTTTGTTCCCTTGACCTCTCCCATTTTTTCTACCCTCTGTCTCTTTCTCGCTTTTATATTTTTGTTTGTTTGTTTGTTTTGTTTTGTGTTTTTTTTCCCCTCATTCTCCTCTTGTTCTCTCCCTTTTTTAATTCCAAAACTGCACACCCAGTGAACTTGCCTGCCACTCGTGTGTTTCTGTGAGAAGAGCCAAAAAAAAACCACGTTGCCCAAATTCTTCCTTTTCAGCTGGTTTTATTGAAGCTTCTGCTACCACAAGTGCTGTGTAAATCTTCTTGCAGATGTTTAGAACTCCTAGGTGTTTTTTTGTTTGTTTGTTTTTGGTTTTTTTTTGTTTTGTTTTGTTTTTCACTTTTTAAACATTTCCATCTGTTGTTGTTTTTGTTGTTGTTGTTTTTTTTTTTTTTTTTTTTTTTTTTTTTTTTTTTCTGTTTGTTTCTTTGGGAGGACTTTCCTAGTCTCTCTTCTAGGTAAGGCAGCTGGCTGCTTTCGTTGTGCTCTTACATTGGAGGGAATGAAAAGAAGAATAATGGTGAAATGAAGCAAAAAATAAAAATAAACAGGGTTAATAATCTGGGGGGAGCTGCAGGAAAAAAGCAGACAGTGGGGGGGAGCGAGGGGCAGAGGAATGTAGTGACTCATTTGGGCGTAAAAACAGTTTTGGAGTTGCTCTGTTTGAGCTGCAGGAAAAAAACAGACAGTGGGAGGGGGGGGAGGGAGGGGTGAAACCTGGGTACAAGCTCAGGCTGCTTTGAGCCTGCAGGGTGCAAAACCCACCAAGGTGTGTGCTTTTTTCAAGTTGTTTGCAGGACTCCAATGATTCCAATGAGGTTCAGGTTGGAAACTAGGAGACACTTCTCAGAAAGAGTGGTCAGGCACTGGGATGGGTTGCCCAGGGAGGTGGTGGAGTCACCGTCCCTGGGGGTGTTCAAGGAGACGTTGGACATGGTGCTTGGGGACATAGTTTACTGGGTGATATTGGTGGTAGGGGGATGGGTGGGCCTCTATTTTTTCCCACTTTAATGATTTATTTGATTATCTGATGGGAAAGCAGCCAAGGGTGCACAGGTGCACACAGCCGCTTGCTCCACCTCATTCCCACACAGTTGCCACAAAATGCCTTCGTCATCTTGCTCAGTCCTGTGGAAATCACGGTCATTAAACTCTTTGCTGTCCAGGTGGCTTCATCCTCCCTCCCCCAGCACACTTTTCCCCATCGGATCCATCCCTCGTGCTCCTGGCAGGGTCCTTCAGGCTCCCCAAATGTGCAGAGCCTCGGCTGCATTGTATGGGGCTCAATGTCCTTTGGGACATGGAGTCCTGCTACCGAAACCTTGCCATGTAAATCCACAACAGATGGAGACAGGCTCCCCTTTCTGAGCCCTCAACCATGTGTTTGCACATCCCAAGGGGGAAAAATCATCTTGATCTGCTGGGGGTCATCCTCGCCCCTTCTCCCCTTTGCCCTCTGCACCCACAAGAAAACAAACAAACAAAAAGATCCTATTTTGAGGGGACAAAAGGATATTTTGAGTGTCAAACCAGACCTCAAACATCCTCAAAAACTTCAGTTTTGCCCCAGGAAGAGGTGATGCCACATTACTGTGGCCCCCACTTTGCATGCAAACCTTTGCAAGCCAGCTGAGACAATAAAATGTTGTATTGGTGCTTTCAGGGTTACTGCAGTACATGCAGCATTACTCACCCCGGGGGCCTTAAACTCCTTCCACTGGCTTTCTTCAATAAAAGTAACAGAGGATTGCTTTCCTTCACCTTTTGCTAACAGGCAAACATTTATAACCTCTGTTCATGTGGCAGTCAGTGAGGTTTGAGTCATTTTGCATATATTGGTCAAGAGAGGCGGTCCTACAGTCACTGCTGTTCTGCAGGATCACAGGCTGAGGATACCCCTCCCCCCCCCCCCCCTTTGTATTAAGTGACACTTCCTGCACCAGCAGTAGCTACTCCTCTCATTCATTGAATTGCAGCACAAGCAAGACATAAGACCCAGGAGTAGACACACTGCTCTTAGGGTAAGTCCACGTGTGAGAAGCAAAACTGGGGGCCGACTGAGCAAGCAACGCTCGGCTAGGGGCTGAAGTGGGGAGGGAAGGAGCAGCCAGTCAGGATGGGTTTCCATCTTCTTCCCTTTTTTTCTTTAAGATTTTTTTTTGTTCCCTTGCCCTCTCCCATTTTTCTACCCTCTGTCTCTTTCTCACTTTTCTTTTTGTGTTTGTGTCTCCTCTTGTTCTGTCCCTTTCTCTAATGCCAAAAATGTGCACCCAATGAGCTTCCACACCACTCGTGTTTCTGTGAATAGAGCCAAAAAAACCCCTTCACGTTTCCCAAATTGTTCCTTTTCATCTGGCTTTATTGAAGCTTCTGTTACCACAAAGGGTGTGTGAATCTTCTTGCAGATGTTTAGAACTCCTAGTTTTTTTGTTTGTTTGTTTGTTTGTTTGTTTTGTTTCTCCTTTGTTTCTTTGGGAGAGACATTCCCAGTCTCTCTTCTACTCTTCTAGCTAAGGTGTCTGGCTGCTTTCTTTGTGCTTTTTTTCTGGGAGGGAATGAAAAGAAGAATAAAGGTGAAAAGAAGCAAAAAATAGTATTAATCGGTAGAATTAATAATCTGCGTGGAGCTGCAGTAAAAAAGCAGACAAGGGGGGGAAGAGGGATGAAACCTGGGTACAAGCTAGTTGCATCGCTAGTCGGTCGAGGGAAGTGATTGTCCTGCTCTACTCTGTGTGCTGGTGCAGCTTCACCAGCTGTGTGCAGTACTGTGTGCAGTTCTCATCGTGGTCTACAACTTTGTCACGAGGCAGAGTGGAGAGGCAGGTGACCTATTCTCCGTAATCACCAGTGATAGGACCCGCAGGAATGATGTTAAGCTGAGGCAGGGGAAGTTTAGGCTTGACATCACGAAGAGGTTCTCCACCAAGATGGGTGGTTGCACACTGGAGCAGGCTCCCCAGTGTGCAAGCCAAATCTGAAGCCAAGCCAGGCTTTGTCGTATGGAGTCTGGGGTATCTGCAGCCCACTCATGTTACCACTATTTATCCCCCCCGCCGAATTCAATCCTAAAACTTCTTTGAAAACACTATTTCCCAGTATGTCCCGCAGCACTGAATGTTCCTCCTGCAAGTTTTTCCTGCGTCCTGCTGTATTCCCTCAAATCCAAAACTTTTCTCCTCCTTAAGAGCTTATTCCTAGATGTTTGGTTTTCCAATAAAACCCTCATCCAGATGGGCAAAGTCTTTCATTGGTGATTATTTTCCAACAACAGTGCCAAGATCTGTGGCGCAAGAGCTGCTCTGTTTCAACAGCAGCCAGCATGCTGTTCTATACTCAGAAAATATTGCTTTTTTTTTTTTTTTCAAATTCAGCTTCTTCTGTGCTGGAGACGGTTTGGGGAGGTGTGTCATGACACGCATCTCGACTCTCTTTGAGCTTTGAGTGCTGATAGGCAATACATTTCTTTAATTTCTTTTAGCATTTAAAGTCAGTTTAAACTTCTGTCTTTCTCTTTTTCTCTGTCTCCTTTTCTTTCTCTTTTTTACTTCTTGTTCATTCTTCATCTTTTTTTTTTTTGTTTTTCTTTTTTCTCCTTCCCCCTTTCTCCAATCCTTTCACCCTTCCTCCATTCCCCTCCAGCAGACCACAAGCCCTCTCCCCAACCACGGTTTCCCCATGTCCCTTCCAGATCCCCACAAGTCCTCAGACCCGGGGGGTTTTGCGGGCCCCCCAGCACTCAACCTTCTTCTTGCTATTGCATCATGCTCCGGCAGTTGCTGCCAGAGAACAAGACAAGTGGATGTGATCAATAAGACCTGATACTTCCTTGACTGCCATGAAGAAAGAAGTCTGTGAAAATACTCACCCCGACCAAGAAGTGCTGAACCCTCCAAGAGATGAAAAAAAGCAATATAAATGGGGTAATGCTGCGGGAAAGCGAGATCTGGCTCTGGTGGGGCACAGGTGGGATAGGCACTGGCCATGGTTTTTAGGTGGGGGGAGGACAGGCCCTGAATTTTACCATGCAGCCATCTCTAAATCCATCTGGAGGGCCTCAAAGAAGGGAGCTCCTATCCCAAGGGGGAGGGCTATAGGATCAACCGTGGATCCAGCAGAAAAAGGGCAAATGGGGGGTGGAAAGACCCAGCCCACATCTCCTGCTCTCTTCTCCACCAGACTCCAGCCCCCATGGGATGGGAAGGAAACGTCATCGTGAACAAAAGCTCCTGGCTCCGCTGTGTGTGGTGCTGAGTGTCCTTGTCCTCGTTCTGCTGGTGGCCTTGGTTGGTGAGTCCCACTGGAGCATCCCCACAGCAGGGAGATGGGCCAGGGACCTGTTTCAGGGATGGAGTGGGGAATTCCAGGATTTTTCCCAGCAGGATGAGAAGCCCCCCAAGCATAGCACTGAGCCTGCTTCATGGGGCACCCTCTTTTGTCCCCTCAACCAGGCTCTACTCAGCTTTTCCAAGGGGGTGCCCCTTCTTGGCACATCCCAACCCCCTTACATTTACTGGAAGGGAATACATATAATTAAAAAAATGTTATTTTTCTGCCTTTTTTTTTTTTTTTTTGGTGGCTGTCCATTCATCTCACCTGCTCGGTTTTCTCCTTTTACAGTTGTGTGTCTGCAGTCTCGCTCATCACATCCCCAGTTCTCCCACATGTGCCCAGCCACGTGGATCGGCTTCCAAAGCAAGTGCTACCATTTCTCAGAGAATGAAACCAACTGGAATACCAGCTTGGAGAAGTGCAAGGCCTTGGAAGCCTCCCTGACCTCCATAGACAGCCTGGAGGAACTGGTGAGAACTGGGCACGAGTCCCACTGCCTGCTCTGGTGTGAAAAATGTGGGGGTCAAGAACAAAAACCTATTTTCCCCCAAATTTCACCCACTGCCAAAGCCAGGAGAAGATGCCATGCGGAAAGCACCAGCCTGGGCTGGGGCATGAGCAATATCACGCTATTTTCTCCAAAACTCCCTCCGTACATCCAGCTGGTTCCTGTCCTAAGCTTTACCCTCAAGAGGCTTCCTTTTTCTGTGAAATTGTAGAATATTCACATCTCTCAAATCAAATCACCTTCCTATTGCAAGGTGCTCTGCAGGCTGGAGGTGGAGGTTGTGTTTTAGGAAGAAAGAACAACCTAAACCCTTTTTTTTTTTCTTTTTTTTTCTCTAAAGGCTTTCATCAGTCTCTACAAAGGCCAAGGAAACCACTGGTTCGGGCTGCACGAGGATGTCAACGGCCAGTGGAGGTGGACCAACAGCACAGCCTTCAACAACTGGTCAGTCTCTCTACCTGCTGGGGTTGGGTACTTCGGGTTGGCAATTAGGCCAGGATTTCTTATAGGGTCTGGGATGGCCTCTTTTGGGACAGGGACCTTCTCCTGCCACCGTACCGCTGGTTTTCCATGGGAGGCTTGGTGCGGACCAAGCATGCTGCACTCTGAACCCTTATTAAACCTTGAACACTGCCTCTTCTGACCTTGCCAGGAGAGGAAACCCCAGCTTTTCATCCAGTATTTAGGGTAGTTTTCCTACTTTCCTCCCTTCTGCTCACTCCTGAGTGTGTCTGCATTGCAGGTTTCAGGTGCGGGGAGGTGGGCCTTGTGCATACCTAAACCAGGAGATGATCAGCTCAGCCCTCTGCAACACGGAGAAATACTGGATCTGCAGCAGGCCCAACAACTACGTCCTCTGGAGGCAAAAGATTTACCCCGAATAAAGATCCCATAAACATAATGCTTGTGCCAAAACTAGCACAAAAGCTGGTAAAAACTTACTTAAATCTGCTTCTTTGCAGCAACAGTATTAGAATTTATTTTCTGCTCAGATTCTTGCAGGCTCAGTCAATCTTCTGTGCTGTCCAGCGACGAGAGGGATCTGGGAGTTTTAGCTGATAGCAAGGTGAATGAATATGAGCCAGCAGTGTGCCCTGGCAGCCAGGAGGGCCAACCATACCCTGAGGTGCATCAAGCACTATATCCCTAATCAGTTGAGGGAGTTGATTGTCCCGCTCTACTCTGCGCTGGGCCAGCCTCCCCTTCAAGTACTGTGTGCAGTTCTAGGCACCGCAGCACAAGAAGGACATTAAAGTGTTGGAGAGTGTCCATAGAAGAGCCACAGAGATGGTGAAGGGCCCAGAGGGGAAGACGTATGAGGAGCTGCTGAGGGCACTTGGCCTGTTCAGCCTCAAAAAGAGGAGGCTGATGCCAGATCTCATCGCGGTCTACAGCTTCCTCCTGAGGTGGAGTGGAGGGACAGGCGCCGATCTCTTCTCTTTAGTGACCAGGGATAGGACCCACGGAATGGTGTCAAGCTGAGGCAGGGGAAGTTCAGGCTGGACATCAGGAAGAGGTTCTTCACCGAGAGGGTGGTTGCACACTGGAACAGGCTCCCCAGGGAAGCAGTCACTGCAGCAAGCCTGTTTGGGTTTAAGAAGCATTTTATCTGTGCTCTCAGTCACATGGCATGAATTTTTGTAAACTTGTGTGAGGTCTACAGAGTAAGTGAAACTCGATGCTTCTATTTTATGATTCCATTCTATGATTCTACTCAAGTCAGCAACAGTCCTGCTTCTCTCTCTCATTGTACAGCAGAAAATTGGTTTATATTTTTCTACAGATGAAAATGGCATGTTTGTAATACTAACTCTGAAACCTGCAAATCTGATGCGCTATGGAATTATGCTATTTTTTTACTGTACATTTCCTGTTGGAAGGAGGACAAAGCAAGAATGGAACAAATACAGTCTGTATGTACATATAGCTATGCTTTTTTTAATTAAAAAAAAAAAAAATAAACCACATGCTAATTTCACCAGTCCATACACTGATAGTCTCAGCTGTGATTGGTTGGGTTCAAACCCTGAAATTACTTGCAGAGCTGTAACAAGGAGGGTTGGCTTCACCCCAAATATTAGCAGCAAGCATCCTGCAGGCTGGTCTTTTCGGGGTGGGCACCATACAGGTCTCCATCTCCTGCAGTCTTTGAAAGGAGATGGAAGGGTTCTGTCTGGCAAACCCACTTGTGGTTACACCCACAGCAATCGTCCTCCAGCCTCTTGTCTCTGAAGGTAGCACAGCCGTTCTCCACACTCCGAAGGGAACCGAACCTGCAAACCAAAACCGTCAGCAAACAAAAGCAGCTCCTTTTGCTCTTGGGTTAGGGGGCAATGGGAGCTTCTCCCCCTGCCTGTCTTACTGGGCTCCAGATGGCTTCTTGCTGCGGGCTTGCCCAGATGCGCGTGCAGATTGCTGTGCTTGCACTACCATCTGGCTCCTTCCTCCACTGGAGCATGACCAGGGCATTAAAACCACGTTGGCTGAATAGGCGTGATTAGATGTTGGGTTATAGTGCTTCGTACAGCCAACTATTGGGCTATAAAGCCTTTCGGGGGGATTAAAAAGCTGATGTGAACACCAAATATTGGAGCTTTTGGGGCTGAAGTGGAGCAAAGCTGCTCCACACACTGCAGGTTGCAGCTGTACTCACATGGTGGAATCAAAGGAGTTGTCCACCCATTTCCATATGTCGTTGGATGCCTTTAATCCAATCCACACCGTTAGCTTGTCCTGGCGGATGATCTCCCTTAAGCGCGTCTGGGAAATGGCAGTGGAACAATGGCTTCCAGAGGCCTTCAGCAAGAGGCTCGTTGGGGTGCACAGCCGGCTTTTTGAACCCATTTGGTTCATCCTCAAAGAGATGGGCCCTAAACACCACCCCGTGCCTTGGGTGCTGCCTTGCTGCCTGCTTTAAGGCAGCACAGTGGGTGGAAAGAGCTTAAATTCAGAGCCTGAGACACCGGGGGCTCCCCCTGAGCTCTGTGTCCCTCCTTCTTCCCATGCCAAAGGTGGGAAGAGGCCTCCAAAGCCCTTTAGCAAGTGATTCAGCGCTGTTCCCACCTTTTACCAGGTAGTAGATTGGAGCAACCAAGCTTCCTCCTGCCAACAAGAAGCTCCAGGGCAGTTTTTGCCCCTCTACCCACAAAAACCAAGGACTTTTGGGTCCTTTTCAAGCCTTCTCCACTCTGCACTTACCATATCGGCGGTGTTTTGGAGCACGGCCAGATGGGACCCCCGACTTTCGCAGTCTTTTTTGCCATCCATCCAAGTCCCAGTCGACTTGGGAACCTGGTAGCACTGGTCCCCAAAAAGCTGCCAAGACTGGGGGCACAGCTTGCAGCCCCCGTGGCCTGGAGAGGAGACGGAGCCGTGAGACACCCCAAAAAGTGCTCGAGGTCTCGCTCAAACCAGCCAAGAGGCACGGGGGAGGGAGCTCTCTCCCCTCCCAAATTTTTCCTGCCCGCTTTCCCCACCCATCCACCGCAAGGACACGGTGGGGTGAGCACGGTGAAGGTGGAGAGGTGCCTCCTCCTCCCGGAGGCCCACAGAGGATGGAGATGATCAGCAAAACGAGCTCTTCCTCACCATGCTCATTTACACTGAGCCGGGCTTGCAGCCCCCCGGGGACACCCACTGCACCACAGAGACCCCCCTGGAGAAGGGGTTACCTGCGGAGCCGTTCCAGCGGCAGATGTAGAGCAGCAGGGAGGGAATCACGCACACCTCCATCCTGCTCCTTCCCCCAGCCTCGCTCTTGTTCTGCAGAGCGTTGGGAGGTATTGGCATCTTCTGAAAAACTTGGAGGCAAAATTTTGGGGTGAGACTGAGGCTGTTTGGGGGCAACGTCGTGAAAACCTTGCCGGGCTGAGTTGGGTTCCCCGAGCTATTGTGCAAACTCTTTTGCTGGTCACGATTGTACTCAACTTTTGGAATAGCATAAAAATGTTTCTTGTGTCCTCCACCCTTGCTTTAAAAGCTATTTTTTGTGTTTTTGTGTTTGTTTGTTTTCAGAGGGTATTTACTCTTGTTGGATGCATCCTGTGGCATCCACATGGGGAAAAATTGTAACCATCCAAAAGGAGATGGTTCCTGGGATAGAACCCTGTCCTCCCCTTGGCAAGAAAAAAAACCAAACGAACACAAACACATCCAAAGTACAATTTCCCCTGTGCTCACTTGGGTTTTGGAAGTGTTTACAAGCGGGTTTTATTTACCCTGCACACAGAGCACCACCACCAGCAAAAGCAGCACCAGGTGGCTCAGCCCACTCAGCTTCAGAAGGACTCCGTGCCACCGTGGGCACACGGCGGGAGCTGAAAAAGTCCATGGTTTTGTTCAGAAAGTGCTTTCTTGTAAAATAAAATTAAAATACCATGAAATGAAATGAAATAAAATGAAATAATAAAATAAAATAAAATAAAATAAAATAAAATAAAATAAAATAAAATAAAATAAAATAAAATAAAATAAAATAAAATAAAATGAAATAATAAAATAAAATAAAATAAAATAAAATAAAATAAAATAAAATAAAATAAAATAAAATAAAATAAAATAAAATAAAATAAAATAAAATTAAATAAAATAAAATAAGCCCCTCTGTTTGAGCAGAAGTTGATAGATGCTTTTCTACCTCCACACACAAACACAAGAAAGAGTGAAAACCCAACGATCACAACCTTCTCTTTTCATCTTCCACCCCAGGACCCTCCACACGCGGGTCCCACTGCTTGCCGTGGGGCAGCTTTGGCTGGAGAAAAGCCTCCAGGAGCTTGGAGGGGATGAGGAGAAGCTGGGCTGCGGCTTCCCAGTTGTACCAGTGTGTTTCAGTGGGGACAGAGTCCCGGTGGCGGGCTTTGCTCCTGTTGGAGGCTCTGAGTGCTCTGGGAGATGGTGGAGGTCCTCAAGAGCAGGGGGGAAAGACTGAAACTCTTGGGAAATTGGGAAATTGGCCTCATTTAGAGCAGATGGTGGCTGGTGGGACTCGGGTCCCTCCACAGCTCCTCTCCACCAGGGTCCTGGGCACATTTCGCCAAGCTTTGACTTCCATTGCCTCATGTCGGGGCTGATTTTTACTGCAGGGAGAGCAGTCCCAGCAGTGAAATCATTCAAGCTCTGACCATTTGCAAGCTTTCTTCTCCCCCGTCCTTCCTTCTTTCCTTCCTTCCTTTCTTTGCCCGCACAAACCGGGATCAACCCTGCACCCCAACTGGCGCTTGGCTGTGTTTCTTGGCCAAGACGCAAGTGGACCAAAGCGCCAGCTCTTCCTGGAGGAAACGAAGCTCGCCATGAGCGCCCACCACCCAAAATTGAAAAAGTTGTTTTGAAAAGAACTGCTGTGGAGAGAAGGGTATAAGAGGGGAGCCTGCCCTCAAGATTAAAAAAAGGCAACAGGATGAAGTTATGTCATCAATAAAGAAGCAGGAAAAAGGAGTGAAGAGGAACAGGCTGGCAGAATGGAGACCAGAATGGGAACAGGCACTTTGATCACCTCATGAAGATAGTGTTATATATGGAGTCGTAATTTGTGTCGAGAAAATGGTTGATTTTAAGGAAGAAGGGGGAGATTTGGGAATGTGGACATGGGAGTTGGAAAGCCCCATGGTTGAAATAACATTAGACTCTTAAGGATGAGACTCTTAACGATTTGGCCGAACCTATCTTCATGAGGCAATCAATGTGCCTGTTCCCATCCTGGTCTCCATTCTACTAGCCTGATCCTTTTCATTCCTGTTTCCTGCTTCTTTATTGATGACATAAGTTCATCGTATTGCCTTTTTTTTTTTTCTTCTTTTTATTATTATGTTGCGGACAGGCTCCCCTTTTATACCCTTCTCCCCACAGCAGTTCTTTTCAAAAAAACTTTTCAGTGGTCAAACAACTTTGCATAAAACAGCAACAGCAAACACCCAGAAACTTCCATGCCTTAAGGGCTGGAGAACAAGAAACCGGAGACTGCATGGAGTCTCCTGAATCACCCTTCTTTGTTCCCTCTAAACTCTTTTACATTCCTGATGGCCCCATCGTTAAGAGTCTGATGTTATCTCAACCACGGGGCTTTCCAACCCCCATGGCCACACTCTCAAATCTCCCCCTTCTTTATTAATATCAACCATTTTTTCGACACGAATTACCACTCCATATATAACACCTGTATCTAGTGGAGTCCCTCAGGGGTCGGTACTGGGAGACCATGACAAGTTGGGGAATTGGGCAGGGAGACCTTATGGCTCCCTACAGCTACCTGAAAGGAAGGTGTAGGAGCTGGGGTTCGGCCCCTTCTCACAGGTAACTAGTGATAGGACCTGAAGGAATGGCCTTGTTATATATGGAGTGGTGTTCAAGAAGAGGTTGGACATGGTTTAGTGGGTGACATTGGTGGTTGGGGGACGGGTGGGCCTCCATTTTGTGGGTCTTTTCCTGCCTGGATTATTGATTCTTAGAATATCTGAAGTGAAACTAGACAAGGGCGCACAAATGCTCCGCCTCCCTTCTGCTGTTTCCAGAAACGGAACACAGTTGTGGTTTTCTTGCTCAGTACTGTGGAAATTTAACTCTTTGCTTCCCAAATGGTTTCATCCTCCTTCTCCCAGCACTTTTTTCCCCATCGGGTCCATCCCTTGTGCTCCTGGCAGGGTTCTTCAGGCTCCCCAAATGTGCAGAGACTCGGCTGCATCGTATGGGGCTCAATGTCCTTTGGGACGTGGAGTCCTGCTACCGAAATCTTGCCACGTAAACCCACAACAGATGGGAACAGGCTCCCCTTTCTGAGCCCCCAACCATGTGCTTGCACATTCCAATGGGGAAAAATCATCTTGATCTCCTGGGAGTCGTCCTCGCCCCATCTTCCTTTTACCCTCTGAACCCACAAGAAAACAAACAAACAAACAAACAAACAAACAAAAAGATAATCTTATCTTGAGGGGACAAAAGTTTTTTTTGAGCAGCCCACCAGACCTCAAACACCTTCAGAAACTTCAGTTTTGCCCCAGGAAGAGGTGAGTCAAAGCCACATTACTGTGGCCCCCACTTTGCAAACCTTTGCAAAGTACATGTAGCTCAGAGGGAAAAACCTTGTATTGTATTGCATAAGGACATGCAGAATTACTCCCCCCGGGGGCCTTAAGTTCTCCCCACTGGGTTTGAAGAAAAATAACACAAGGTTGCTTGCCTTCCTCTCTTGTCAACAGGAAAATAAATTTGTAACAGAAGTTCAAGGACCAACCAGTGAGGTTTGGACTTCGTTAGCCTTCTCGGTCAAGAAAGGGTTATGTATCTTGGTGAGAAGGCACTCCTACCACATCAGCAGTAGGCAGGCTGAGTGCTCCACCTCCCTTGCTGTTACAGGACTGTGCAACAGGATGACTCACATAGGACACCAGGACCAGGCAGAGTGCTGCTGGGGTAAGTCCATGTCTGAGAAGCTAAATCTGGGGCCAGCAGAGCAAGGAACGCTCGGCTTGGGGCTGAAATGGGGAGGGAAGGAGCAGCCAGCCAGGGTGGGTCTCCATCTTCTTTCTTTCTTTTTATTTTTTAAAGATTTTTTTATTCCTTTGTCCTCTCCCATTTTTCCACCCTCTTTGTCTCTTTCTCACCCTTCTTTTCGCATTTTTGCTGTTTTCTCTCATTCTTCTCATGTTCTCTCCCTTTTTTAATTCCAGAACTGCCACTCGTGTGTCATTTCTGGGAGAAGAGCCAAAAAAACCCACATTGCCAAATTCTTCCTTTTCAGCTGGCTTTAGTGAAGCTTCTGCTACCTCAAGGGCTGTGTGAATCTTCTTGCAGATAGTTAGAACTCCTAGAGGATTTTTTTGTTTTGTTTTGTTTTCTATTTTTAAACATTTCCATCTGTTTTTGCTGGTTATTTTTGCCTGTTTGTTACTTTGGGAGAGCTTTCCCAGTTTCTCTTCTAGCTAAAGCATCTGGGTGCTTTCTTTGTGCTTTTCCTGGGAGGGAATGAAAAGAAAAATAAAGATGAAATGAAGCAAAAAATAATACTGATCAGTAGAATTAGTAATCTGGAGGGAGCTGCAGTAAAAAAGCAGACTGGGGGGGAGAGGGATAAAACCTGGGTAAAAACTCAGGCTCCTTTGAGTCTGCAGGGTGCAAAACCCACCAATGTGTGTGCTTTTTTCAAAGGAATTTTGGTTAATTTTACAATTGTTACAAAATGGAGGCTTAACCAAAAGAAGAAGAGAAGCTCTTCTCTTGAAATGAAGAAACGAAAGCATTAAACACTATCAGTTTCCTTCCTGGTGTCAGCAACTGACATTTGGTTTTCAGAGAAGGCTTAGTTGGGTTAGGGTAGTTTTAGCTCATGCAAGCCAAATTTGAAGCTGAGCCAGGCTTTGTACTACAGAGTTTGGGGTACCTGCATCCCATGCTTATTACAAATTTTTATTATCCCCTGCCAAATTCAATCCTAAAACTTCTTTCAAAACACTATTTCCCAGCACGACCCCTAGCACTGAATGTTCCTCCTACAATTTTTCCTTGCGTACTGCTGTATTCACTCAAAACCAAAAGCTTTCTCCTCCTTAGGAGCTTATTCCTAAAAGTTTGCAATATGGATGAAGGCTGTTTTGGAAAGAAACTCTTTCCTTTTTCATTATTTCCCAACAACAGTGCCAAGATCTGTGCACAAGAGCTGCTCTGTTTGAACAGCAGACAGCATACCCTGTTATTGCAGGAGAAACTGAGATAGGGGGTGGCTGCAAACCAAGAATGTGAGCACAAACAGATGCTGGCTTATTTCCTCCTCTGCTTTTTTTCAAATTCAGCTTCCTGCTTGCTTGCTGGGCTGAAGCCAGCTGGGGGAGGGTGTCGTGTCACAAACAGCTCAACTCCCTTTGAGCTTTGAACCCTGATAGGCAGTACACTTCTTTTAATTTCTTTTAGCATTTAAAGTCAGTTTAAACTTCTGTCTTTCTCTTTTCTCCATCTCTTTCTTTTTCTCCTTTTCTTTCTCTTTTTTTTTTCCCTTCTCTTTCTTTCTTCATCTTTTCTTTCTCTTTCTCCCTTTCTCCCATCCTTTCACCCTTCCTCCATTCCCCTCCAGCAGACCATAAGTCCTCTCCCCAACCACGGTTTCCCCATGTCCCCTCCAGATCCCCACAAGTCCTCAGACCTGGGGGGCTTTGCTGGCCCCCCAACACTCAACCCTCTCCTTGCTATCACAGTGTGCTCAGCCAATTTCTGCGAGAGGACTGGATGTGTGGATGTGATCAGTGAGACCCGACATTTCCTTGCCAGCCATGAGGAAAGGAGCCCAAGAAAAAACTCACCCCGACCAAGAAGTACTGAACCCTCCAAGAGATGAAGAAAAACCATGCAAATGGGGTAATGCTGTGGGAAAGCGAGATCTGGCTCTGGTGCGGCACTGGTGGGATGGGCACCAGCCAGGGCGTGGGTGAGGACAGACTCTGAATTTTGCCATGCAACCACTTCTAAATCCATCTGGAGGTCCTCAAACAAGTACATTTATAACAGAAGTTCAAGCGTCAGTGAAGTTTTGACTTGAAGTTAGCCTTCTCGGTCAAGAGAGGATTGGTTATATGGATCTTGGTGAGAAGGCACTCCTACCACATCAGCAATAGGCAGGCTGAGTGCTCCACCTCCGTCGCTGTTACAGCATGACTCACTCACGAACAGCATAAGTCACTCACATAAGACACCAGGACCAGGCAGAGTGCTGCTGGGGTAAGTCCATGTCTGAGCAGAAAAACGTGCGGCCAGCTGAGCAAGGAACGCTCGGCTCGGGGCTGAGATGGGGAGGGAAGGAGCGGCCAGCCAGGGCGGGTCTCCATCTTCTTTCTTTCTTTTTATATTTTAAAGATTTTTTTTATTCCTTTGCCCTCTCCCGTTTTTTTACCCCCTTTGTCTCTTTCTCGCCTTTCTTTCACATTTGTGCTTTTTTTTTTTTTCATTCTCTTCTCGTTCTCTCCTTATTTTAATTCCAAAACTGCACATCTGTTGAGCTCGCATGCCACTCGTTTCTGGGAGAAGAGCCAAAAAAACCCCACGTTGTCCAAATTGTTCCTTTTCAGCTGGCTTTATTGAAGCTTCTGCTACCACAAAGGCTGTGTAAATTTTCTTGTAGATGTTTAGAACTCCTAAGTGTTTTTTTTAAGCCATTTTTAAACATTCACATCTGTTTTTGCTGTGCTTTTGTTTGTTTGTATGTTTCTTTGGGAGGGCTTTCCCAGTTTCTCTTCCAGCTAAGGCAGCCGGGTGCTTTCTTTGTGCTTTTCCTGGGAGGGAATAAAAAGAAGAATAAAGGTGAAATGAAGCAAAAAATAATATTGATCAGCAGAATTAATAATCTGGGTGGAACTGCAGTAAAACAGCAGACTGGAGGAGAGAGGGTTTACTTTTTGGTCTCTGAAGCTGATATTTGTGGTTTTCAAAGAAGTGCTCAGTTGTGTTTGGCTGGTTTTAGCTCACGCCAGCCAAATTTGAGCCAAACCAGGCTTTGTCCTACAGAGTTTGGGGTACCTGCATCCCACGCTTACTACCACTTTTTATCCCGCCCATCTCCCCTCCCCATTGAATCCTAAAACTTCTTCTACTAAACTATTTCCTGGCATGACCCCTAGCACTGAATTTTGCTCCTGCAAATTTTCCCTGTGTGCTGCTGTATTTGCTCAAAACCAAAACCTTTCTCCCCCTTAAGAGTTTATTCCCATACTTTTCCATACTTTTTTTTTTTTTTTTTTCAACAAACCCATGTTTCAGGTGGGGCAAAGGCCTTCTTTTCCAGCAGCAGTGCCAAGGTACAGGGCAACCTGCTCTAGAGAACCTGCTTTGGCAGGCGGGTTGGGCTGGATGATCTGAGGTCCCTTCCAACTCCTACAATTCTGTGATTCTGTGATTGTTTTCCACCAGAAGTGACAATGTATGTGGCAAAAGAGCTGCTTTTTTAAAAAGCAGCCACCACAACCTTAGGTCAGAAAATATTGCAGGGGAAACTCCGATAAGGGGTGGCTGCAAACCAAGAACGTCAGCACAAACTGATGGTGGCTTATTACATCTGCTGCTTTTCAAATTCAGCTTCCTGCTTGCTTGCTGGACTGAAGCCAGTTGGAGGAGGGTGTCCTGTTACAAACAGCTCAACTCCTTTTGAGCTTTGAGTGCTGATAGGCAGTGCACTTCTTTTAATCACTTTTAGTATTTAAAGTCAATTTAAACTTCTTTCTCTTCTCTTTCTCTATCCCCTTTTCTTTCTAATTTTTACTACTCTTTCTTTCTTAATCTTTTTTTTTTTTTCTTCTTTCTCCTCCTTTTCTCCCATCCTTTCACCCTTCCTCCATTCCCCTCCAGCAGACCATAAGTCCTCTCCCCAACCACGGTTTCCCCATGTCCCCTCCAGATCCCCACAAGTCCTCAGACCCGGGGGGCTTTGCTGGCCCCCCAACACTCAACCCGCTTCTTGCTATTGCATCATGCTCCAGAAGTTGCTGCCAGAGAACAAGACAAGTGGATGTGATCAGTAAGACCTGATACTTCCTTGACAGCCATGGAGAAAGAAGTCTGGGAAAATACTCACCCCAAGCAAGAAGAAGTGCTGAAGCCTCCAAGAGATGAAGAAAACCAATATCAAAGTGGTAATACACGGGAAAGTGACATCTGGCTTCGGTGGGGCACTGGTGGGATGGCCATTGGCCATGGTTTTTAGGTGGGGGGAGGACAGGCCCTGAATTTTACCATGCAGCCATCTCTAACTCCATCTGGAGGACCTCAAAGAAGGTACTCAAAGCGCCTATCCCAAGCCAGTGGGCTACAGGATCAACGATGGATCCAGCAGAAAAAGGGCATATGGGGGGTGGAAAGACCCAGCCCACATCTCCTGCTCTCTTCTCCACCAGACTTCAGCCCCCATGGGATGGGAAGGAAATGTCATCGTGTACAACAGTTCCTGGCTCCGCTGTGTGTGGTGCTGAGTGTCCTTGTCCTCGTTCTGCTGGTGGCCTTGGTTGGTGAGTCCCACTGGAGCATCCCCACAGCAGGGAGATGGGCGAGGGACCTGTTTCAGGGATGGAGTGGGGAATTCCAGGGTTTTCCCAGCAGGATGAGAAGCCCTCCAAGCATAGCACTGAGCGTGCTTCAGGGGGCACCCTCTTTTGTCCCCTCAACCAGGCTCTACTCAGCTTTTCCAAGGGGGTGCCCCATCTTGTCGCATCCCAGCCCCCCTACATTTACTGGAGGGGAATACATATAATTAAAAAAATGTTATTTTTCTGCCTTTCTTTTTTTTTTTTTGGTGGCTGTCCATTCATCTCACCTGCTCGGTTTTCTCCTTTTACAGTTGTGCCGCTGCAGTCTCGCTCATCACATTCCCAATTCTCCCACGTGTGCCCAGCCACATGGATCGGCTTCCAAAGCAAGTGCTACTATTTCTCAGAGAATGAAACCAACTGGAATACCAGCTTGGAGAAGTGCAAGGCCTTGAAAGCATCCCTGACCTCCATAGACAGCCAGGAAGAACTGGTGAGAACTGGGCACGAGCCCCAGTGCCGGCTCTGGTGTGGAAAATGTGTGGGACTAGACCAAAATCCAATTCTCCCCCAGATTTCACCCACTTCCAAAGCCAGGAGAAGATGTCCTGGGGAAAGCACCAGCCTGGGCTGGGGGATGAGCAATATCACATTATTTTCTCCAAAACTCCCTCCCTACATCCAGATGGGTGCTGTCCCGAGCTTTGCCCTCAAGGGGCTTCCTTTTTCTGTGGAACTGTAGAATTGTAGAATCTAATCACCTTCCTATTGCAGGGTGCTCTGCAGGCTGGAGGCCGAACCTCTCTGAGTTTTGTTTTGGGAAGACAGGATCGCCTAAAGACTTTTTTTTTTGTTTGTTTTTCTCTAAAGGCTTTCATCAAGCGCTACATGGGCCAAGAAAACCACTGGTTCGGGCTGCACGAGGAAGTCAACGGCCAGTGGAGGTGGACCAACGGCACAGCCTTCAACAACTGGTCAGTCCCTCCGCCTGTTGGGGTTGGGTGTTTTGGGTTGGCAATTAGGTCAGGAGTTCTTATAGGGTCTGGGATGGCCTCTTTTGGGACGGGGACCTTCTCCTGCCACTGGACCGCTGGTTTTCCATGGGAGGCTTGGTGCGGACCAAGGGTGCTGCGCTCTGAACCCCTATTAAACCTTGAACGCTGCCCCTTCCGACCTTCTCAGGAGAGGAAACCCCAGCTTTTCTTCCAGTTTTTAGGGTAGTTTTCCTACTTTCTTTTCTGCTCACTCCTGACTGTGTCTGCATTGCAGGTTTCAGGTGCGGGGAGGTGGGCCTTGTGCATACCTAAACCAGGAGAAGATCAGCTCAGCCCGCTGCGACACGGAGAAATACTGGATCTGCAGCAGGCCCAACAACTACGTCAAGTGGAGGCAAAGTATTTACCCTGAGTAAAAGATCCCATAAACATAAAGCTCATGATAGTGATGGTAAATCTTATTTAGGTCTGCTTCTTTGCCACAACAGTATTACTGACTTTCCTTTCTGCTCAGATTCGTGCAGGCTCTGTCAGTCTTTTGTACTCAAGTCAGCAACATTCCTGTTTCTCTCTCTGCTTCTACAGCAGAAAATAGTGTTTTATTTTTTTTCTACATTTGCAAACGGCATAATGAATATGTAGTAATGAATTTGAAACCTGTGAATCTGATGTGCTATGGAATTATGCTATTATGCTATTATACTTTGCACTACCTGTTGGAAGGAGGACAAGGAATGATTGGAACAGATGGACTTATGCCATTATGCTGTTATACTTCACACTACATATTGGAAGGAGGAGAAGGAACGATTGGAACAGATAATGTCTGGATGTGTGTGTCTGGATGGATTTTTTAATAAAAAAATAAAAATTGGAAGCTAATTGCAACAGAGACTACACTAATACTCTTGGCTGTGCTTGGTTGGGTTCAAACACTGAAATTCCTCGCAGACCCGTAACGAGGAGGGTTGGCTTCACCCCAAATATTAGCAGCAAGCGTCCTGCAGGCTGGTCTTTTCAGGGTGGGCACTGCACAGCTCTCTGTCTCCTGCAGTCTCTGAAAGGACATGGAAGGGTTCTGTCTGGCAAACCCACTTGTGGTTGGTCCCACAGCCATCGTATTCCAGCGACTTGTCTACAAAGGTCACGCAGCTGTTCTCCACAGTTGGAAGGGAACCAAACCTGCAAACTAAAACCGTCAGCAAACAAAAGCAGCTCCTTTTGCTCTTGGGAGAGGGGGCAAGAGGAGCTTCTCCCCCAGCCTGTCTCACTGGGCTCCAGGTGGCTTCTTGCTGCGGGCCTGCTAAGATGCCCATGCAGATTTCTGTGCTTGCACTACCATCTGGCTCCTTCCTCCACTGGAGCATTCCCAGGGCGTTAAAACCACGTTGGCTGCATAGGTATGACGAGATGTTGGGTTACAGTGCTCAGTACAGCCAACTTTCAGGCTGCAAAGCCTTACCGGGGCATTGCAAGACTGTTGTGGACACCAAAATATTGGAGATCTTAGGGGTGAAATGGAGGAAAGCTGCTCTGCACATCGTGGGTTGCAGCTGCAGTCACATGGTGGTGTCAAAGGAGTTGTCCACCCATTTCCATGTGTAGTTGGATGCCTTTAATCCAATCCACACCGTTAGCTTGTCCTGGCGGGTGATCTCCCTTAAGTGCTCCTGGGAAATGGGAGAGGAGTGTTGGCTTCCAGGGGCCTTCAGCAAGAGGCTCGTTGGGATGCAAAGCCGGCTTTTTGAACCCGTTTGGTTCATCCTCAAAGAGATGGGCCCTAAACACCACCCCGTGCCTTGGGTGCTGCCTTGCCCAGTGGGTGGAAAGAGCTTAAATTCAGAGCCTGAGACACTTCTTTCCTTCCATGCCAAAGGTGGGAAGGGGCCTCCAAAGCCCTTTAGGTGGTGATTCAGCCCCGTTCCCACCTCTTAGCAGGTGGTTGGTTGGAGCTACCAAGACTTGTGCTGCCACCCAGCAGCTCCGGGGCAATTTATTCCTCCTCTACTCACCGAAGCCGAGGACTTTTGGGTCCTTTTCAAGCCTTCTCCACTCTGCACTTACCATATTGACAGTGTTTCAAAGCACAGCCAGATGGGACCCCCGACTTTCGCAGTCTTTTTCACCATCCTTTCAAGTCCCACTTGATTTGGGAACCCAGTAGCAGTGGTCCCCCAAAAGTTGCCAAGACTGGGGGCACAGCTTGCAGCCCCCATGGCCTGGAGAGGAGATGGAGCCGTGAGACACTCCAAAAAGTGCTCGAGGTCTCGCTCAAAGCAGCCAAGTGGCACCGGGGAGGGAGCTCTCTCCCCTCCCAAAGTTTTCCTGTCCACATTTTCCACCCATCCACCGCAAGGAGGACACAATGGGGTTAGCACGGGGAAGGTGTAGAGGTGCCTCCTCCTCCCGGAGGTCCACAGAGGATGGAGATGATAAGCAAAAACTTAGAGACAAAATTTTGGGGTGAGATTGAGGCTGTTTGGGGGCAACGTCGTGAAAACCTTGCAGGGCTGAGTTGCGTTCCCCGAGCTATTGTGCAAACTTTTTCTGGTCATGATTGTACTCAACTTTTGGAATAGCATAAAAATGTTGCTTGTGTCCTCCACCCTTGCTTTAAAAGCCATTTTTCTTGTGGTTTTGTGTTAGTTTGTTTGTTTTCAGAGGGGATTTACTCTTGTTGGATGCATCCTGTGGCATCCACATGGGGAAAAATTGTAACCATCCAAAAGGAGATGGTTCCTGGGATAGAACCCTGTCCTCCCCTTGGCAAGAAAAAAAAAACACACAACAAACACAAAAACAACCGAAGTACAATTTCCCTTGTGCTTGCTTGGGTTTTGGAAGTGTAAAGTGGGTTTTACTCACTCTGCACACTGAGCACCACCACCAGCAAAAGCAGCACCAGGCAGCTCAGCCCACTCAGCTTCAGAAAGACTCTGTGCCACTGTGGGCACACGGCAGGAGCTGAAAGAGTCCATGGTTTTGTTCAGAAAGTGCTTTCTTGTAAAATAAAATTAAAATACCATGAAATGAAATGAAATAATATGAAATAAATCAATAAAATTAATTACTTAAATAATACAACAAAACATAATGAAATAATGAAATAAAGCCTCTCTGTTTGAGCAGAACTTGACGGCTGCTTTGCTACCTCCAAAAAAAAAAAAAAAACAAAAAAACAAAATCAAAAACAAACAAACAAACAAAAAAACAGAAGCAAAAACCCAACGAACACAACCTTCTCTCTGCATCTCCCACCCCAGGACCTTCCTCACGCGGGTCCCACTGCTTGCCGTGGTGCAGCTTTGGCTGGAGCAAAGCCTCCAGGAGCTTGGAGGGGATGGGGAGCGGCTGGGCTGCAGCTTCCCAGTTGCACCAGTGGGTTTCAGTGGGGAAGGAGTCCTGGTGGCGGGCTTTGCTCCTGTTGGAAGCTGGGTGCCGAGGTTGGGCTCGGAAGCGAGGCCGTCACCTCTGAGTGCTCTGGGAGACGGTGAGGGTCCTCAAGAGCAGGGGGGACAGACCCAAACTCTTGGGAAATTGGCCTCATTTAGAGCAGATGGTGGCTGGTGGGACTCGGGTCCACTATGCCAAGTAATTTATCCTGTAACTTTTGCACCAGAAGAGGCAAAGAGGGTTTTTTTTTTTTTCCCTTGCTTATTTTCTGCAGCAAATTTACATATGCATTATCTTGATGTTTAATTTCATTTTCTCATGCCAGTGTGACCTAGCTTCCGCTGCATGGAGCAGCTGTCAATTCCTAGGACTGGGGAAAAGGCACCACCAGTCCATTTTGCTGTTTGTTGTTACTCTGACTTCGGATCTCATTGACCTCATGGAAAGTTTTGTACTCGATTTTCTGTGGTGAGCAGAGGCAGGCCCGCTTTTACATTTCTCTTCCTGCATGGTGCCAAAGCGAAAAAAAAAAACACCACCACCACTAATAAAAAAAAAAAAAAAAAAAAAAAAAAGGCTGCTCAAAGGCTCAGCTTCCTCCTGACCATAGCTTACAAAAATTAAAAAAAAAAAATTATGCTCTCCCCATCCTCCCATGCTCCCCCAGAGCTACAAACCTTGCTGCAACTGATTCCTTAGCATTCTTCCTAAAGGACTCTCGGTAGGCATTGTCCCAGGGATATCCCCCTGTCCCCTGGGACCGTTATTTCCCATTTCTCCTATTCCCCTTAAGTGTGCTGCTACAGAAATTTACCTCCTGTGGTGTACCACTGACCAACATTATGGTTCTGTTAAATGGGTGTGTACTGCCGAGCACTTTGCCGTGCAAGGGGGTACCGTAGAGCAGAGATCCCCAAAATGCTTCCTTTCTCTCTCTTTTCTCACACTTCATCCATCTCCAGCCCTCACGGAGCGATGGAACCACCTCTCTGGCATTTCCTCTGCTTGCCCATGTTCCCACTTCTGGTTCAAAACCATTTTTGTTCCACGATACCAACCTTATCAAAGGCAAGCATCCCCCGAAAGCCCCCTCTCAGTTTCCCCAGCTTGAGCGATTCTCTGGGACCCCAAGAGCAGCACCACCCCGCTTCTTCCCCCCGCCAAGCAATCGCCACCTGGGGTATCGTCTCGCCACCACAAACCCGTGGTGGGGACAGAGGATCGGACCCCGCTACCTGCGTCCCGGAGGGGTCCCGGCCTCTCTGCAGCACCCCGCTTGCATCGCCTCTCCAAGGCCATGTAGCCATCCTCATCCTCCATGGCACGGAGGACACGCGGCAGGTGGAGGGGACACGATGGAGTCCGGAGGACAGGAAACCAAAATGCTCAGAGCTGCACCGGTGAAGTGCAAACCAGCGGCGGGGCTGGAGCTTCCTGCCACAGCTCACGGCCGTTCAATGGCCCTGTTATATATGGAGTTGTTATTTATGGAGTGGTAATTCATGTGGAGAAAATGGTTGATATTAATAAAGAAGGGGGAGATGTGGGAATGTGGCCATGGGGGTTGGAAAGCCCCGTGGTTGAGATAACATTAGACCCTTAACGATGAGGCAATCAGGAGTATAAGAGAGTTTAGAGGGAACAAAGAAGGGTGATGCAGGAGACTCCATGCAGTCTGGGGTTGCTTGTTCTCCAGCCATTAAGGTGTCGATGTTTCTGGGTGTTTGCTGTTGCTGTTTTATGCAAAGTTGTTTGACCAATGAAAAGTTGTTTTGAAAAGAACTGCTCTGGGGAGAAGGGTATAAAAGGGAAGCCTGCCCTCAAGATAAAAAAGGCAACAGGATGAAGTTATGTCATCAATAAAGAAGCAGGAAAAAGAAGTGAAGAGGAACAGGCTGGCAAAATGAAGACCAGGACGGGAACAGGCACATTGATCGCATCATAAAGATGGGCTCGACCAAACTCACCAAACTGCTCAGAGAAGCTCGTACAGAAAGTCGCTGAAAATAGGCGCTCCAGAGCTGGGAAGAAGCTCAGGCGGAGAGAAGCGGACCTGTGCACACAACTGCCCCTCACTGGTAAGGAGCTGCGCATTATGGGGAATCATACGTCCTTAGGAACAAAGACTGTCCTCGTCACCTTACAGCTTATTCTCCTTCTTAACAATTGGACAGTTTATGATCCTGAAATATGGAACCAAACTGAGGTCAAGGTGTGGGACTCTGCAACTAAAAACGACAAGGTTGCAGTGGGATTGCTCGGCACCTGGCAAGCCATCTCTGAGGCCTTAAAGAGCCATGTGGGACCACAATCTACGCCATGCGCCATGGGCCCCTCTGCTGCTACAGCCATCAAAGGCTTTTGCTGCTACGCCGCCCGCTGACCTGGACGTGCCTTTTGACCCTGGCCCTATTGGCCTTGAAAAGGAGATGGATGTGCTTTTCTTTGATTTGGGAAGAACAGGATACATAAAGCCCAAAGACCGAGTTGCTTGACAACTTAAAGCAAGCCATATTGTTCAAAAGAAATGGAAAATTGAGACTGTTAAGTCATGGAACTTAAAGGATTGTTTGTTACCTTTCCTGATTGTACAGGCATACTTGGGATTAGTATATAAATCAATGTTCTATATATCTAGAATGTTTGATGTTTGTATGTGTGTTGGTGGAGCGTAGACCCCTCGCACACCCAGCGATGTTTACTTGCCTTTTATACATTTTATATATATTCCTTTTATATATATTCCTTTTATAAATATTCAGATTGAGTTGAGACTTCATTTATAACATTTCTTTAGATAATGTACCGTCAGGAACCCTACACAAGGGGGTTTAATAGTAGCAGCTTTCTCTTCCTCATCTTCATGGTGTAAATTCAGAGGCAACTTGAGCACGCAGGAGGATGCTGCAGGGGGCAGCTCAGGGCTCTCCTCCCCTCCACGCTCTCCTGGGGCTCTGCAGGGGGTGGCTGCAGACCGAAAACTTCAGCTGGGAGCACCAGTCACTGCTGACCCCGTCAAGGTTGATGTAGGCACATTGGCCATTGCCCCGGGTATCAAACCTACACAGAGTAGCAGGAGAAGTCAAGGGGCTGAGCATCTCCCATATAAGCAAGTAGTGCAAGGAACGTCCGTACCGCAATAGGAAGTGCTGGAAAGCAAAGAAGAAATTTTGTGCCCATCTTCACCTTACACCCTCCAAAGAACCCCACAGCTGCTTCCCAAAAAGCCACCCCAGCACATATCCAAATAGTCTTTTTTCCCCTCAAAACAGAATTCTTTTTTTTTTTTTTTTTCATTGAGGGTGGAGAGGGCAAGGGGAAGACAGGGCAAGGACAACTCCTAGTTGATCAAGATGGTTTTTCACGGTGTGAAAAGCCAATCTGTAGCTCCAGCTTGCTGTAGCAACAGGAAAAAGAAACAACAGAAGAAACAACAGTTCTTTTTTTTTTTTTTTTTCTTTTTTTCTTTTTTTCTTTTTTTTACAGTTTGGTGTGGTTTGTTTGTTTGTTTGTTTTGCAAGTAAATCCTGGAAGAACACAGCAGGAAAGTTGTGCACAGACAGGGGCTGAGGAAAGGTTTCTGCCAGTGCCTGGCCAAACAGTGAAGACAGGATTAAATGCTGGTGAAAACAAAATAAAATAAAATAAAATAAAATAAAATAAAATAAAATAAAATAAAATAAAATAATAAAATAAAATAAAATAAAATAAAATAAAATAAAATAAAATAAAATAAAATAAAATAAAATAAAATAAAATAACAAACACTTTCTTAGCTGCCTTCTTGCACGTGTGTCTTTCTTACTGGAATCACAAAGAAGAAGCGCCTTATGCGCATCAAGGGGATTTGTCTGGGCCCACACAAGGATGGGGTAAAACAATAAAAGATACAAAAGGGCAGGCCGTGAGCCTGGAGGAGGCAGGAGGATCTTGTGCCCCTCACCAGGGCGAGGGTGCTGGTGACCCCAAAAGCTTTCAGGAACGGCCATTGAACGGCCGTGAGCTGTGGCAGGAAGCTCCGGCCCCGCCGCTGGTTTGCACTTCACCGGTGCAGCTCTGAGCATTTTGGTTTCCTGTCCTCCGGACTCCATCGTGTCCCCTCCACCTGCCGCGTGTCCTCCGTGCCATGGAGGATGAGGATGGCTACATGGCCTTGGACAGGCAATGCAAGCAGGATGCTGCAGAGAGGCCGGGACCCCTCCGGGACACAGGTAGCGGGGTCCGATCCTCTGTCCTCACCACGGGTTTGTGAGGGCGAGAGGATACCCCGGGTGGCGATTGCTTGGCGGGGGGAAGAAGCAGGGAGGAGCAGCTATTGGGGTCCCAGAGAGTCGCTCAAGCTGGGGAAACTGAGAAGGGGCTTTTGGGGGATGCTTGCCTTTAATGGCCTTAATATCGTTGAAGAAATATGGTTTTGAACCAGAAGTGGGAACAAGGGCAAGCAGAGGAAATGCCAGAGAGGTGGTTCCATTGCTCCGTGAGGGCTGGAGATGGATGAAGTGTGAGAAAAGAGAGAGAAAGGAAGCATTTTGGGGATCTCTGCTCTACAGTACCCCCTTGCACGGCAAAGTGCTCGGCAATACACACCCATTTAACAGAACCATAATGTTGGTCAGTGGTACACCACAGGAGGTAAATTTCTGTAGCAGCACACTTAAGGGGAATAGGAGAAATGGGAAATAACGGTCCCAGGGGAAAAGGACATGTCCCTTAGACAGTGCCTACCGAGAGTCCTTTAGGAAGAATGCTAAGGAATCAGTTGCAGCAAGGTTTGTAGCTCTGGGGGAGCATGGGAGGATGGGGAGAGCATGCAGGGATGATGCATGTCCTTTGAAGGCACCTGCACTTGTTTGAGGACCTCCAGATGGATTTAGAGGTGTCTGCATGGTAAAATTCAGAGTCTGTCCTCACCCACCCAAAAACCTTGGCCAGTGCCCATCCCACCAATGCCCCACCAGAGCCAGATCTTGCTTTCCTGCAGCGTTACCCCATTTATATTGTTTTACTTCATCTCTGGGAGGAACGTCTTCAAACAGGAAGTTCTTGCAATCAGGCTATCCAAAATAAATGTCTTGCAATTAAGTTATCTGGATGCAGGTTTTTACAAAAAAAAAAAAAAAAAATTCTTTTAAATTTTTGTAAGCTATGGTCAGGAGGAAGCTGAGGCTTTGTGCAGCCTTTTTTTTTTTTTTTTTTTTTTTTATTAGTGGTGGTGGTGTTTTTTTTTTCGCTTTGGCACCATGCAGGAAGAGAAATGCAAAAGCGGGCCTGCCTCTGCTCACCACAGAAAATCGAGTACAACGCTTTCCATGAGGTCAATGAGAGCTGAAGGCAGAGTAACAACGAACAGCAAAATGGACTGGTGGTGCTCTTTCCCCAGTCCTAGGAAGTGCCAGCTGCTCCATGCAGCAGAGGCTAGGTCACACTGGCATGAGAAAATGAAATTAAACATCAAGATAATGCACATGTAAATTTGCTGCAGAAAATAAGCAAGAGAAAAAAAAAACCCTCTTTGCCTCTTCTGGTGCAAAAGTTACAGGATAAATTACTTGGCGTGGAAGAAAAAGCAAGAAATTACAATCAAAACCATCCCCTTCCAGCTTTTGGGTTACACGCAACGGATGCCCAAGCCGTATTCCAGGGAAGACACACCAAATACCACCTTTCTCCTCCTTCCCTGGCTACCTGCTGGTACGCGTTGGTCTGCCCCCATTAAAAAAAATATATATATATATTGAAGGGCTTTTATTTTGTCTTTTGTCACCACTCTACTCTCCTGGCAGCTCAGCACCGCAGTGCTTGCTGTGGTCGCTAAAGACAAAAGGTGTTTCTGCACCTCCAGAGGTGTGACCTCCTCCTACCTTGAGGCCGTCTGCATACCTGCCAATTGAAAAAGAAAGTCTGTAGCATGTATCTATGTATCTATAAAAAAAAAATAATAAAAAAAAAGACTAAAAAAAGCCATTTCCTGGTGCTGAACGCAGGCGCAAGAAGGTTGGTCATAACGCAAAGGTTGCCCGGGGACTTTGTCACTCCTGGGACGCTTCTGTGGGTGGGCAAGCTGACCATGGCTGGGGAAATTATTTACGCCAATTCATTGCAGCCCGGAGGGGGCTCTTCGCCTGTCAAGAGGTGTCACAGTAAGTGTTATTTTGGGTGGTGGGCGCTCATGGCGAGCTTCATTTCCTCCAGGAAGAGCTGGCGTTTGGGTCCATTTGCGTCTTGGTCATGAAACATGGCCAAACGCCAGTTGGGGTGCAGGGTTAATCCCGGTTTGTGCGGGCAATGAAAGGAAGGAAGGAAAGAAGGAAGGACGGGGGAGAAGGAAGCTTGCAAATGGCCAGGGCTTGACTGATTTCACTGCTGGGGCTGCTCTCCCCGCAGCAAAAATCATGAGGCGATGGAAGTCAAAGCTTGGCGAAACGTGGCCAGGACCCTGGTGGAGAGGAGCTGTGGAGGGACTCGAGTCCCACCGGCCGCCATCTGCTCTAAATGAGGCCAATTTCCCAAGATTTTGGGTCTGTCCCCCCATCCTCTCCAAGCTCCTGGAGGCTTTGCTCCAGCCAAAGCTGCACCACGGTGAGCAGCGGGACCCACACAAGGAGGGTCCTGGGGTGGGAGATGCAAAGAGAAGTTTGTGATCGTTGGGTTTTCGCTTGTTTATGTTTTTTGTTTGATTGTTTGTTTTTGATTTTTTTTTTTTTTTTGAAGGTAGCAAAGCAGCCGTCAAGTTCTGATCAAACAGAGAGGCTTTATTTCATTATTTCATTATATTTTGTTATATTATTTAAGTAATTAATTGTATTGACTTATTTCGTATTATTTCATTTCATTTCATGGTATTTTAATTTTATTTTACAAGAAAGCACTTTCTGAACAAAACCACGGACTCTTTCAGCTTCCACCGCATTCCCACGGTGGCACGGAGTCCTTCTGAAGCTGAGTGGGCTGGGCTGCCTGGTGCTGCTGGTGCTGGTGGTGGTGCTCAGTGTGCACAGTGAGTAAAACCCGCTCGTAAACACATCCAAAACCCAAGCGAGCACAGGGGAAATTGTACTTCGTCTGTTGTTTTTGTTGTTGTTGTTGTTGTTGTATTTTTTTTGCCAAGAGGAGGTCAGGGTTTTATCCCAGGAACCATTTCCATTTGTATGGGTACAATTTTGCCCCATGTGGATGCCACAGGATGCATCCAACAAGAGTAAATCCCCTCTAAAAACAAACAAACATGCAACAAGGGCAGAGCGTTCACCCCCGCCCATATGAACACCTCCTCTAACGGCGGTCTACTGCTACCTCAGCTGCAATGGTGTACACCAGGCACAGTGTGCTCTCCAGGAAGTCTATACACACAGACTGACTGCACAGACGTCCAAAAATGCAGCAGTTCAGGTCTCCGGGTGCAGGGAGTGCCAGAGCCTGTTGCTACCACCTGCAGGGGGCAAAGAGACTGTGTGCATGAGGTGCGAGCATGTGGACGACCTGGTCGGCCTTGTGGCAGAACTCAAGGAGGAGGTCGAGAGGTTGAGGGCTATCAGTGAGTGTGAGTGGGAGAGAGAGTGGTGGGGCACCTCCCTGCATGGCCTGAAGGAGAGGTACCGGGGTGAGACACCCCAAATGGGGGTGGACCCCCTGCCCTGTTGCTGTCAGGCAGAGGCAGGGGACCTAGGAGTTGAGGAAGAATGGAGACAGGTCCCTGCTCGACATTGCAGGCGATGCCCCCCCCCACTGGCCCCACCTTCCCAGGTGCCCTTATACAACAGATTTGAGGCCCTGGAGCTTGAGAGACCCGTGGGTGAGGATGAGGTAGGAAGCCTACCCAGGAGAGTGAGGAAGTCAACTCCATGCCTCAGGACTGCCTCCACCAGGACAGAAAGAAGGGAGATTGTTGTAGGCGACTCCCTTCTCAGGGGAACAGAGGGTCCTGTTTGTCAGCCTGACCCTACCCGTAGGGAAGTCTGCTGCCTCCCTGGGGCCAGGGTCAGGGACATTGTCAGAAAGCTTCCCAACCTGGTTCGCCCCTCTGACTATTGTTCTCTTTTAATAGTCCAGGCTGGCAGTGATGACATTGAAGAGAGAAGCCTGAAGACCATCAAACTTTAGGGGACTGGGACGGTTAGTGGATGGAGCGGGAGTACAGGTGGTGTTTTCGTCCATCCCTACGGTGGCAGGGAGGGGTACAGACAAGACACAGAAAGCCCACCTGATAAACATGTGGCTCAGAGGCTGGTGCCAACACAGAAATTTTGTTTTTTTTGACCATGGGGCGCTTTACTCGGCACCCAGCCTGATGGCCACAGATGGGTCCCTGTCTCTAAGGGGAAAATGGATCCTAGCCCAGGAGCTGGCAGGGCTCATTGAGAGGGCTTTAAACTAGGTAAGAAGGAGGACAGGGCTGAAGCAAGGCTTGTTGGAGCTGTGCCAGGGGGAACAACGGCAAGGCTGGGAGAGAAGGCAATGGCCCATCTGAAGTGCATCTACACTAAAGCACGCAGCATGGGTAGCAAACAGGAGCTGGAAGCCATCGTGCGGCAGGCAGGCTACGACTTGGTTGCCATCACGGAAACGTGGTGGGACTACTCTCATGACTGGAGTGCTGCAATGTCTGGCTACAGGCTCTTCAGAAGGGACAGGCAGCATGGAAGGGGTGGTGGTGTGGCTCTTTATATCAGAGAGAGTTTTGATGTCATGAAACTTGAGGCTGGGAATGATAAGGTTGAGTCCCTATGGATTAGGATCAGCGGGAAGGCCAACAAGGGAAGCATCCTGGTGGGGATCTGTTATAGACCACTGAACCAGGATGAGGAGACTGATGAGGAGTTCTACAGGCAGCTGACAAAAATTGCAAAATTGTCAGTGCTTGTTCTTGTGGGGGACTTCAGCTTCCCAGATATATCCTGGAAGCACAACACAGCCCAGAGAAAGCAGTCTAGGAGGTTTCTGGAGAGCATGGAAGATGCTCTAACGAGCTCCTGACGCAGCTGGTTAGTGAGCCTACCAGGGGAGATGCCCCGCTCAACCTTCTCTTTACAAACAGAGAAGGACTGGTGGGAGATATGTTGGTCAGAAGCTGTCTTGGGCAGAGTGACCATGAAATGGTAGAGTTCTCCATTCTTGGAGAAGCCAGGAAGGGGACCAGTAAAACCGCTGTATTGGACTTCCGGAGGGCTGACTTGGATCTGTTCAGGACACTGGTTGGCAGAGTCCCCTGGGAGGTGGTTCTGAAGGGCAGAGGAGTCCAGGAAGGCTGGGCGCTCTTCAAGAAGGAAATCTTAATGGTGCAGGGGTGGTCTGTCCCCACATGCGCAAAGACGAGCCGGTGGGGAAGAAGACCGGCCTGGCTGAAGAGAGAATTGTGGCTTGATGCCTTGAGGTGCTTGATGCCTTCTTTGCCTCAGTCTTTAGCAGTAAAACCAGTTGCTCTCTGGATACCCGGTACCCTGAACTGGTGGAAGGGGATGGGGAGCAGAATGTGGCCCTCACTATCCATGAAGAAATGGTTGGTGACCTGCTACGGCACTTGGATGTACGCAAGTCGATGGGGCCAGATGGGATCCACCTGAGGGTACTGAGAGAACTGGCAGAGGAGCTGGCCAAGCCGCTTACCATCATTTATCATCAGTCCTGGCTCTCAGGGGAGGTCCCAGTTGACTGGCGGCTAGCAAATGTGACGCCCGTCTACAAGAAGGGCCGGAGGGCAGAGCCGGGGAACTACAGGCCTGTCAGTTTGACCTCAGTGCCAGGGAAGCTCATGGAGCAGAATATCTTGAGTGTCATCACGCGGCACTTACAGGGCAACCAGGTGATCAGGCCCAGCCAGCATGGGTTTATGAAAGGCAGGTCCTGCTTGACGAACCTGATCTCCTTCTATGACAAAGTGACACACTTGGTGGATGAGGGAAAGGCTGTGGATGTGGTCTACCTTGACTTCAGCAAGGCTTTTGACACTGTTTCCCACAGCATTCTCCTCAAGAAACTGACTGCTCGTGGCTTGGACTGGCATACACTTTGTTGGGTTAGAAACTGGCTGGATAGCCGGGCCCAAAGAGTTGTGATGAATGGAGTCAAATCCAGCTGGAGGCCGGTCACTAGTGGCATTCCCCAGGGCTCAGTACTGGGGCCAGTCCTCTTTAATATCTTTATCGATGATCTGGATGAGGGCATTGAGTGCACCCTCAGTAAGTTTGCAGATGACACCAAGTTAGGTGCGTGTGTCGATCTGCTCGAGGGCAGGAAAGCTCTGCAGGAGGATCTGGATAGGCTGGACCGATGGGCTGAGGCCAACTGCATGAAGTTCAACAAGGCCAAGTGCCGGGTCCTCCACCTGGGGCACAACAACCCCAAGCAGAGCTACAGGCTGGGAGATGAGTGGTTGGAAAGCTGCCTGGCAGAGAAGGACCTGGGAGTATTGGTTGATAGTTGGCTGAATATGAGCCAGCAGTGTGCTCAGGTGGCCAAGAAGGCCAACAGCATCCTGGCTTGCATAAGAAGCAGTGTGGCCAGCAGGGCTAGGGAGGTGATCGTCCCCCTGTACTCGGCTCTGGTGAGGCCGCACCTCAAGTGCTGTGTTCAGTTTTGGGCCCCTCGCTACAAGAAGGACATGGAGGTGCTCGAGAGAGTCCAGAGAAGGGCAACAAAGCTGGTGAGGGGCCTGGAGAACAAGTCCTACGAGGAGCGGCTGAGGGAGCTGGGCTTGTTCAGCCTGGAGAAAAGGAGGCTCAGGGGTGACCTCATCGCTCTTTATAAGTACATTAAAGGAGGTTGTGGTGAGGTGGGGTTTGGTCTATTCTTCCACGTGACTCGTGACAGGATGAGGGGGAATGGGCTAAAGTTGCACCAGGGGTGTTTTAGGTTGGATATTAGGAAGAATGTTACTGAGAGGGTTGTTAAGCATTGGAATGGGCTGGAAGTGGTGGAGTCACCATCCCTGGAGGTCTTTAAAAGACGTTTACATGTTGAACTTAGCAATATGATTTAGTGGAGGACTTGTTAGTGTTAGGTCAGAGGTTGGACTCAATGATCTTGAGGTCTCTTCCAACCTAGACAAATCTGTGATTCTGTGATTCTGTAATTTTGCCCCATGTGGATGCCACGGAATGCATCCAACAAAAATAAATCCCCTCTGAAAACAAACAAACAAACAACAAAAACACACAAAAAAAAAGCCTTTAAAGAAATGGTGGAGGACACAAGCAACATTTTTATGCTATTGCAAAAGTTGGGTGCAATCATGACTAGAAAAGGAGCTTGCACAATAGCTTGGGGAACCCAACTCAGCCCTGCAAGGTTTTCACGGTGTTCCGCCCAAACAGCCTCAATCTCACCCCAAAATTTTACCTCCAAGTTTTTCAGAAGCTGCCAACGCCTCCAAGTGCTCCACAGAACAAGAGCGAGGCCAGGGGAAGGAGCAGGACGGAGGTGTGCGTGGCTCCCTCCCTGCTGCGCTACTTCTGCCACTGGAATGGCTCCGCAGGTAACCCCTTCCCCGGGGGGGTCCCTGGGGTGGGATGGGTGTCCCTGGGGGGCTGTGAGCCCGGCTCGGTGTTGATGAGCATGGCGAGGAAGAGCTCGTTTTGCTGATCATCTCTATCCTCTGTGGGCCTCTGGGAGGAGGAGGCACCTCTCCACCTTCACCATGTTCACCCCACCGTGTGCTCCCCACTGTGTGTGGTGGATGGGTGGGGAAAGCGGGCAGGAAAAATTTGGGAGGGGAGAGAGCTCCCTCCCCAGTGCCTCTTGGCTGGTTTGAGCGAGACCTCGAGCACTTTTTGGGGTGTCTCACGGCTCCGTCTCCTCTCCAGGCCACAGGGGCTGCAAGCTGTGCCCCCAGTCTTGGCAGCTTTTTGGGGACCAGTGCTACCAGGTTTCCAAATCGACTGGGACTTGGATGGAAGGCAAAAAAGACTGCAAAAGTCGAGGGTTCCATCTGGCTGTTCTCCAAAACACCGCCGATATGGTAAGTGCAGAGTGGAGAAGGCTTGAAAAGGACCCAAAAGTCCTTGGTCTTGGTGGGTAGAGGGGCAAAAACTGCCCCAGAGCTGCTGGGTGGCGTCAGGAGGCTTGGTAGCTCCAAGCCACTTCTCACTAAGGGGGGAACAGGGCTGAATCTCTTCCTAAAGGGCTTTGGAGGCCTCTTCCCACCTTTGGCATGGGAAGAAGGAGGGACACAGAGCTCAGGGGGAGCCTCTGGTGTCTCGGGCTCTGAATTTAAGCAATTTCCACCCACTGAGAGAGGCAGCACCCAAGGCACAGGTGGTGTTTAGGGCCCATCTCTTTGAGGATGAACCAAAAAATGGTTCAAAAAATGGGAACCAAAAAATGGTTCAAAAAATGGGTTCAAAAAGCCGGCTTTGCACCCCAACAAGCCTCTTCCTGAAGGCCCCTGGAAGCCAACACTCCTCTCCCATTTCCCAGGTGCACTTAAATGAGGGGATCCAGCAGGACAGCAAGCCAAAGCGACCGCTGTGGATCGGATTAAAGGCATCCAACTACACATGGAAATGGGTGGACAACTCCTCCTTCGACGCCACCATGTGAGTACAGCTGCAACAGCGGCAAGCCTGCAGCAAGAAGCCACCTGGAGTCCAGTGAGACAGGCTGGAGGAGAAGCTCCTCTCCCAAGAGCAAAAGGAGCAGCTTTTGTTTGCTGACGGTTTTGGTTTGCAGGTTCGGTTCCCTTGGGAGTGTGGAGAATGGCTGCGTGACCTTCAGAGACAAGAAGCTCGAGGTCGATGGCTGTGGGAGCAACCACAAGTGGGTTTGCCAGACAGAACCCTTCCATCTCCTTTCAAAGACTGCAGGAGATGGAGAGCTGTGCAGTGCCCACTCCGAAAAGCCCAGCCTGCAGGATGCTTGCTGCTAATATTTGGGGTGAAGCCAACCCTCCTCGTTACGGCTCTGAGAGGAATTTCAGGGTTTGAACCCGACCAAGCCCAGCTGAGACTATCAGTGTATGGACAGGTGGAATTAGCATGCAGTTTATTTTTTTATTATTAAATAAAGCATACCAATATGTACATACAGACTGTATTTGTTCTAATCATACCGTGTCCTCCTTCAAATAGGAAGTGCATAGTAAAAAAATAGCATGATTCCATAGCACATCAGATTCATAGCTTTCAAGTTCATTATAGGTAAATAATTAATAATTTTATAAATAAGTAATGATTAATATTTATTCATTACTAAATAATGAATAATATAAAACAGGTAAATGTAGAAAAAGATAAGACAATATTCTGCTGTACAATCAGAGAGAAACAGGAATGTTGCTGACGAGTACAAAAGATTAACTGTAAACTCAAAAAGGGAAACACAGTAATACTGTTGTGACAAAAAGCAGATTCAAGTAAATTTTTACCAATTCTTGTGCTATTTAATCTTGTGGCCCTGGTACGAGCTTTGTGTTTATGGGATCTTTTATTCGGGGTAAATCTTTTGCCTCCAGAGGACGTAGTTGTTGGGCCTGCTGCAGATCCAGTATTTCTCCGTGTCGCAGCGGGCTGAGCTGATCATCTCCTGGTTTAGGTATGCACAAGGGCCACCTCCCCGCACCTGAAACCTGCAACGCAGACACACTCAGGAGTGAGCAGAAAAGAAAGTAGGAAAACTACCCTAAAAACTGGAAGAAAAGCTGGGGTTTCCTCTCCTGGGAAGGTCGGAAGGGGCAGCGTTCAAGGTTTAATAGGGGTTCAGAGTGCAGCATGCTTGGTCCGCACCAAGCCTCCCGTGGAAAACCAGTGGTGCGGTGACAGGAGATGGTCCCCGTCCCAAAAGAGGCCATCCCAGACCCTATAAGAACTCCTGCCCTAATTGCCAACCCAAAGCACCCAACCCCAACAGGCAGAGGGACTGACCAGTTGTTGAAGGCTGTGCCGTTGGTCCACCTCCACTGGCCGTTGACTTCCTCGTGCAGCCCGAACCAGTGGTTTTCTTGGCCCATGTAGCGCTTGATGAAAGCCTTTAGAGAAGAAATAAAATAAAATAAATAAAATAAAATAAAAATAATCGGGTTTAAGCGATCCTGTCTTCCCAAAACAAAACTCAGCCATGTTCTGCCTCCAGCCTGCAGAGCACCCTGCAATAGGAAGGTAATTTGATTTGAGAGATGCGAATATTCTTCAATTTCACGGAAAAAGGAAGCCCCTTGAGGGCAAAACTCAGTATAGCACCCATCTAGAATAGGGAGGGAGTTTTGGAGAAAATAACGTGATATTGCTCATGCCCCAGCCCAGGCTGTTGCTTTTTCCATGGCATCTTCTTCTGGCTTTGGCAGTGGGTGATATTTGGGGGAATGTAGGTTTTCTGTTTGGTCCCACATATTTTCCACACCAGAGCCGGCACTGGGGCTCGTGCCCAGTTCTCACCAGTTCCTCCAGGCTGTCTATGGAGGTCAGGGAGGCTTCCAAGGCCTTGCACTTCTCCAAGCTGGTGATCCAGTTGGTTTCATTCTCTGAGAAATGGTAGCACTTGCTTTGGAAGCCGATCCACGTGTCTGGGCACATGTGGGAGAATTGGGGATGTGATGAGCGAGACTGCAGCTGCACAACTGTAAAAGAAGAAAACCGAGCAGGTGAGATGCATGGACAGCCACCAAAAAAAAAAAAAAAAAAAAAAAAAAGGCAGAAAAATAACATTTTTTTAATTATATGTATTCCCTTCCAGCAAATGTAAGGGGGTTGGGATGTGCCAAGAAGGGGCACCCCCTTGGAAAAGCTGAGTAGAGCCTGGTTGAGGGGACAAAAGAGGGTGCCCCATGAAGCAGGCTCAGTGCTATGCTTGGGGGGCTTCTCATCCTGCTGGGAAAAATCCTGGAAATCCCCATTCCATCCCTGAAACAGGTCCCTGGCCCATCTTCCTGCCGTGGGGATGCTCCAGTGGGACTCACCAACCAAGGCCACCACCAGAACGAGGACAAGGACACTCAGCACCACACACAGCGGAGCCAGGAGCTTTTGTTCACGATGACATTTCCTTCCCATCCCATGGGGGCTGGAGTCTGGTGGAGAAGAGAGCAGGAGATGTGGGCTGGGTCTTTCCACCCCCCATTTGCCCTTTTTCTGCTGGATCCATGGTTGATCCTGTAGCCCACTGGCTTGGGATAGGAGCTTTGAGGACCTTCTTTGAGGTCCTCCAGATGGAGTTAGAGATGGCTGCATGGTAAAATTCAGGGCCTGTCCTCCCCCCACCTAAAAACCATGGCCAGTGCCCATCCCACCAGTGCCCCACCGAAGCCAGATGTCACTTTCCCGTGTATTACCACTTTGATATTGGTTTTCTTCATCTCTTGGAGGCTTCAGCACTTCTTCTTGCTCGGGGTGAGTATTTTCACAGACTTCTTTCTCCATGGCAGTCAAGGAAGTGTTGGATCTCACTGATCTCATCCACCCGTCTTGTTCTCTGGCAACAACTGCTGGAGCATGATGCAATAGCAAGAAGAGGGTTGAGTGTTGGGGGACCAGCAAAGCCCTCGGGTCTGAGGACTTGTGGGGATCTGGAAGGGACATGGAGAAACCGTGGTTGGGGAGAGGACTTGTGGTCTGCTGGTGGGGAATGGAGGAAGGGTGAAAGGATGGGAGAAAGGGAGAAGGATAAAGAAGAAAACAAAAGATGAAGAAAGAAAGAGAAGGAAAAAAGAGAAGGAAAAGGAGACAGAGAGAAAGAGAAAGACAGAAGTTTAAACTGACTTTAAATGCTAAAAGAAATTAAAGAAATGTATTGCCTATCACCCCTCCACCCCGTTTCCCTCCTCCTTGGCATGGGGTTCACCCCCACAAGTGCTGCAGCGGCAACAGGACAGCTCAAAACCCAGCTGGGCACTGGCCCTGCACTCACCCAGGCATCTTTGGGTCCTGTTGCTGCCTGTGGGTGCAGCATCTGTGGGCATCTCAGAATAGAGGGTCACCGCCGTGTCCTGGGGGTCCTGAGGCTGGTCGGGGTCCTCATATTGGGAGGTGAGGCCACTCTGCTCGTCTTGCACCGTAGTGTTCACCGATCCAGGAATGCTTAGCACGTCAGAAGGCATTGGTGCTGCTAAAAAAAAAAAAAACAAAACAAAACATAGAAGGCAAGGCTCGGATGCAGTTCCCCTACACTGCAAGCCCAGCAAGCAGGGTGATGAGATGGAAAAACGAGGTGATGAGATGGAAAAGCGAGGCTGAAGGAGTGATCCCTGGTCAGCAGGAGACAGCAGCACCACAAGTCTCGGCCCGTAGCTCCACCAGTGTGCACCCAGCTGCTGAGAAACACCAAGCATATCGTGCAGGATCCCACCCAGGGGGTGTTGAGTATCTTCAGGAAAGGAGGAGGTGGAAGGAGCTTGCAATGTCTGCAAGCAGATTCACACAGCTCTTCCATTGTGGTTTAGTTTCTGAAAGGGAACTGAAAGGGAACAATTTGGGCAATGCGAGGGTTTTATGGCTCTCTTCAAGCACACACTGCGACATGTGATCTCACCCGATGCAGTTTTGGCATTAAAAGTTAAGGCAGAGAAGAAGAGGGGAGCAGAAAAAAAAAAGGGGGGAACAAAAAAAAACAAACAACAACAACAAAAAAGAGGGGAACAAAACAAAAGAAAACAAAACAAAAAAACAGTGAAAACACAAAAGAAAGGCAAGAAAGAGACAAAGAATTGAAAGAGGGTGGAAAAACGGGAGAGGGGGATTCTCTCTGCTTTTCTGATTCTCTCCCCCGTCTCTGGGATGGGGGAGAGAATCAGAAAAAAAAAAAAATAAGCCTGTGGGTTGAGATAGAGACAGTTTATTAGGGCAGCAAAGAAAGGAAAATAAAAATAATAATGGGAATAGCACTACTACTACTAATGTGTACAAAACTAGCGATCCTCTCAGCGTTCAGGGTCTGAGCAGGGCAGGCGATGAACTCATGCAGTGCATATGCCCTCAGGCTAAGCTCAGTACCGTGAGAACAAAAATGGTTTTTGCACCAGAATTGGGAAGATGGGAAGCAGAGGAAATGCCAGAGAGGTGGGCGGCTTCACAGCTCCGTGAGGGCTGGAAATGGATGAAGGGTGAGAAAAGAGAGAAAAGAAGCATTTTGGGGACCTCTGCTGTACGGTACCCCGTAGCTCCAGGGGCACAGGAGGATGGGGAGAGCACGCAGGGCTGATGTGTGTCCTCTGAAGGCATTTGTTTGGGGACCTCCAGATGAATTTAGAGGTGGCTGTGTGGAAAAATTCAGAGCCTGTCCTCACCTCCCCCAAACACCCTGGCCGGTGCCCATCCCACGAGCGCCCCCCCCCCGAGCAAGATCTCACTTTCCCCCAGCATTACCATATTTATGTAGATTTTCCTCATCTCTTGGAGGGTTCAGCACTTCTGCTTCGTCAGGGTGAGTGTTTTTGCAGTCTCCTTTCCCCATGGCTGGCAAGGAAATGTCAGGTCCCGCCGATCACGTGTACCTGTCCTGTCCTGATGCCGCGACTGCCGGAGCACGCTGCGATAGCAAGGAGAGGGTTGAGCGTTGGGGACCAGCAAAGCCCCCCGGGTGTGAGGATTTTGGGAGATCTGGGGGGAAACGTAGGGAAAAAGTGGGTGGGAAAAGGGTTTGTAGTTTGCAGGAGGGTGAAGGAAGGAAAAGGGGACAGGAAGATGCGCGGGGCGGAGGCACCAGAGTGGGGGAGAAAGGAGCAGGGGCAGGCTAAGGAGCTGCAAGAAAATTCACACAGCACTGCGGCAGCAGCAACTTTCATCAAGCCAGCTGAAAAGGAAGAGTTCTGGGAAACGTGAGGCTTTCGAGGCTCTCCTCGCGGAGCCACGGTGCTGCGTGAACTCATCAGGTGAAAAGTTTGGGCATTGAAAGAAGGGAGCGAGCGAGAGGAGAACGAGCAAATAAATAAATAAATAAATAAAACACAGCACAAATGCAAAAAGAAAGGCGAGAGAGTGACGAAGAGGGTGGGAAAAGGGGCAAAGGAGCAAATAAATAAGTAAATAAATAAACTTTAAAGCAATGAAAGAAAAAAGTTGGGAAGCCCGCCCTGGCTGGCTGCTCCTTTCCTCCCCGTTTCAGCCCCGAGCCGAGCGGTGCTTGCTCAGCTGGCCCCGAATTTCGCTGCTCGGAGGTGAACTTACCCTATGAGTGTCTCCTCCGGTGTGTTTTGTTTTAATGAGTGTGCGGAGATTTAATTAATCGCGGGGGCAGCCCATATCACGTGGTCACATTATGTCAGCTGTCGCTCTTAACCACTCCCTGCCATGGCTGCACACACAGCGACATATATGGAAAAGAAACAAATAAATAATAATTAAAAAAACAAAACAACTCAAATAACTCAAAAGCTCACTGCTTGCTGCTTGCAGTTGCCTTTACGATGTTATCCTGGCTGCCAAAAGAGGAAGAGGAGCAAATCTCGGATGCTTTTGCTGAAGAAACCCCGTTCACGGGAAGATTTTTAACATCCTGCCCCCGGCGCGGAAGCAGAGGGGGGGAGAAATAATGGCAAAAACCTCCAGATGCTGCATTTTTTTTCTCAGCTGCTCTGACAAAATGTTCCTGCAAAGGGGTGGACAAATGTGCCTTCAAATTCCCTCTTCTGAGGGCAAAACTGGTGATTCTGAGGCTTTTTGAGGTCTGGTTAGCCCGAGGCCACATATTTTCTAGGGCGCATATCCCTTCGGGTGTGTATCCTTTGGGGTGCATATCCTTTAGAGTGTGTATCCAAATAGCCTTTTTTTTTTCCCCTCAGAACAGAATTATCTTTTTTTTTTTTTTTTTTTTTTTTTTCCTTGAGGGCGGAGAGGGCAAGGGGGGAGACAGAGCGACGACAACTCCTAGATGATCACGACGGTTTTTCGCGGTGTGAAAAGCCAGTCTGTAGCTGTGACTTGCTACAGCAACAGGAGGACAGGAAAAAAACAAAGAACAGCGTTTCATTTATATTTTTTTATTATTTTTTTTTTCAGTTTGGTTTGGTTTTGTGTTTCTTTTTTGCAAGAAAATCCTGGAAGAACACAGCCGGAAAGCTGTGCATAGGCAGGGGCTGAGCAAAGGCACCTGGCAGAGCAGGGCAGACAGGATTAAATGCTGGTGTTAATAAAAAAATAGAAATAGCTAAATTAATTAATCAATTAAACACTTTCTTAGCTGCTTTCAAGCTTTACTGGAATCACAACGAAGCAGTGCCTTGTATCCATCAAAGGGATTTATCTAGGCTCGCACCAGGATGGGGAAAAACACCAAAAGACACAAAAGCACCTTTTTTTGGCCGTGAGATAGCGCAAGACCCGAGTCTGCCCCTATCTTCTCATTAGGGATGTAATTTATAGGGTGGGCCATGAGCCTGGGGGAGGCAGGAGGATCTTGTGCCTCTCACCCGGGCACCAGGCGAGGGTGTTGGTGACCCCAAAAGCTTTCAGGGGCATTGAACGGCCGTGAGCTGTGGCAGGAAACTTCAGCCCCGTCGCTGGTTTGCACTTCACCGGTGCAGCTCTGAGCATTTTGGTTTCCTGTCCTCCGGACTCCATCGTGTCCTCTCCACCACCTACTTTGTCCTCCTACCATGGAGGATGAGGATGGCTACATGGCCTTGGACAGGCGATGCAAGCGGGGTGCTGCGGAGAGGCCGGGACCCCTGCGGGACACAGGTAGTGGGGTCCGATCCTCTGTCCCCACCACGATTTGTGGTGGCGAGAGGATACCCCGGGTGGCGATTGCTTGGCGAGGGGAAGAAGCGGGGTGGCGCAGCTCTTGAGGTCCCAGAGAGTCGCTCAAGCTGGGGAAACTGAGAGGAGGCTTTGGGGGGACGCTTGCCTGTGGTTTTTGGACACCCCACGGCACCCAGACGCTGGCTGCTGGTGCCCCCGTTTTGCTCCCATCTTGTCACCGACGGGCTCGGCTGCATGCCCCAAAACCCTTTTGCTCTGAAGAAGAGGGAGTTTGGGGGATGCCCCGGGACAGAGAACAGGGGGTGACAGATGCTCTCGGCCCCCCCACTTCTCCTTTTGTGTCCCTTCCCCTGGCTGCAGGCCCTGCCACGAGAGACCCCGAGCCAGGCTTCGCCCCACGGTGGATTCGCAGCCCCATGCGATCCCCCCGCTGCCTCCTCGGGGCCCTGGTGGCCGTTCTGCTGCTGTCCCTTGCGATATGCGGTGAGTTGACACCCCTGGGTGTCCTTTTTCGGGGGTGCTGGGGACTGGGGACACCCCCGTTTGGGCTCAGGGTCCCTCTCCCCCAGTGTCTTGGCTGCTGGTGGAGAGGCACCAGGGGGCTGTGGGCTGCAGGAACACATCGCAGGGACAAAGCTTTGCCCACCTCGGCTGCACCCACCTGGGGCTGAGGACGAGCCTGTGCCCCCCCGGAGGTAACCCCCTTAAAATATTGCATCCCCCCTGTCTGAACCCCGCTATCACCCACCCCGTGGCGCTGTGGCGGGGTTGTTTGCATGGCTGTTTGTCTGTCTGTCTGTCTGTCTGCAGACGGTGGGGGCTGCAAGCTGTGTCCTGTGGGGTGGACGCTGCACAGGAGCAAGTGTTTTTGGGTCGCCAGCAAGAGCAGCTCCTGGAGGGAGAGCCGGGAGAACTGCAGCCATCAGAGAGCCCAGCTGCTGGTGCCAGAGGACCAGAGCGAGCTGGTAACGGGGCTGATACCGGCTAGGACGTGGGATGGGGCTCAGCGTTGCACCCGAGGGGCTTTGGGGTCCAGAAATTTGGGGTCCGCACCCATAGGGTGCAGGGATGGGTGCCCAAACCTCTGGGGTAGCATTAGGGATGCCAGCGGGGCTCCTGGCTTGGTGGAGGGAGCCAGTTTTGGGGACAGCAAACAGCACCATAGTCACCAGCCCCGATTCCCCTCGTAGGACTTCCTAAATCAAGTCATACAGAAACCCACGCGCTACTTCTGGATCGGCCTCTCCCAGCCCTCTGTGGGGATGGGTTGGACCTGGCTGGATGGCTCCCGCCTGGACCAGAGCCGGTGAGAGCCTGGGAGAAGCCTGGAAGGGATGGATGGGGGGGGGTGGACACCTCCAACGTCCCCTCAGGGACCCCCGTGAGGTGCCACGGGATCTCTCTTGCACCCTCAGGTTCAACCTGAGCACCCCGAACGCCAGCGGAGCCTGCGGGGCGCTGAGGGAGGACAGGATCATCTCGGAAACCTGCGGCTCTGCCTTGGCGTGGATCTGCCAGAAAGAGGCCGTCCTGCTCTGAGCGACTTGGAAAAAAAAATTAAAAAAACAAAAAAAAAAAAAAAAAAAAAAAAAAAACCACATTGCTTTCAAAATAAAGTCCCTTCTCACCCCTGTGGGCTTTGTGGTGTCTGCTAGGGCTGCTGTATTTTCAGCACGCAGGGGGCATTTTGGAAAGGGATGGCTGGTGTGAAGAGGGGGAAATGAGGTTCTGGGGTTTGGGGGGAGGCAGGTGAAAAGGCAGCTTTTTTCTTTTTGCTTTTTTTTCCAGAAATCGTATGAAAACATCAGCTTGTGCAACCCTGATCCTGTCAGGGCTCATCCCACCTGCAGAATAAAGGCCTTTTTTCTCTCTATAGCCCTTGGCCACCTTCTTCTCGTTGTGGCTGGTGGTTTACAGGATCGGGGTTGCACAGGCCGACATTTTCATAAGGTTTCTGGCAAAAAAAAATAATAAAAAAATAGCCCCAGGTGTATAAACCACAATGAGTGATTCTCTGGCGCTGAAGCACTAGGATTCATTTTCTCTGCTCTGAGGTGGCAACTCATTTGCATGTATATTTTAATGTATATAAAACAGAAAGAATAGCCTCTGACAACTTCAAGAGGCCTCTGGGGAGGGAAGAGGATGTCATAAAAGCAAAGAAATGCCCTGGGGAGAAATGGGAGAGGGGGAAGGAGACGGAAAGTGGTGGGGCAAAAAAAGCCATATTTGAAGATATTTGTTGCTTTCGCTTTTGTAATGATGCCAAGAGTTGTACTGGGGACCTGAGCTGTGTGCAAAATAAGTTTAGGTTAGAAAAAAAGTGAGAAAGGAGCAATTTGGTCAAAAAAGGGGTGGTGTGGGGCAGGCTGCTGGGGAGGGAGGCAGACGCTGCCTCATGACTGCTCTTGAAGAGGATCCCACGCACAACTGGCTGTGATGACGCCTCAGTTGCACGTAATGTGGAATATTTCACAACCAAATGCCCGAAATTGGGGATATTTCCCCCTATTTCAGCCCCCTTGGAGAAGCCTCAGGCCTCCGCCATTACAGGGCCCAGGACTACAACTCCCGTCAGCCCCTGCGCGCGGGACTCGGCTCCAGGCCGGGCGGGCGCAAGGCGCAAGGCGCATGCGCAGTGGCGGGGAGGCGGGGGCGGGCCGTCCGCCATTTTGTGCCGGTCCCTGAGCAGTGTGAGCGATGGGGGGGGGAGGGGGGGGGGGGAGGTTGGTTCTCGGCTCTTAAAGGGGGCACGGCCCCAGGGTGGGGCCCCCTCGGGGTTACGGTGGAGAAGGGCCCGGCGGAGCGGGCTGAGCGGCGGGCGAGGAGGCTCCGGTGCGGGTCCCGGCGGCGGAGCGGAGCTTGGCCCCTTCTCCATCATGGCCCCGCCTTCCCCGCTGCGGGGCCCGCTTTAAGGAGCGGCGGCGGCGGGAGCGGGGTCGGGCGGGGGGGGGGAGGGGGAGCGTCGTGAGGGGGGGCGGGGCTAATTGACGAGGGGCGTGGCTTGTGGAAAGGGGGCGTGGCTTGTGGGAAGGGAGGAGGGGTTATAGGCGGGGCGGGGCTTTGTATATGAAGGGGGCGGGGCCAAATGGAGCGGTGGGCGGGGCTACGCGGAGTGGGCGTGGCCAAGCAGGGTCGGTGCTGCGCTGGGGGCGTGGCCATGAGAGATGGGGGCGGGGCTTAGAGGGGTGTGGCCCGGAGGGGGCGGGGTTTAAGCAGCTGGGGGGGGGCTCCCGGCCTTTGGGGTCTCCCCCTGAGCCCCTGGCCCCATAGCCCTGGCCCCAGCCCCCCCCTCACCCCCTCCTCACCCCCCAGACCCCCTCATCACCCCCCCAGACCTCCCTCACCCCCTTATCACCCCCCTAGACCCCCCCCAGACCCCCCCTCACCCCCTTATCACCCCATCATCACCTCCCCAAGCCCACCCCTCACCCCCTCATCACCCCCCCAGCCCCCTCCTCACCCCCTTATCACCCCCTCAGACCCCCCCTTCACCCCCTCATCACCCCCCCAGATCCCCCCTCACCCCCCCAGACCCCCTCCTCACCCCCTCCTCACCCCCCCATCACCCCCTCCTCACCCCCTTATCACCCCCTCAGACCCCCCCCTCACCCCCTCATCACCCCCCCAGATCCCCCCTCACCCCCTCCTCACCCCCCCAGACCCCCTCCTCACCCCCTCCTCACCCCCCCAGATCCCCCCTCACCCCCTTATCACCCCCCCCAGACCCCCTTATCACCCCCCCCAGACCCCCCCCTCACCCCCCCAGCCCCCTCCTCACCCCCTCTTCACCCGCCTCACCCCCTCATCACCCCCCTCACCCCTCCATCACCCCCCCAGCCTTCCCCTCACCCCCCCATCACCTCCCCAGCCCTCCCCTCACCCCCTCCTCACTCCCTCATCACCCTCCCAGCCCCCTCCTCACCCCGTCCTCACCCCCCCTCACCCCCTCATCACTCCCTCAGACTCCCCCTCACCCCCTCCTCACTCCCTCAGACTCCCCCTCACCCCCTCCTCACCCCCCCAGCCCCCTCCTCACCCCCCCAGCCCTCCCCTCACCCCCTCACCACCCCCCCAGACCCCCCTCACCCCCTCCTCACCCCCCCTCACCCCCTTATCACCCCCTTATCACCCCCCCAGGACCCCCCCCCCAATGGATCCCATCCGCCCGGGCCGCCAGCGGGCCCCCGACTGCGTCCGCCGGCAGAAACGCCGGGAGCTGGACGCCCGCCGCAGCAAGTGCCGCATCCGCCTGGGGGGCCACCTGGAGCAGTGGTGTCGCCTCAAGGAGCAGCTGGGCTTCGCCTTGCACTCCCAGCTGGCCAAATTCCTCCTCGACAGGTCCGTAGCTCCGCCCGGAAACCCCCCCCCCCCCCCAAAAATAGCCCCCCCAAAAAAAAAAAAAACCCCGTGGGGTCGGGCAACCCTTCAGGTCGGTCACGCTGCCTCCTCCTTCCGCAGGTACAGCTCCCAGGGTTGTGTTTTGAGCCCAGGTAGGTGACTTTATCCCCTCAGCTACCCCCCATCTACATTTTATTTTCTATTTTTTTCACCCCAAATGCATTTATTGTGAAAATTTGCATTGCACGACACGCTTTCCTGGGAGGAGACGCTTGCGGCGGCGTGGGGTTGGGGTCGCCCCGGGGGTGGCTCTTGCCCCGTGGGTTTGTTGGGGATGTTGGGCCCCTCCCCCAACTGCTTTTTGGGCTCTTTGTGAGGTTTTGGGGTTGTGAAAGAAGGGAAGAAGCAGCTGCGAGGGTGCTCGTGGGGTGGGGACACCAGGAGGTTGGAGAGAGGGAGCCCTTTGACGTTGTCCCACCACCAGAAAATCTTTTAATTGGGTTCACGGAACCCAAACTCAACCCAAAAGTCGAATTTTTGGGACCCGTTTCTCACCGAATCGCTTATTTTTTTTTTTTTTTTTATGCCCTAACCCAGGAGCGAGCACCCCAGAACCCAGCCTTCTCCACGCCGATGCCTTGCAGCGCCTGGTCGCCCTCTCCCACGGCCACGGCCAGGAGTGCGGCTTCGTCCCCGACGTGAAACCCCCGGCCTCGGGCAGCCCGGCCCAGCAGCTGGTGTGGGAGTGCGTGGCCGGTCACAGCTTCTCCTGGGGCGTCCCCACCGTGGCCGATGGCCAACAGCCGTGGGGAGTCACCGAGGAAGATTTGGGGTCCAACTCCCCAGCGGTCCCCGGGCGCCGGCGGTCGTTGCGGCGGGCAGGGCTCGTCGCCGAGCCCAAGGTGGACGGATCCAGCCCCAGGAAGGATGGTGCTGAAGCAGAGGTGGCCGCTTGGTCACCCGCTGGTGATGGAAACCAGAGGGAGGAGGCGGGTGAAAGCAGCGATGGAGGTGAGGTTGGGTGGTGGTCCTCCTCGTCTTCAGCTGGGAGGAAGGTGGGCTCCCGTTCTCTGCTCTCATTTCACTGTTGGCCTCTTGTGGTCCAAAAGTAGAAGACCTTGGGGTGGTCCCAAGTCTCAGGTAGCCCAAAAGTAGAAGACCTTTGGGTGGTCCCAAGTCTCTGGTAGCCCAAAAGTAGATCTTTGGGTGGTCCCAAGTCTCAGGTAGTCCAAAAGTAGAAGACCTTGGGGTGGTCCCAAGTCTCTGGTAGCCCAAAAGTAGATCTTTGGGTGGTCCCAAGTCTCAGGTAGTCCAAAAGTAGAAGACCTTTGGGTGGTCCCAAGTCTCAGGTAGCCCAAAAGTAGAAGACCTTTGGGTGGTCCCAAGTCTCTGGTAGTCCAAAAGAAGATCTTTGGGTGGTCCCAAGTCTCTGGTAGCCCAAAAGTAGAAGACCTTTGGGTGGTCCCAAGTCTCTGGTAGCCCAAAAGTAGAAGACCTTTGGGTGGTCCCAAGTCTCAGGTAGCCCAAAAGTAGAAGACCTTTGGGTGGTCCCAAGTCTCTGGTAGCCCAAAAGTAGATCTTTGGGTGGTCCCAAGTCTCAGGTAGCCCAAAAGTAGATCTTTGGGTGGTCCTAAGTCTCAGGTAGCCCAAAAGTAGATCTTTGGGTGGTCCCAAGTCTCAGGTAGCCCAAAAGTAGATCTTTGGGTGGTCCCAAGTCTCAGGTAGCCCAAAAGTAGATCTTTGGGTGGTCCCAAGTCTCAGGTAGCCCAAAAGTAGATCTTTGGGTGGTCCCAAGTCTCAGGTAGCCCAAAAGTAGATCTTTGGGTGGTCCCAAGTCTCAGGTAGCCCAAAAGTAGACCTTTGGGTGGTCCCAAGTCTCAGGTAGTCCAAAAGTAGAAGACCTTTGGGTGGTCCCAAGTCTCAGGTAGCCCAAAAGTAGATCTTTGGGTGGTCCCAAGTCTCAGGTAGTCCAAAAGTAGAAGACCTTGGGGTGGTCCCAAGTCTCTGGTAGTCCCAAGGCAGAAGATCTTGCTGACCCCACGTAGGTAGAGCTCTCGGAAGTTTCTCCATTTAGCCAAGATCGAGGAGAAAACCTTTTTCTTTCCTCTGTTAGCTACTTCGGAAGAGGTTGAACTTCCAGGAGAGGATTTTGGAGTGCCTTGGCCAGCAGAAGGGCACAATCTGCTCTCCAACACCTGCAGGCTCCCCGGTCCTGCTGCCAAATCCACTCCTCCTTCCTCTGCGTCTCCAAGACCTCGGGTAAAAGAGCCCTGCCTTACCTCACCACCACTCCTTTCGTTTCCTCGCAGCTCCCCGAGGGCAGATGGAGGTGGCAACCACAGGACTGGACCATGAGAGGTGAGTGGCGGCCCTGTGGGGCTTTCCCCCAGCACAAAACACCAAAAATTGGCGTTTCCTGAGCCGAAGGTTGCACCTGAACGCGATCATCCTTGAGCTCTTTGCGCCCGTGGCATCTTCTGACAGCAGCGCCACCGTTTAATGAAGTTTCCATAAAAAAAATTACCCCTGGGTCATAGCGGAGCTGATTTTGGCCGTTGCGTTTTGGCAGCACGCCCGTGTTGGAGGAGAAACCGGAGCGGGGCAGCGCGTCTCAGGGAGAAGAGGAGGAAGAGGAGGACGAGGACTTCGCCGAGGACGATGACCTCGCCTACACCGATGACCTGCGTGATGAGAACTACCACCCGTCTCTGGACAGGTGAAGAGTGCTTAGAGGCTGGTGGCCAATTGTGGCTCAACGGTGGCCAACGGGGCCCAACTGGGCCCCAACAGTGGCCAACAAGGCCCAATGGTGGCCAAGAGCGGCCAACCGTGCCCCAAATGTGGTCAACGGGGACCAACCGTGCCCCAGCCATGGTCAACAAGGCCCATTGGCAGCCAACAGCAGCCAACCGTGCCCCAACGGTGGTCAACGGGGCCCAACTGTGCCCCAACAGTGGCCAACAGGGCCCAGTGGTGGCCAACAGCAGCCAACCGTGCCCCAACGGTGGCCAACGGGGCCCAACCGTGCCCCAACAGTGGCCAACAGGGCCCAGTGGTGGCCAAGAGCAGCCAACTGTGCCCCAACGGTGGCCAACGGGGCCCAACCATGCCCCAACCGTGGTCAACAGGGCCCAATGGTGGCCAAGAGTGGCCAACCGTGCCCCAACGGTGGCCAACGGGGCCCAACCATGCCGCAACAGTGGCCAACAAGGCCCAAGGGTGGCCAACAGCAGCCAACCGTGCCCCAACGGTGGCCAGCAGGGCCCAAGGGTGGCCAATGGGGCCCAACCGTACCCCAACAGTGGCCAACAGGGCCCAATGGTGGCCAAGAGTGGCCAACCCTGCCCAATGAGGCCCAACCACACTCAACGGTGGCCAACCACCTAAACCATCTTGCCCATCCCGTGTCTCTCTTCTCCCCCAGTGACTCGGAGCTGCAGAGACGCCAAAGCCAGCCAAAATCCCGCAAGAAACCCGTGAAAGAGGAGCAGAGCCCGAGCGAGCCGAGCCCGATCGACTCCAGCCCAGCAGAAGAGAGGGGTGGGCGAGTCAGGTGAGCGGGGAAGGCCACAAAGGTGGCTACTGAATGAGCATTTGGGGGCACCTTGGACATGCTGCTGCTTTCTGGGCTTGAGAAACCACATGGCAAACTACCCAAAAGTTGTAAAAATGCGTGAAGTTCAAGGGAGAGGGCTGCGTGTTTGCAAAGGGAGGTGACAAAGTCACCTGGAATCAGGTTTTAGTCCTCGTTGGGGCAGAGCTGCTGGCACCTGGCCCCATCTTGTGCTGGAGCTTGAGAGGAGGGATCTGGCTGCTGGTCTTGATGGGGGAGTCATTCACGGTGTCTCCTCTGTGGCCACGCACGTGCCTGCTGCTTTGGGTGCTTCAGCACCCAGCCTGGAGCTGGTCCCAAGCACGGGTGGCCACGGAGCAGAGATTTGGTGGCCTCCAGAGGGGTGCAACCACCTCCAGAACCACCAGAGGTGGTTTGGTTGCTCTGGTGGATGGTGAAGACCTTCTTCCAACCTCCCCACAGCCTCCGAGCAGCCTGACCTTGCTGGAAGTTGGCAATCCACACGTGCAATCCCTCCTCTCCTCGCATAGACACAGGGGACCATCCATATGGTTCCATACGGCCCAGAATCCCGCGTTTTATCCCCACGCACAGGGCAGTGCCGCTTGGTTTTCGTCCTCCACGCGCGTGGCCGTGCTTCTTGGCTGTCAGCAATGTCACCGGGTTGTCACCACAAATGAAACGGAGCCCGTAGCGATGGCAGCGCGTCCAACCTCAAAGCCTGGGTCGAAGGACGTCCTTCTCAGGACCAGAATTGTTGAATTTGCAAGCACTCGTTAAATTCTTTGAGGCTGAGTTATGGTTTAGCCACTCCTGCCCAGCCACACGGGCTCCAAAATTCCCTTTTTCACTCAGAATGAGACAGGAGGGTGGAGGAGTTGCTCAGTTCCAGGCGTCTTTTAAGCAGGAAGAGTAAATTCTGTCCGCCCCCGTGAGGGTTGGTCTTGATGCCGTGCCAAAGGCATGGTCCCGTGCTTTGCCTCTCGGGTCTGACACACGAGGAGTCATCCATCACCTCCCTGGATTTTCTTCCAATACAAGGGCATTTAAAAAAAAATAATAAAAAACACAGCTTTTTTACTTGGAGTTAGCTGGAGCGACCACTTAATCTGCTCTTACCTTTGTGTGCCCTTGAGAGAAGACACCAAAAACCTTCGCAGGTAAGTATTGCACGCTTCCACGAAGGTTTTTGTCTTTATTTTTTCGCTTTGGCATGCTATTACCACTTCGTTTCGCTTCTCAACGCCCTTCCTGTCTCTTGCAGGGGCTCAGGAGCCACCTAGGAGCTTGCTGGAAGAGAGGACGCGTTCCCAAAAAGCCGTTCCAGAAAGATAAATGAAATGGTAAATCTGGCACTTGCCTTTCTTCTCTCCTTTTTGGGTTACACCAAGGGACGCCAGGCGCTCGAATTCAATTTGACAGGAAAGGTTTGGTTTCGCTGGTCTCTGTTGACACCAAAAATGAAGTAAGAGAGGGGTTTTTTTCACACCTCTGTGGTATTTGGGGGTTCTGCACGCTTCCCACTCGTCACCCTCACGTTCAAACCCCCAAAAACCTCAAGATGGACCCAAAAACCTCTTGGGATCTTCAGATGTGGCTGATAAAAGTGACTTGCTTGTGCAAAAAGCAGGGTGGTGGGGATGCTTTTAACACCCCTCCAAATTAAACTTGAGGTCAGGGGTGCGCTTTTGAGGAGTTTCATTACAGTTGTCGTACTCGGACTTAGAGAGTTTACTTTTTTTCCCCCCAGTTTTGTAGCAGCAACTGCAAGAATGGAGATAAAAGACTGTTCTAAGAGGAAAAGATGGCTCGTCCTGCACAGCCTCCTCTCGCTGCCCCTACGGTAATGCCACCCTGAGCTGATAAAAAAACACGTTGAGGAGATTGTAGACAAAGATGCCCAGCCCGTGCTTTTATTCAGATGCAGTCTGGCGTGGCCATCTCTGAACAATCTCTCTGTCTTGCCCCATAAAAACATCCATTTTTTAAAAAAAAATCTCTCTCTGATTGCAGGCCATCAGCCAGGAATAGCTGCTCTTTCCACAAAGCCATGGATAAAGCTGAAAAAAAAACCATAGATGAGAGCTGTTTTGAGGGGAACGAGCACTCAGTGAGGTGGCCACGAGGACGACGACAATCAGAGATGTACTAGGACGCTTCCAAAAACCCTGTCAAAGGCTTTGTACTGAATAATAAAGATCTTATTTCTCTTTACAGTGTCTGAAAGGTGCGTTTGTTAACCTCGTTGCCTGCTGCGAGGTTGGGGGGGGAGAAATATTTCAGTGGTTTGCTTTAGTTTTTAAGACTTTCTAACGTTAAAAGGGGAAGAGTTGGCCAAAGGATGGTTTTGGTTGTCCAAAGGATGGGTTTGGTTGTCCAAAGGATGGTTTGAACGCCGTGGTCTTTTTTTTTGGAAGCCATCAGCTGTGGCTGCTTTCCAGCTCCTCAGCTCTGCCTTGAGGCAAGGAGAAGGGGACGTTGGGGACAGGAGCCTCGCTCAAGACCTTTCTTTCCTCTTCCAGCTGCAAGCGGCGAACGCGGTCGTGCGACGAGGACGTGGCCCAGATCGGTCCCAAGAGGATCAGGTAGCGAGGGCTCTCCGGGAAGGGGAGGATGAAAAGGTGCAAATCAGCCCTTTGGGGCATAAAGCACGCGGTGGGACATTTTTCTTGTCCCTGCAGCAGCTCCCGCTGCGATGGGAGGCTCTTATTTGGCTCATATGAAGCTTCTGAGGGATAAAAATGATGGGGGAAGGAGGGAGATCGGCTGCTTTCTCAGCTCTCCTGGCTCACCCTGATATTCCTCGCTCCTCCAGGAAGGCAGCGAAACGTGAAATCCTCCTGTGCGACTTCGAAGGCTGCGGCAAGATCTTCTCCAACCGCCAGTACCTGAACGTGAGGCCGGTGGCGGTGGGGGGGAGGGAGGGACCCAAATCCCTTTTCTGGGCACGTGGGGTTCAGCTGAGCACCTTCATCCCTCCTGCTCCCTGCTTGGAGCCTCTGCTGTGGCCACCTTTGAGCCAGCTTTTGTCTCCTGAGCTCCGTTTTTGACGTCTCTGCTATTCTGAGCTGGATTTGGAGATCCCTGCTTTTTGAAAGCAGGAATTCTTGACTTTATTAACCAGCAGCTCGGGGCCTGCTCAGCCCAGGGGACTGCTCCCAGTCCCACCTTCTGCTTTGGGTCAAAAAGATGAAATATTGGGAGTTGGAAGACGCCACGGGGCTTGCTCCGAGCGCAGGTTCTTGGCGAGGGATTTTTGGGGTGGCGATCTTCATTCCTGTCCTTTTTTTTTTTCCCCCCGTATCGCAGCACCACAAGAAGTACCAGCACGTTCACCAGAAGACCTTCACCTGCTCGGAGCCCAGCTGCGGCAAGTCCTTCAACTTCAAGAAGCACCTCAAGGAGCACGAGAAGCTGCACAGCGGTGAGCCAGCTGCCTCCATCCCTTATTAGACGCCTTTCCTGGGCTGCTCCCACCTCCTTGACCCTATTTCCACACCAATACTTCCTATTTGCTCCTTTTCTTGACCCATTTACCTTGTAGACTACCACATCAGCTTGTTTTCCACCCCGGAGGTCCGTCCATCTCTCGTTCCTCTCCGTTTCTGTGCTGGCAAAGCATCCCGGCTCCTAAAACACACCCCGAAATCATCACCCGGGTTCCTCTTCGAGGCTGGAGCAGCCCCTAAACCATTTTTTTGTTTTGTTTTGTTTTGTTTGTTTTCCTCCTGCCTTGCAGACAAGCGGGACTACATCTGCGAGTTCTGCGCCCGCTCCTTCCGCACCAGCAGCAACCTGATCATCCACCGGCGCATCCACACGGGGGAGAAACCCCTGCAGTGAGTTCCAATCCCATCCCTGAACGATTTGGGGGTCACCTCGCTGGCATCAGTGCTGCTCCAGATCACGTTTCCTGCTCCAGATCACGTTTCCTGCTCCAGCAAACGGCACCTGGATGCAAAATTCAGGGCGCAGGCATGGAGTTGATTGGAGGAAGCTCAAATTAAGCCATTTTCTGGAGGGTTTTGGGGGAGAGCAATGCGTTTCCTTCCCTCTAGGGTGTGCTGAAGCCACGCAGAGCCGGCCAGCACAGCCCTGACGTCGCTCAGCTGATAAAAAAAAATTGCAGCATCAAGATGCGACGGAGCCCAGCTCCCGCTGCACTCGCCGGGGGATGGCACAGATTTATGTGCTTCCCGGCTTTATCCCCCTGTAGGTTTTTTTTCCCCCCTCTTACACCCCGTCCCGTTTCCTCCCAGGTGCGAGATCTGCGGCTTCACCTGCCGCCAGAAAGCCTCCCTCAACTGGCACATGAAGAAGCACGACGCCGACTCCTTCTACCAGTTCTCCTGCGACATCTGCGGCAAGAAGTTCGAGAAGAGGGACAACGTCACCGCCCACAAGAGCAAAAGCCACCCCGAAACCCCCGGCGGACCCCCCCAAGCCGTGCCGTCCTCACCTCCCAGCCTCCTGGGGACTGGGATGGGGCAAACGGAGGCGCTGGGGGCCTTTGGGGCAGAGCAGGAGGAGCCCCCAAGCGGGGAGGATCGGGGAGAAGCGGAGAAAAGCGAGGGGCAGCCGCCTCCTGTCGCCGCTTCGGCTGAATAAGGGCGGTTTTGGGGCAGAATCTGGGGGATGCTGGATGGTGGAGGAGGTCGGGAGCAAAATTCCTCTCAGGATTCATCCAGCAGGGACCAAAACCCTCCTCCTCGGAGGAGGGCAGGAGCTGAAAACGATGCTGGATCCTCCAGGAGGCACCGACCTCGCATCCCAGTGCCAAAAACCAAGGAAAAATCAAGGGGCCAAACGAGGAGGGGGTGGCAGGGGGGCTTCCCTGCTCCTCCAGGGAAGCAAAGACTCCCCCTCATCGCCTCCTTGCACGAGATGGGGGCTCGTTCTTCCCCCATTTTGCGGCAGGATCCTCAATAAAAGAGTCATTTTGTATAAAATTACTGACTTGGCACGAAAAGCAGACAGGGTTTTTATTCCCAGGCCCATGGTCGTCACGATTTAGGGGGCAATAAAAGGGGTGAGTTGGGCTGGGAAGCCAAAGGTCGCTGGAGGGGATCCAAACTGGACGGGTTTTGGCCCCAACACTAATTAGGGGCAATGTTTTTGTAGGCCCTATTAAAAGTTGTTAATTGTAGGGCTTCAGGAAGCTCTCCCCTACCCAACTTAGCCCACAGGGCTTGAAAGCCGCAGGTCTCTGTACCTTTTCTCTACTTTTTTCCCTCTTTTTTCCCCCCAGCCCCGAAGTATTTGCAGTATTTACGTATCCTAGAAGACCCTCAGCCCAAGAAAATTGGGGGAAAAAAGATGGATTTAAGGTTTTTTTTCGGCACAGATTTATCTATTTTTGATGTAGAAAGGGGCTGCTGGAGCATCCGTGGTACTTAAAATGGGGCTGGTTGTAGAAATCCAACCAGGGCCCCCAAAAAACAACATAAATCTTCGCAGGAACTTCCTTTTTTGGGGGTTTCAGGATCCATCCTACAGCGATGAGACGCTTCCCGGGGGCTTGGTGAAATATTTTAAGCAGCCAGACCCAAATCTGTCACAATTAGGGCTCACTTTGGCCTCTCTTTTCCCACGGGGGGGGATGCTGAGCCCCATGCAGCCCCGTGGCAGGGGTTCTTCCAGTTCCACAGCACCAGAAACCCAGCTTGAGGCCCCCAAAAAAAGCCCCCCCCTTTAAAATTTACCCCTTTGGGTAATAACATTGAATATTTAACTCAGCCCCTGTGCAGCGTCGAAGCCTCTGAGCACCAGGAGCTGCACACACCCCACTAAAAATCCCCCCGTGCTTGCAGGAGCTGAGCTTTTGGAGGTTTTCAAGGGGAACCACGAGATGGGGGGGCTTCAAAAAGCCCCTTCCCTGGAGGAAACGAGGCCCCAGCTCACGGTGGAAGGGAGGAGACAGCAGCAGCATGGCCACGGGGAGCATTTTTTCCTCCTGTCCCAGCTTTTGGGCACAAAAACCACGGCAGGAGGCGCTGGGTTGGGTTTTTTTTGTGTTTTTTTTTTTCTTTTGCACAGCAACTTTTATTTCCCCACTAAACAGAGTAACAGGGCAAAGAGACATAACAGCATCGCGGGGGGGAGGGCACACGAGGGTGGGCAGGGGTTCTGTAAGCACGCGCGAGGTCACACCTAAAAACGAGCCTTCCCCCCCCCCCCCGCAACCAAAATCCCCCAAACTGACCCCAAAAAGCTGGGTGCCTCGAGACTCCGGGTCGGCAGCACGCCCACGGCTCTCCCAGCTTTCGGGGTGGCACACCCAGCACCCCGAGCTCGCCCTGCCTCGACCCTACAAACCCTCAGCAACGGGAAAGGGGGGGAGAAGATCGCGGGGTTTTTGCTCTCTAAGTGGCAGCAAAAGACAGGCTGGGCCCCTTCCCGAGGAAGGGAAAAGCGAGGACAGGGGGGGAAAAACCTGCTAAAAAGGTGACCTGCAGAGCAACGGTGTCAGAAACGGGGGCTCGGGTACGGTACCTTTCCTCCTCACACAGGTTTTCTAGCCCTCGAGAGCTTTCCGGGGTGCACGAAGCAGGCGGCTTTGCTACGGGCTGAAGGCAGGAAGCGAGGAAAACCCCGAACGGGGGGGCTCTTCTCCCTGGTTTGCCACGGGGGGCAGCCAGCTTAAAACAACGAGAAGGGAAAAGGGTTGCTTATAGGGCAAGGCCAGAGCGTGAGGAAAGAGGAGAAAATATAAAGAGAAGAAAATAACCTCAGGGAGGGGCTACTTAAGCAGCCGGGTTTGTGTCCACCCTCAACGGTTGATGCCCCCAGAAAACCTTTTTCGGGGTAAAAGCGACCCAAACGTTTTTTTTAAAATGCAAGAACGAGGAAAAAAACAAACAAAAGAGGAAAAACTCCCCCCCCTAAAGCTGAACTAGGAAACACGGATGAGTTTTGGGGGCTTTTTGTCTGAAAGCAAAGGGGGGGGGAAAAAAGGGAAGGGGATCGGGGCACTACTTGCAGGTCACCTCGGGGAGGGAGGGAGGGGAAGGAAGAAACCAGAGGGGTCAATTGCAAAGGGAGAGCGAGGAGCCCACATAGAAGAGCCAGAAGAAAGGGAAGATCTTCTCGGTGAAAGCGGCCGTGAAGGTGAAGATGGGAGCCATGTTATCGGCGTTGTAGAACGCCACCCAGCCGCCTTCGTAGTCCAGGTACACCCCGATCTTCCTGGGCCTCTCACACAGGGACAGGGGCGTCTCCGGGGAGGTAAAAGCCTGGTACTGATCCCAATTCTTCCCCTTCCAGTTCAGCCCCACCGCCCAGATCCCCTCCTCGGGCGCGAAGTCGATTTTCTCCTTCCTCCGCACCGACTCGCGGGCCGCCCCCAGCACCCAGCTCTCCCCGTCGCCCACCTCCACCTCCCAGTAATGCCTCCCAGCCACGAAACCCTCGGCCGCCAGCACGCAGAAGGAATAATCGAATCTTTTGGGGTTGGCCGGCAGCTCCTGGGGGGCACTCCGGAGCCTCACGCTCCTCTTGTCCTCCGACAGCACCAGGTAGGGGTTGGCCGTGTCCGGATCCAGAGAGAGATCGCCTGGAAAGAGATGAGGACGTGAGAATCCGTGAGAAAAAAAAAAGCCCTTTCCACCCTAAATGGGGATTTCTGGCCCCAAACAAATGAGGCCAACAGCGGGGAAGTCACCAGCAAGGAGCTTGAGGCCCCAAAAGCCACGTGGGAGCAAAGGTCAGGCCCCTTCGGTAATTAAAAGAGAATTTGGGCGTGCCACCCTGCAAGCCTGCAGGCTTGCTGTCCCCAGAATAGAAATTTTGGGGGCAAAAATGGTGTTTTTAGTCGGTGCTGTGTGCCAGAGAGGAAGGAGAATAAAGATCCTCGAGTTTAAGGGCTGCTCTTGCCCTCCAGAGGCCCGGGAGGAGCAGAGGCCGCTCGATTTGGGTCTCTCCTTCCCCTGCCACCACCAAGCCAGGCAGGGAGACTGCAGCTTCCCCCCTGAACCAAACACCGAGGATTCAAAGTCCACCTGGGAGCAAAATCAACCCCCCACGAGCCGTGCCAAAGGTCTCCGCGCTCGGGATAGAGCGGAGCAGCTCAACACTCCTCTTAACCCTGCAGTTTCCTAATCAAATTTGGAATTTGTGCCTCTCCTGGGCTCTTTCAGCAGCTGGCTCATTTCTCTGCCCCTTCTTCGGCAGCACCAGCGAGTTTTTTCTTCTCCTGACCTCTCAAAGGCCTCACCTCCAAGATTTTTTTCCCCCCTGAAAAGCTGAAACCGAGTTCAGAGCTGCAAAAATAAAGGTCAGGCTCCCCCGTAAAGAAGCCAAACTGCTCACCTGTATCGTTCTCCAACTCAAACCGAAGGTTCTCTGCAGGAAGAGAAAGAAATTTAGGTTATTTAGGTTCCTTTATGCGTGGGGAATCCCCAGGGACTACCTACAAGCACATGTCCTTGCTCCCTGCCTCGTGGCAAGCCACCAAACACGACTGGGTGAACCCACAACGAGCTTTTCCAAGCAGAAACCCAAAGGAAACGTGATTTTCAAGCAAAGAGAGCTCTTCCTTTTCAAGGAGAAGCTCCTCAAACAATAAAACCTCTCCCCAAAGCTCTTCCCAATAAGCCCAAGGGAGAAACGAACGAGAGCACAGCCCTCGTTCTCTTTTAAGTCAGATTAAGCACAAGGGAAACGCTTTTAAAGGTTTTTTTTTTGCTCATTGCTCACCCTTGAACTCCAGCAGGACCTCTTTCAGCACCGCGCTCTTCTGGGAGAAGCTCTTCAGTTTCTTCTCCAGCTCGGCAAAGCCGGCCTCCGGCTTGCAAAACATCCAGCTCTCAAAGCTGGGGAGGAAAAAAGCAGCGTTAGGAGCCCTCTGGAAAAAAAGAGGGCTCCTCCCAGTTAAACCAGCAAGGGCCCAGCTCGCTCACCTGCTTCCAGCCGTGGTGACAACCTGGAGAGAGGAAAAGAAGCCTCAGTCAGTCCCACAAGCTCCAAAATCCACCCCAAAACCATCCCCTTTCCCTCAGGGGTCAGCTCCCCATTGCTGTTTCAAGGGCAGGGAGCAGAGGGACTCCCAATAATGGCAAAATTTGTGTTTTTCACCCCCCTTTTCCTTTTTAGGGTGAGAGGAGGGAAAAAAAACAAATCCACAAATCTTAAAAATTAAGAAAAATCGTGATTGCCATCAAGGTGCCAAGATTAAGATTCAGGAGTTCACCTTGATGATGAATTAAGAGAGAAACAAGTATCTGGGAGATTTATTCTGATATTTTTTAGCACCAAAAGGGGCCAAAAAAGCTTGATTTTTGAGGGTCAATTTTATCCCCACAGCTGCGGGGAGTTTTTAGGAGGGGGTAGAAGAAGAGCAGCTCTGCAGGAAGCCAGGAAAATCCTGCATTAATCAGAGTTAATTCAGGGTCCCAAGCCCAAACTGCCCCCCAGCAGAGCACGTCGGCACCCCACGGTCTCTGTTATGGGGTTTTTTTACCCCAAGGGTGCCAGAGGAGAGCTTTTTGGGGTTTTACACCCTGCTATACCATAACCTCCGGGTTGGGAGGATGCGTCCTAAGTGTCTCACCTGCCCGGACTGGTTCCCTGGGCCGTTTTCTCCTCCCTGCTCCCCCAGCAGCTTATCGAGCTGGGCGATCTCCTCGGAGAGCCTGGAGACGCTCTCATCTCTCCTCTTCACGATGTCTTTGTCTAGCTCCTCCAGGCGGGACAGCAGGAGCTGCTCCTTCTCCTCCAGGAAGCCTCGCAGCTCCTTGCACTCGGCCACGATCTTCTGCCTCTCCACTTCTGTCTGCTTCTAAAAACCCCAGGAGAGGGAAAACCGAGTGAGAGAGGCGGCCCCGGGAGGGCTGGGGAAGGTTTCGGGAAGTTCCTCGCCCCCCAGGCACTCACCAGCAAGTCTTCGCTCTGCCTCTCCCTCTCGGCCTTGGCTTCTTCGCGCCCTTTCCGCAGGGAGCTCAGATGTTCCTGCGGCACCTCCTGGAAGGAGGAAGAGATCTGAGGAGAATTTGGGGGGGAATTAGGAACACGGAGGAAAAAAAAGGGAAGGAATTCTCTCCAGTCCTGCTGCCACAAGGGGCTAAATTTCATCAAACGTGACTTTTTTCGCAGCTAAAGACAGCGTTAACCCAAATTGGGGGTGAAACCAGCTCTGCACCACGTCCTCCCTCTCACCTTATCCTCATCCTTTTGTTTTAGGCATACCAAAAAACAACAACAAACAACTAAAAAGCAGCTCGAGCAGCTCAGAGCCAGGTAAAGCAGGAAGAAGAAAGAGAAACGAGCAGGGGGTGGGGGAAAACAAACCAGCTTTTAGCTCCCTGTATAAAGGCAAACCACTAACCCATGAAAAAACCCTCCTGCAGGGATCAGCTTTCACCTCCTGGCCCCATCGGGGTCTGGGGTGGGGGGCGGTTCTGGCCACCACACTAAGTTCGTTAACGGCTTACTGCAAAGCAAACCGCAGCGCCCGGCCTCGTTTAAGTCACTTGACCCCCCGACGAAGCAGCTCCTAGCAACGCCGAATAAAAAGGAGCAGGGAGGACGCCCCGGCGGGGCTTTTCGGGGAAAGAAAACCCTAAAAAAGGGGTTTTGCTACGAGCTGGGAGGTGAGCGAGGGCACGAATGCGGGCTCGCTGCCTGGCGCCGCGTGGAAACGCACGATCGAGGCGCGAGATTAAAGCAAAGGGCAGAAAAACAGGGCGCAGGCTGCAAGCTGCGCCTGATGGGAAACCATTTTTTTTAAAAAAAAAAGCACAAAGGCAGATTAACAAGGCAAAAAAACAGGGCAGCGCTCGACGGCGGAGCTGCCTGGAGATGTCGCCGTGCTAAAAAAGGACAAGATCCCAAATTTGGGGTGAGCGATGGCAGCTCGGGCTCCAGCTCCCCACTAAAAACCCCCAGGGTGAAGATTAAAAAGCCCCTGCACTCAATCTGGTCTGAAAAAAAACAGTATAAAAATGGGAATTGAAGAATTAACGGGTGGTTTTAATGCTCGGTGGTGCAAGATCTCCCCGGTGCCACCCTCCCTTCCTCCTCCTCCAGCTGCTGCTGCGCAGTAAGCGCCCGCTGCCCGGCCGGCATCTTGCTTTTCTCCTCCCCGACCAAGAAACTGAGGCCTGGCTGCTCAGATTCAGCTCGCCCGCCCCCAAACCCCTCGTTATTCTCCCCAAAAAGCCCCCCCAGGGCAAGGAGGAGGGTGTCCCTTTCTCCACCGCGGAGATCCGGCTCCGTATTCGCCCTGCGTCACGTTCCCCAACCGCCCTGGGCTGTTTTTTTTTTCTTTATTTGCAGGGGAAAAAGCTCTCTTACGGGATTCCTGCTGCATTTTTTTGCCCCAAATCACGCTCAATACTGAAAAAAAAACCTATCCCCATCCCAAAGAGGCCAGCTGCATGCTTACTCCAGGGGGATTTCTGCTCGGGGACGTGGCAGGTGAGGATTTGGGGTCGCCTGGTGTTATTTTGCACACTCACACCCGCACAAAGGCGACCCCGTGCCACTTGATCTCAGTGTTATTTAGCACGGGAGACAAAACCAGCCAGCCCCACGGCAGCTCAGTCCCTCCCAGTATCCTCCCAGTTAAACCCAGCGCCATTTTGAATGGGGGACGTTCCCCCTGACCGGATCCTACTGCACGAGGTCAGCCCTCACCCCAAGATTTCCCCCATCCTGGGGGGTGTTTGGGACCCTACTGCTCCCCATATCCTGCCCCACCACATAGGGCAGCACCTACCTTGGAAAGGGGTCCCCACGTAAGCCCCCACAGCCCTGTAGGGGACCCCATTAAGCATGGGGGACAGCCCAGAGCACTGCACCCCATACAGATGTGAGTTAGGGGTTCCATATCCCCGATAAAAGCCCTCTATTGTGTTTAAAACCTGGGGGGGGTCCACTTTTACACCCTGCTGTGCACGTAGAGGGAGTCCCATGGGATTCAGGGTGCACTGCTCCACGTGGGGTGCCCATATTACACCCCCATATTTAACAGGGGTGCTTGCCTTTCACAGAACAATGATCCTTATTGTATCTCCCACCCTCAACAAACCCAAATTCACCAAAAATGGGGTCCCCACCGCACCCCGTTCTTATTAAGGAAGGGGGGGGCTCCTCTACCGAGCCCCCCACCGCACCCTCACCCCCCAGGAGACCCCAATCACCCCCCGGGGGCTGCTCCCCGTTGCACCCCCACCCCGTAACCCGTTTGGGGGTTGCCCCCAGGCTGCTCCCCGGCTCACCTCGGCGGCGTGGGCCGCCTCCTCGGCGGGCAGCACGGTGTGGGTGCGGTGCTCCCGGGAGAGGTGGCAAACCACGCAGACGGCCCGGCGGTCCTGCACGCAGAAGAGCCGCAAGGGTTCACCGTGCCGGGGACACCGCGGAGGCCCGGGGGGGCCCGGCGGAGCGGCGGCGGGCAGAGGCGGAGAAGGGGCGGGAGGCCCCGGAGGAGGCTCGGCGGGGCCGGGGGGCAGCCCCAGCTGGCGGACGATGTGGACGATGTTGCCGAGGGAGCGGTTGGGGCGGAAGAGCCGCTGCGGCACCGGTTCCCGGCACTGCGGGCAGCAGAGCCGCCGCGCCGAGTCCTCCCAGCACTGGGTGACGCAGGCCCGGCAGAAGTTGTGGCCGCACTCGGCCACCAGCACCGGGTCGGTGAAGTACTCCAGGCACACCGGGCACGTCAGCTCGTCCTGCAGGCTGCGGGCGGCGCTGCAGGGAGCCGGCGGCACGGCGGGGGGAGCGGGCGGCGCCTCCATGCCGGAACCTTCCCCCTTCTTCCCCCCCCCAACCACCTCCACGAGCAGCGCTGCGCTCCGAGCTCCGCTCCCCTCCGCGCCGCCGCCCCGACTGGCGGCCGCCGGGGGCGGGGCCGCGCATGCGTGCGGCGAGGGGGCGGGGCCGAGCATGCGCGGTGCGCGGGGGGAGCCGGCGGGAGAGGGAGTGCGCCTGCGCGGAGGGGGGAAGGGGGGCGGGGCTTAGCGGGTGTTGAGGGGGCGGGGCCGTGAGGGGGGCGGGGTTTGGTTCCTATAGGGTCGGGGGGGGGGGAGGGAGGACCCCAAGGACCCCCTATTGAAGGGAATTTGGGAAAGATTTGGGGTTGTTTATAGGGTGCTGGAGCTTTGTAGGGTGGTGGGAGGGGAGAGCACGCCTCTGACCCTATAGGGTGCTGGGAGGGGGTGCCTTAGTGCCTATAGGGGCCATAGGAGCCATGCACATCCCCCCCCCAGCACCTTAATGTCTATAGGGTCTATAGGAGCCATGCATATCCCCCCCAAGCACCATAGGGTCTATAGAATCCATGCACATACACAGCACCTTAGTGTCTATAGGGTCTATAGAAGCCCTTCACATCCCCCCCCCAGCACCTTAGTGCCTATAGGGTCTATAGAAGCCATGCACACCCCCCAAGCACCTTAGTGCCTATAGGGTCTATAGGAGTCCTGCACATTCCCCCCCAGCACCTCAGTGTCTATAGGGTCTATAGAAGCCCTGCACATCCCCCTACCCAGCACCTTAGTGCCTATAGGGTCTATAGAATCCATGCACACACACAGCACCTTAATGTCTATAGGGTCTATAGAAGCCATGCACACAAACACAGAGCACCCTATAGACACTAAGATGCTGGGGGGTGGGTGTGCATGGCTTCTTATCAGGTGCTGGGGGGATCCTATATGGTATGGGGAGAGGGGAATGTCTGTGTCCCTATAGGGTACTGAGGATGTGTGCCTTAGTGTCTATAGGGTCTATAGAAGACGTGCACAGACACACACAGGTCCTTAGTGTCTATAGTGTTGCATAATGCTGCATCCAGCTCCACAATCCCCAAATGCTCCGTTCACTCCCTGAAAACACACCTCAAATACACGTTTATCCGCATCTTAACCCGTCCCTGCGAAACAGCTGCTATTAAGTCACGCATTAATAATCACAATCATCGGCTCCGTGTCTCAACTTCCAACTACAAAGTGACTTTGTTGGGCTGGACGCTGGCAATCTGCTATTTTTAATTATTCTTAATGCTCAGGGTTTTTTGCCGACAGTGTCACCACAGGGCATGTGAGGCCGGAGCTGTCCCCCTCTTCTGCCGTCACATTCTTCCATTTTTCTTGATTTTTCCCCTCAGCTGGCACCACAGGAAGTGCCGGAGGGAAAGCACGTTTTTGGGGATGGAAAATTAAAGGAGGTTAATTGGCTCTGACGCCAGCAAGGTCCCGGTTTTGGGGTGCCTATGGCACAGAGAAGCATCCCGGGGTATTGAGGTGGGTGCTTGAAACCTGCCCCAACCACCCCGGTGACATTTAATTTCAAACGCATCTTCTCAGATGTAATTAAGCCTTAATACCATAAGCCATTTGCATGTCCTGCCTTGGCTTCTTGTCATTTTTAAATCAGCTTTTATTTCTAAGAAGAGACACCATGTCCAGCGAGGAGCGTTTGGAGCCACGCTGGGTCACAGGTGTCCTGTTTCACCTCAAAATTAAGTCTTTGGGGGAAATTTGGCACTGGGTTTGCACCCCTGTCACCCAGCAGCCAGGTTTCCTGTGAAAATGATTAAAAATTGTGAAGTAGAAGTTGGAGAAGCATGAGACAGATGGAGGATTTAATACCAGGATTTCCCTGCCTTTCTTTACATTTTCCTCACTGTCCCTGGTGAAATTTGCTCTGAGGAGGAAGTAGGTGTGGGAGACGCTACTTTCTGGTGGTGGTTTGGATGGGGTGGGCTAGAATTTGGGGTGAAAAACTGCAAATTTGGGGCCTGCGTGTTGGGATCTCCTCAGGGAGGCGGTGCCCACTTCCAAAATGGCGGCGCCCTGCCCGCTTCCAAAATGGCGGCCGCATGCCCTCCTTCAAAATGGCTGCCTCGCCCTCAGGCAGGGCAAGAGGAGAAGATGGCTGCGGCCCCCCCCCCTCCCTAAAGGGCCGTCGGGGCGAGTAGGGCGAGATGGCTGCTTCCTCCCTTTTTGTTTGAGGAAAGGCTTGCTCAAGATGGCCCCCTGGGGCGGGGGAATGAGACCTTGGTGTTCATCTTGGGTGAGGGCAGCCATTGCCACGGTGATGGGTCCTTTGAGGATGCACCCCCCAAAACAAACAAACAAAAAACAAACAAACAAAACCACACGTATGGGGCCATTTTGCAGCTTCTGTGAGCCCCTAAATCCTCATATGTCTCTTAAACACATCAGAACTGTGCTCCTTGCCAGCAGGACATGCATGCAGCTGTCCCCATTGATAGATCCCCCCCTTTCTCTGCAGAAACAGCCCTTGGAAAGAATTGGGACAGCTGCTGCCCCGTTCCCTCAGTCCAGACTTGCTAAAATGTCTCACGATACCTCCCCCCATTTCCAAATTTAGGATATTTGCACTCAGAGTGGTCCCTAACAGATTTATCATCCATAAATTCAGGGGGTCCTGCTTTGAGCTGGCAGAGGCCTGCAGTGAGGAGCTCCGCTGCGAACCACAGCCATCCACGAGGAAATGTCGCTGTGGGACCCCAAAATTGACATATTTTCTATAATTTTGGGAAGAACGCCTCAATGTTTCTCCTCAAACCATGCTGGCCACATCATGGGGGTGAAAGTGGCTGCCAGCCAAAGAACTGCTCTGATTTTGCTGGTGACATTGTGCTGTTAGATGCGTTGTTATTTTGGGGAGGTTTTGCAAGGGAAACCGTGTATCCACGCGATTTTTTTTTATTATTTATTTTGCTCTTTTTTTTTTTTTTATTTTCTCCCAAAGGATTTTTTTTTTTAATTTCTATTTCCGCCCGTGCCATAGATATAGCCGCCAGAGGGCCCTGGCAATTGTGCAGAGCACTTTACCCTTCTCTCTCTCTCTCTCTTTTTTTTTTTTTTTTTTAATTCCTTCCTTCCTTCCTTCCCCCTTTTTTTTTAACTCTCTTATTGCCCAGGATATCAGAGGGGCTGGGCTTGCGGCCACCGCTCCCTGTGGCCCTTGCACCCCAGGGAGGGACACCCAGCCCCCTGCCCCTCTGTGCTGTGTTTTGGGGGGAGAAGAGGGATTTTTTTTCAAGGCAGGGTGGGGGGCAGAGAGTGGGGCACCTCCAGGTTTTGTCGCCAGCACCTCCCGAGCCGGAGACCACAGGTAACGGGGAGGCTTGGTCTTTGGATGCGGATAGGGAGTGTAAAATGGCTCCTTTTCCATCCCCCTTTTCCTTCTCCCCTCCGTCCTTCCTTTCTTCTCCCCTCCCAGCCCATCCACCTCGCCACCCGCACACTCAGCTCAGCCCACCAGATGCTCTCCATCCTTGTTAAAAAGAAAAAAAAAAAAAGGAAAAAAAAAAAAAAAAGCTCTTCCCATTGTCTTTCTGGAGGTGCTGGTGTCCCTCCGTCCTTCCCCCTTGTTTTGTTTGCACGGGGTGGGATTCATTTCGTGTCTCGTTCGGGTGCCTTTGAGTGCTGAAAGTGCTGACCCCCCCCTCCCCTTTTGTTTTATTTTTTTTAGCAGGATGGAAAAATCACCCGGGAAAATAAAATGAAGCAGGATGAGCTGCCAGGGGAAAAAAAAAATGTAGGAGGGATCCGCGGTGTGCGCCTGAAATCGCCCTTTTATTCCTGACATCAGTAAGTCGGGTACAGCCTGCCCCAAACCTTTCTTTCTGTCCCCCCATCAGTCCTCCCTTCTCCATCCTCTGCTGGAAAATAGATATAAAGCAGGATCCTAAATGCTGCTCGAAGAGGAGGATGAGAGAAAGGAGGGAGGAGTGGGAGCAATTTGTTTTTTTTAAATGATTTTGCAGCTGAGAGCACCAAACCTGGTTCCTCTACTTGGGAAAAGTCACATTTTCCCCCCAGAATTGTTAGAGACGGTGCCGAGTACCCGAAATTTGTGGCTCCTCCAGGCATGGTAGAGAAATATCTGTAATTCATCCTTTTTGCAGGGGTGGGGAGCAGTTGCTGTGTGTTTTGGGGGGGGGCAAAAATGAAAAGTTTGGGACAGGAATCTTGATGAAGGTGAAGGAACCTGTGAAGGAGCACTCAGGATTTCAGGATTTGGTACAGTAGGAATTAGCTTTGATAAGATTCGAGTGAAAAATCACCCAAAAGCTGCTGTGAAAGTGTGTGCACTGGAAAGCGTGCACGGAGCATGTCTTGGACCTGTTCCACCTACTAGAAAGCAAACTCTTGCATCCAGTAATTCAGCCGCTCAGATTTAAGTGCTTCTAACCTAATTGTCTGCAATCCTCAGGAAAATACCTGCATCTATATTAAGAATAAAAAAATAAAAAAATGATTTGGCTGAGTTAGTGAGCATAGAGTCTGCTTGTGCAGTAAAAAAAAATGAATCTCTGGTGATAAGTGATGCTATCAGTGATATATGTTTGTTTTAGGGTGAGGATGTTGAATATTAATGGAATATGGGGTTTATTCTTTTTTTTTTTTTTTGAGAATTGTGCTGGAAGATTTGGGAAAATAAGCGGTGGATTAAGGGATAGAGGCTTATTAGCCACTTGTCCCCAGTTTTGTGATGCGGTGAGGGCTCAGCCTTTCTGTCAGCCAGCAGAGAATCCACAGGTTAATAAAACCGGGGGGGGGGGGTTGGATGCAAATCCTTGGGGTTGGGTTGTTGCTGATGGGGGTGTCACGTCCTTATTGTAGGGGGGGGGCTCGCGAGGCCGGCCATGGAGCCCTACGTGCTGCTGGACCCGCGACAGCGAGCGCTGTATCGCGACGTGATGCAGGAGAGCTACGAGACGCTGATGGCGCTGGGTGAGGAGACCCCAAAATAATGGAGAAAATTCGGGGATGGGCCAAATATCTGGGGATGGGCACAGGATTTGGGTCACTGGATCCTCTCGTCTTCGTGTGAGGGGCTGGGGGGCTCCTGAGGAGGGCGAGCCCTGCTGATCCGTGTTTCTCCCCCTTCCTTTTTTTTTCCAGAATTCCCCGTTTCCAAGCCCGACTTGCTGTCCCGCCTGGCCCACGAGGATGAACCAACAGCCCTGGATCTCCACGTACCCAAGGACGCCCCGTCTGGAGGTGAGCCCCCCGCATTGCGCCGTGGTCGTGGCACAAAAAAGCCTGGGGTTGGCTCCTGCTGGTGGCTTTCCCCCACCTGTGGACATCTCCCCGAAATGGAAAAAGATGCTGGGATGGCCAGAGTGCAATGCCAGGGGGATGTCCTGGCCGAAATGGAAATGCCAAAGCCCCTCTGCAGTCAGCCGAGAGGAAGAGGCATTTTTGGGGTGGCCCAGAGAGAAATGGGGATGCGGTGGAGGCGATGGTGATTTAATTACTGCGTTTGTGCTGGTGGCAGAGGGGAGGGATGGGGATCGGCTCCCACGGAGATGCTTCCCCTAGAGGTGCTTCCCTGGAGGAAGACGTGAAATAAAACGAGGAGGAATCCCCCCCTGCCCTCCGTTTCATCTCCCCAGCCCCGGCAGAGACAAAATCTGCCTGGGTCGCGTCTCTCTTTCCCTGTGCCCCACAGAGGACGGAGCACGAGCGGAGCAGGAACCCCCCCGAGAAGAAACTGCCGAGAAAGAGCCCGAGGCCTCAAAACCCACGGGTGAGGAGCATCCCTCGAGCCCGGCCGAGGTGAAGGCAGGCGGGAGCGGGGAAGCCCCGCCGCAGCGAGCCCCCCAGCCCGGCAACACGTGCGGCGAGTGCGGCAAGAGCTTCAGCCACAAGTCGGCCCTGGTGAAGCACCAAAAAATCCACAGCGGCGACCGGCCGCACGAGTGCCCCGACTGCGGCAAGGGCTTCATCCAACGCTCCGACCTCACCATCCACCAGCGGGTCCACACGGGCGAGCGGCCCTACGCCTGCCCCGACTGCGGCCGCCGCTTCAGCGTCAGCTCCTCGCTCCTCACCCACCAGCGCACCCACGCTCCCGGCGGCCAAAAACCCAACCGCTGCCCCCAGTGCGGCCGCAGCTTCGCCGACCCGGGGGCTCTCGACCGGCACCAGAAGAGCCACCTGGGGGGGAAACCCTACGAGTGCGGGGTGTGCGGCAAAGCCTTCGCCTGGAGCTCCCACCTCGAGCGCCACCGGCGCATCCACACGGGCGAGAAGCCCTTCCAGTGCGCCGAGTGCGGGCGAGCCTTCGCTTGGAGCTCCCACCTCGACCGCCACATGCGCACCCACGCTGCCGCCGCCTCCGAGGAGGAGGAGGACGGCGAGGAGGAAGAGGAGGAGGAGGAAGAACCCCCGCCGCCGCCCCCCCAGAAATGCGCCGACTGCGGCAAGCGCCTCAACCACCAGACGGACCCGCAGCGCTTCAAGCACAAGGGCACCCAGACGCCGCCGGTTGGAGACGACCCCGTCAGCAGCCCCCCGCGGCCCTACCGCTGCGAGCAGTGCGGCAAAAGCTTCGGCCACAGCTCCAACCTCCTCAAACACCAGCGCGTCCACACGGGCGAGCGGCCCTACCCCTGCCCGGATTGCCAACGCTGCTTCCGTTGGGGCTCGGCCCTGGCCAAGCACCGGCGCACCCACGCCCGGCAGCAGCCGGTTGCCAAAAGATGCGCCGAGGAAAGCGGCGCCGGAGGCAAACCCTACCCGTGCGGGGCCTGCGGGAAGAGTTTCGGCTGGGTCTCGCACCTGGAACGCCACCGGCGCATCCACACCGGGGAGAAACCCTTCCGCTGCGGGGAATGCGGGCGAGCCTTCGCCGTCAGCTCCCACCTGGAGCGGCACCGGCGGGTGCACACGGGCGAGCGGCCCTACCGCTGCGGCGACTGCGGCAAGAGCTTCGCCGTCAGCTCCACGTTGCTGGCTCACCGCCGCACCCACGTTGCCCAAGCGGGCCGGCCCCACGCTTGTCCCGAGTGCGGCAAAGGGTTCAGCACCCCGGCCAGCTTGGAGAGGCACCGACGGCTCCACCGCGGCGAGAAACCCTACCAGTGCGGCGTCTGCGGCAAGGGTTTCGCCTGGAGCTCCCACTACGACCGGCACCGGCTCACCCACACCGGCGAGAAGCCTTTTTCCTGCGCCCACTGCGGCAAACGCTTCGGCCGCAGCTCGCACCGCAACCGGCACCAGCGGGCTCACGGCCAGGGGGGCCCCGAGAAGCGCCACGGCTGCCCCCAGTGCGGCAAAGCCTTCGGCCTCGCCGCCGCCCTGGCGGCTCACCAGCGACTGCACGCCGCCGCCGGCAGCGGGCTCTCCTTGCTGCCGCCCTCCTGGTGGGAAGGAGAGAAGCCGGGGGGCACGCCGACACCCCCCGAGCTCTGGGCGGAGGAGACTGGCTCCGTTTTCCAGCAGCACCCAGTGCCTTCCTCCTCCTCTTCCTCCTCTTCCTCCTCCACGGCCCCTAAGGGCTGGGCTGCCAAAGCTCTCCTGCCCCCCAGCATGGCGTGGAGACCCGGGGAGGGGGACGCCCTGCAAAGCGATGCCGCGGCCCCCCAAGAGCCTTGGGCGGCCCTGCCGCCCCCCAGCTCCTGAGATGGGGGCAGAATTTGGGGTGGGGGGGTGGGACAGAGCCACCCCCTGCTTTTGGGGACACCCTAGGGCTGGGGTGGGGACCCCCATCCCCTGTAAAGGGTTTGGGAGCTGGGGAGGGGGTCCAGGACACTCTGGGGTGTGTGTGAGGGGGGGTTAGGATGGAACTGGGGGGGGGTGAGGTGGGGAGAGGGGGCACACAGAGGGAGAATGGGGTGAGGGGTGGATTTGGGGAGGGCTGGCTGATCACCCTATAGCCCTCTCCATCCTCTGTTTTGGGGGGGTTTGGGTGCACGGGAGGGGACCCAGCAGCTAAAAAAAAACAGGGTTCACTGCGGGGACCCCCTGCCACGGGGGGATTTTGGGGAGAAACGGCTCAGGAAAGAGAAAAAGGGAGCGGCCCCAACTGCCCCAAATATGCTTGGGTCACACCGAAGCTGGTTTGGGATGCACTGGGGGGGCTCGGGCAGGGATGGAGAGGCTGGCTTAGCAGGTAATAAAATAGAGGGTAGTTCACCAAAAACACCTCTCCGTGTGTCTCGCTGTCTTTTGTCCCCGGAGCACGATTTTCCCAGCAAGCCCAGCTCCCACCCAGGGGATTTTTCCCCGTAGGATCCAACCCCAGCCACATCCCACGGGGTCCACGTGCTTTAAAACCCCTCCACACATTTCCCACTGGGGGCAGCGAGGGGATTTGGGGTTGTGGTGCAAGGAGAGCCAGGCACAGCTGGCTGTAGGGCAGGGGGTTTCCTTTTTTTTTCCCTCTTTCCCCCCCAAAAAAATCTCCCTCCCCCCTTGCTGCGCCCTCAGGGTCTGGTTTATCCCCACGGTGTCCCCGTCTCCAGCCCCAAAAAGCAGACCCGAGATGGAGCAGGCACAAATAACCACATCTTTTGGCACAAGGACAGCCCCAGCAACCCGCGTCGACCCCTTCCCAATGCAAAAGGGCACCGTGTGTCCCCCGGGAAGGGGCTTCGTGTCCCCAAAAATGTCCCTTGTTGGAGTCCCCAGTACCAGGGGTGCACGCAGCGTTCCCCCACCGCTTCTAGGAGCCATCAGGAAGGAGAAACCCCGATGAAAGAAGGCGGCAGGGCTGCTCCGAAGCGTCCCTTGCTGTCCTTTGCCTTGTCCCCGTCCCCAAGTTTTATTTCGGGGTCCTTCATTGCTCCTCTCCGCTGCAGTCCCCGGGCGCCTTCGCCAACCCCCCGGCGCAGCGGGGCGCGGCGGGGAGCTTTCCCCCCGCCGGCCGGGTCCTGGAGGGGGAGAAATCCACTTTGGGGAGGTGGCTGCGGCGGTGCTTGGTGAGGTGGGAGCTCTGGCTGAAGGCTTCGCCGCACTCGGGGCACTCGTAGGGCTTCTCCCCGGTGTGGACGCGGCGGTGGCGCTCCAGGTGGGACGCCCAGGCGAACCCCTTGCCGCACTCGCCGCACGTGTAGCTCTTCTGGGCCGCGTGGCCCCGCTGGTGGGCGAGGAAAGGGGGGGCCTCCCCAAAACGCTTCCCGCACTCGCCGCACTTATAGGGCCGGTCGGGGGAGTGGGTTTTGCGGTGCTGGAGGAGGTGGGCTTTTTGGGCGAAGCGCTCGCCGCAGCTGCCGCAGGGGAAGGGGCGCTCGCCCGTGTGCACCCGCCGGTGCCTCTCCAAGTGGGATGCCCAAACGAAGCCCTTCCCGCAGTCGCCGCAGCGGTGGGCGCGCTCCCGACGGTGGCCCCGTTGGTGCCGGGCCAGGGCCGGCCCCGCGCGGAAAAGCTTGCCGCAATCCCCGCAGCGCAAAGCTTTTTTCCCCAGGTGGGTGCGGCGGTGGCGCGCCAGGTCGGAGCTCTGGCCAAAAGTCTTGCCGCATGCCGGGCACCGGTGGGGCCGCTCGCCCGTGTGGCTGCGGCGATGCTTGGCCAGGTGGGAGCCTTGGGTGAAAGCTTCGCCGCACTCGGGGCACCCAAAGGGTTTCTCCCCGGTGTGGACGCGCCGGTGGCGGGCCAGGTGGGAAGCCCAGACGAAACCTTTGCCGCAGTCGCCGCATTTGTGGGGTTTTTCGGCCGCGTGGCCCCGGCCGTGCGCCGCCAGCTCGGCCGCCCCGGCGAAGCGCTTGCCGCACTCGCCGCATTTGTGGGGCCGGTCGCTGGCGTGGGTGCGGCGGTGCTGGAGGAGGTGGGAGCTTTGGCTGTAGGTCTCGCCGCACTCGGGGCAGCCGAAAGGCCGCTCGCCCGTGTGCACCCGCCGGTGCCGCTCCAGGTGGGAAGCCCACGGGAAGCTCTTGCCGCAGTCGGCGCAGCCGTAGGGTCGCTCCCGCGCCGAGCCCTTGCCGCTTGCACCCCCCCGGAGGGGTTTCGAGCAGTCTAATTTGGGGGCCGGGGGGGTTTTGGGCAGCTTGGCGATGCCGTGGGGCACGGCTTTGTCGGGCCGTTTGGTTTTCCTCCGGTTGGAGCCCAGGGTTTTGGCCCTCTCCGGGCTGCGGGACGGGCGCGCTTGGAGCTCCTCGGGGATCTGCTCGGCGGCGCCTTCCTCCGCCGCTTTTTCGCTCACCAGCCCCTGAGCTGCTGAGGAGATTGGGGAGGAAAAAGAAAAAAAAAAAAAAAAAAGGGAGAGCGTGGCCTCAATTGGGGCAAGGGGAGGTATTTAAATAAATGGAGCAGGTTTCCCCTATAAATCTGGTGTCCCGAAGGGGAAAAAGAGAGGGGGAAGGAACTGGGGACAGGGGTACGCGTGAGTACCCCACGAGCTCTTTTTCAATTAAATAACATGCAGAAACCCATCATTTTTTTATTTTAAAAGAGGAAAATATTAAGGAAAACACTGGGGGTTTGGAGGAACCCCCCATGAAACCTGCCTGGGATTCCTCCCTCCCCGTTCCCGTCCCGCTTCCTTGCCTTTTGGGGAAGGGGAAAATAAATATAGGGCAGGATGAAAAGGGATTGGGGTGTTTGAGGAGAAAAAGAGGGGATCGGGATGGGGTGTGTGGGGGGGTGTTTTACCAAGGGACATCAGCGTTTCGTAGCTCTCCTGCATCACGTCCCGGTACAGCGCCTTCTGCCGCGGGTCCAGCATCACCCAGGGCTCCATGGCACTTGGGGGGGGGGGGGGGGGCCACGGGAACAAAGGTTTGTGCCTCCCCTCCTCGCTCCCAGCTCCTCAAAACCTCCTGTGGGGAAGAGAAATCCCTAAAACGGGGGGAAATCCCCCCAGAAACGCTTCTCAACTTGGGGTTCTGATGCTTTTCCTGGGCTGAATTTGGGGTTTTCTCTCTCCCTCTCGCAGCGCACGCAGGGTCCCCCCCCCCCCACAGGATTAACCCCCCCCCCCCCCCCCAAGGGGAGCAGGAGGGTCCCCACTGCCTCGACAGGGATTTGGGGGAAGAAATGATGAAATTGGAGCTTCTGCAGACGGCTGCAAAGGAGGTTTGGGAGGCAGAGTTCTCCCCATAATAATTCCGTTTCCCTCCCCATAATAATTCCGTTTCCCTCCCCATAATAAAACTTCGCCCTCAAAATCTTTCCCCCTAAAAATCTTCCCCCCCCCCCCCCCTCCTCCCCCCCCATTTTTCCACCAAACCACATCCCACACCCTCTGCCTTCCTCCCCCCAACCAGCCCAGTTGCCCCAGTCCCCATTCCACTGGGAATCGGCCCTCCCGGACTGACAGCACCCTAGGGGGGGGGGGGGTGCCCAGATCCCACTAACTGCCCCCCCCCCACCCATTTTCTCCCCAAAAATAATCCGCTCCCCCCAGCGAACACCCCCGAGGGCCACGTCCTGCGACCTCCGACCCCTTTCCACCCCGTTACCTGCGAGCTCTGCCCTTCACCGGGGGGGAAACTTCACCCCCCCCCCCCTACACCGCCACCCCAGTGCTTTTTAGGGTGTTTTTGGGGTGCGCGGACCCCCCCGACAGCGGGGCACAATGGAGGCGATGCCGGGCATGGCTTTGCTCCGGAAGCCCAAGCCGGTATCCGGCAGAAAGGAGACGCCAAGAAAAAGCTCAGCTCTTACCCAGAGCCCTCTAGAGGTAACCCAAACCCGGCTCCCCCCCCCCCCAAACACATCCCACTGTCCCCAAATACCCGGGGGGGGGGGACACACACACGGGGCCTGCTCCGTCACCTCCTTTCCCCAAACATCTCCGATGCGTTTTTTGGGGGGACCCCCCCAAGCCAAAATCCCAGCTCCTGGGTCCTTGAGGGGGGGGTTTTGGGGTTTTGCAAGTTTGGGGTGCAGCGGGGGAATGGGGTGAGATGGGACAGGAGGGACACAGGGGGGGGCGGTTGCGCTGCTGGGGGCAAGAAATTGGGGTTTTCGCCTAGAAATGGGGACCCAAATTGGGAGGGGGGAGTGATAAAATTGTTAAATTATGGGATTTAGGAAAGGAAAAGCTGCTTTCCCCCCCCCCCCCCCCCCCATCATCTTTTGGGGTCTGTAAGAGGAAGGATACAATGGGGAAGGGGCTCAGGGTGAACTGGGGTGGACTGGGGGGCAACTGGGATTTTAAAGGGTATGGGGGGGGTACAGTTTAGCTATGGGGTCCCAGCACATGGGACACGTCCCACGTATTGAGGGGGGGCACCACAGGTCCCATTGTGTGCCATATGGCCCAGGACCCACCCCAAAAAGGGGGAAGCACCCCAAAAATTGGCTTGTGGGGGGGAATGGGGGTGAGATACGGAGCCAGGTGGCATCCCGGGGATTATGGGGACACCGATCCCATCATCACCCCAAGGAGATCGGGGGGGACACCAGACCCCCCATTTTCATCAGCTGGTTGGCAAAAACAACTTTTTCCCCCCCCAAAAAAAATTTAAGTTATTATTATTTTTTAATTATTCTTATTTTTTTGGCGATTTAATCCCTCCCTGGGTGGGAAAGCAGCGATTTTCCCTTTAATTTCCTTCACCCAGGGCTCGGGGCTGGGGGATTATCCTAAATCCTGCCCCCCCCCCAACGCACAGGCGTTTAACCCCTTCCTCCCCAGAGCCAACTGCTGCAGCCTCCCCCCTCTTCTCCCCTCCCCGTCCCTCCTTCGCAGTGGACGGATGATCCCAAGGGGTCCAAGCCCTGGCTTTGGGGGGTCTCTACCCTCACCCCCACCATGCCCAGGTCCATCGAGGCCAAATCCAGAGCCTCCAGGTGACGGGCACAGGGAAGGAGAGACCCACACGGGCTGCTCTGCCTCCCAGTTCCATCCCCATACTGGAACCAGTGCAAGGAGCAGAGAGGGGGGCACCAGTCCCTCCATGAGAGGGCACGGGGAGACCCCAAAACTATTTTTTCAGGTGGTTCAAGAAGGCAGAAAGCCCCATGCCCCACATTTTCTGCAACAGTGGTGGAAGGAGATGGGATGTAGGGAGCCTTGGGGCTTCCTCTCTCTCCACCAGAGCCCCCAAATCTTGTAGGAGCTCCCCAAAAACACCCACATTTCTGCTTTACCTGATGGGATCTCCTCTATCCTGGAGCTGGAGATGTGAGCATCAAATCCTCAACCTCAGCCACGAGATCCCTCTCAAGCAGCCCTTGCACAGCTGAGAAAGTGGCTTAAATAACCCAGAAAAAAAAATAATGGGAGGAAAAGAAAACACCTGGGACTTCTCCCCAGGTGCTGGGACATCCATCATGGGCTGGGGGTCTCCTAGGAGAGAGGTCCCAGAAGTGGTCCTGGTTCCTCGGGAGATGTTGTGGGTTGGAGGGGAGCTCTCCTTTTGGGTCCCGATGGGTTTTAAGAGCTGATTTTGAAGCTAAACTTCACCCTGAGCTTCTCCACTTGGCCAACGATCAATGTTCAGGCTTGGGGTGAGGTTGGAACTCGTATGGGATACGGTAAAGAAGTCCCAAATGATCTCCTTTGAAGGGAACACCTCCCTTTCAGGTGGCGTGGTGCTAGGGGGGATGAATTTCACGCCTGTATAACTGCATTTTTTTCCCCCTTGCCTTCCCAATTCCTTTTATTTTTGCTTTGATTCATCAGCAGAGCTGGGAGGGCAGCTCACACCCTTGGGGTGTCTCCGATCCTTCTGCAGATGGTCCCAAAATGTTGGCCAACCTCACCCAGCTGAGCATCCTGGAGGTGTGCAGGGCTACTTGAGCTCCGACCCCAGCGGGGTGAGCAGCAATTTCACTGCCCTTCTGCCCTGCAGAATGCTCCTTTTCCCATATATTTTCACATTTAGGCTCTACATTCATTGGGATTTGTCATGGGAATGTGCTTAAGGGGCTCCCGACACTGGCTTTGGCTCTACCCCTGTCCCAGCTCCTAAAACCTCTGCAAAATCACGCTGAACCCAGAAGCCCAGCCCTAAATAAAGAGAATCGGGGGCAGAAAACATCATTTCTATACCCAACTCACTAAATAAATGTAATTTCAGGACGTCCAGGAGCAATCACCCTGCTTCCAGATGTCCCCAGTGGGGCTTCCAGCCCCTGACCAGACATTTGGTGCGGTCTCAGCTCCCACCAGAGCCTCTTTGGGGGCATTTTGTGGCCTCCCACCAGCATCACGGTGGGCAGCTACACATCATCCTACATTTCCAGGATGCTGAAGATGCTCCCATCCGGGAGCCAACCCCAAATACCCCATGGTGGCATCACGGGGTGCTAGGCTTGGTGGCCATCCCTACAGGAACAGTATCGAACCAAGGCGGCGAGAAAAGCTCCGAGTTTATTTTTTTATTATTATTATTTTTTTTTTCTCCTTCACTTTTTTTTCTTCTTCTTCTTCTTCTTTTCCCCGGGCTTAAAACGAGGGAGAAGAGGCAAGCCGTGGCGGCGAGAGGCGTTGCTCACTGCGTGCTGCGGGGCACGAGGGAAGGAAACCTCCCCCCTCTTCGCCTCATGACCTTCTCGGCGGCGGCCCTCAGCTCCGTGGTGCCGATGAAGGACCCGCGGCGCTGCTTCCTCCAACGGTCTGCCTCGCTCACCAGCCCCTCGCTGAAGATGTCCATGAAGGATTTCATCAGCTTCTTCGCCCTGACCGACATGCGCCCGGCTACCGGCGGCACGGGGCTGGTAGGCCCGAAGAGGCACCTCCAGCTGGATTTCTTCTTCAACTGGGAATTGAGTCCCTTTGGGACTGGTTTCCAGTGCCCCGACCGTCTCTGCTTAATGGGAGGCTTCATCTGCTGGGCTTTCTGCTTCCTCCTCCTCCTCCTCCTCCTCCTCCTCCTCCTCTTTCTTGGGGGCTGCCCTCGTTGCTTGGTGGCTGAGGCCATGGGGTGTCCTTCGGCCTCGGTGGTCCCGGCTGAGGGGGGGTCCCGGAGCTTTTTTAGGGGTGGGTACAGGCAAATGAGGGCTCAACACCACAGCCCGGGGTTGGCTGGGCAAGACAGGGCTTCTGTGACATTATGCATAATTTGCATAAAGATCTGAGCCAGAAAAACCCACAATTGGGGCAAAAAAAATACAGAATTATATAAAACCACACAGATATATGTAAAATACATATAATACATATGCATTTACATGGCTTAATCCCAAGAAAAGCCCCAAATACTTCCCCTCTGGACCCACTTGCTTTATTTGAAGGTTAATTCTCGAGGATGAGGAGGGGGAGGAAGGCTCCCAGCGGTGTCAGGATGGCCGAGTGGTCTAAGGCGCCAGACTCAAGGCTCTGCTTTCCCTCCCTGGGGTTTTCTGGTCTCCGAATGGAGGCGTGGGTTCAAATCCCACTTCTGACACACCTTTTCCTTTGCCATCTCAACCCTTTTCGACCCCCTCCCGCACGCGGATTAGGGAAAAACGCCGATTTTCCCCTTTTTTTTCGGCGCTAAAACTCGCTCCTGCTCCCATGTCTGCACCCAGCCCTTTGCACCCACGCGTGGGCGGAGGCCACGAGTGGGCCACGGCGAGGAACTAGGGAGGGAAACGCTGGTTTTGGGGGGGTCCTGGCTGCCGGGGGGGACAAAACGCGACCCCCCCGGCCGTGGGCTGGGGTCCCCCCGCGATGGGGTCACGCGTGGGGCCGCACTGGGGCTCCAACAACATCGCTTCCCTGGTGGTCTAGTGGTTAGGATTCGGCGCTCTCACCGCCGCGGCACGGGTTCGATTCCCGGTCAGGGAAACTCCTTTTCCCCCCCACCCAAAATTACTTTTTTTTTTTTTTTTTTTTCCTGCTAACAACCACAATCTTTTTATTTTATTTTATTTTATTTTATTTTATTTTATTTTATTTTATTTTATTTTATTTTATTTTATTTTATTTTATTTTATTTTATTTTATTTTATTTTATTTTATTTTATTTTATTTTATTTCATTTCATTTTATTTTATTTCATTTTATTTTATTTCATTTTATTTTATTTCATTTTATTTTATTTTATTTTATTTTATTTTATTTTATTTTATTTTATTTTATTTCATTTTATTTTATTTCATTTTATTTCATTTCATTTCATTTCATTTCATTTCATTTCATTTCATTTTATTTTATTTTATTTTATTTCATTTTACTTCATTTCATTTTATTTATTTTATTTCATTTCATTTCATTTCATTTTATTTCATTTCATTTTATTTCATTTTATTTTATTTTATTTCATTTTATTTATTTCATTTCATTTCATTTCATTTATTTCATTTCATTTATTTCATTTCATTTTCATTTTTTCCTCAAATCCAACCCTAGAAGCACGCACACACGCTCTCGCATTCACCCTCCGAAAGCGGATGCGTGACCCCGCTGACTTTTCTTTCTAAGAATCACTGCTTTAATTGCCGTGGCTCATATCCCGACGAGGGCAGGGCCGGGCTGTCACCACCGCTATCCTGGGGCAGTTTAGGGTGTTGTGACATTTTCCCTGCACATTCAGGGATTCAAATCATCGCAATTTATAGAGACTCAGGTATACGTAAGCATCACCTTGCAGTAATGAGGATGGAAACTTTAGGGAAGTGGTGGAGTCACCATCCCTGGAGGTCTTTAAAAGATGTTTAGATGGAGAGTTTAGTGATATGGTTTAGTGTTAGGTCAGAGGTTGGACTCGATGATCTTGAGGTCTCTTCCGACCTAGAAAGTCTCTGATTGTGTGAAACATTTATTTTTCTAATATAACACCTACAGCTACTCACTAATGAAACTGTGAACCTCACGATAAAAACGAATTAAAAAACCACTCTGACACCACCAAATGCTGCCAAGTTTGTGCTTTATTGCAATGCTGATTTTAATATTTCCTTCCCTATAATCTCTCCACCGTACGCTGGTGGTCGCACAGATCTTGCCAGCAGCTTTTCAGGTTTTTGCTCCCTCTCCTTGGGCCTTTGGATCTTGCTCCCGAGGGGTTAGAGGAGGGGGAGGAGGAGGGGAGGGCCTCGCTTTTAGTGCCCGCTTCGCGCGGCCACGCTGGTCGCCTGCCTGAACCTCTTCGGCATCACGCGGCGGAGGGCGGCTTGGACGTGTGAGGGGCCGGCGACGGGGTGACGGCTCTCCCTCCTCAGCCGGTCGGCCTCCTTCGAAACCTGCTGGTAGACGTCGTGCAGGAAGCTCACCATCAGCCCCTTGGCCTCGCGGGAGAGGAGCTTGCCGCCGTCTCGCTTTATCTGGCTGAGCGCCTTGGCGCCGAGGGGGTCGAAGGAGCCTTTGGTGGCCGCTTTCTTCGGCGGCTCCGTGGGTTTTCGCTTCGCCTTCCCGCGGGCCTTCCTGGGCTTGGATGGAGGTCTCCTGGCATGACCCTTCGGCCTCCTCCTTTGCTGGGGTTGTCTCCTCCTTTGGGATTGCTTTCTTCCCCTGGCGGACACCATGGCTCAACCCTGCCCTGCCTGGACCCCTCGAACCTGCAACTGCCTCAGCCCACCCCCTTTTAAGCAAATTAGGGACAGGACGGAGCCCCCCCATTGGCCCAGAGAACAATGTCCCCAACGCTTCACAATGGAATGATGCAGGTCACTGCCCCCCCCGGCCCCCCCAGGTATAGTGGGACCCCAAAAGACCTGAAGCCCCCCCGTGTCCCCCACCCCTTTGACCCCACCGTGATGTTAAACCCCAATAACAGCACAAATCGCGGCACAGATCTTCCATGTCACAAAAATTAGCGTTTCTTTTCGGGGTGGGGGCAGGAAGATCAACCCCATCCCCAAAAGCTTGCTCCATACACGCCAGGGGAGATTTCTGGCTGAGCAGGAAACAAAGGAAAATAAAAATCCTTTGGAAGAACATCTCTCCTTGGCTCAAACCGCCAGCAAATCTGCCTGCCAGCTGCGAGACGATGACTAATTACTTAATGAGTCCACCCAGATCCACCTTTGGTGGTTTCACACCAATGGCCAGCTAAGCTCCGGGACTAGCCGAGCCTTATTAAATCAGGGAGATCGCTCGGGCGATTGCTGTCACGAGCAAAACAGACTCAGCAGAAGGCTGATGAATGGAATTTATTGCCCGCTAATAACAGGCTGCAGCAGTGGGAACTCAAAGCACACCAAAACCAACTTCCGCCCCATCCGCCCTCTTCTGCCTGCTCCCAAAACCTTGCCACCTAAACCCAATAAAATCCCGAGGTTTTTCCTCTCCAGCACAGCTCTTTTTTTTCATACCCATGTGGAAATGCACACGCTCATCACCTCCATTTTCTCAGATGCTCAAATCCCCCTGCGTGCTATGTCCTGTACCAGCTCCAAACCCTCCAAACCCTGATTTTCTCTCAAAAAAAAAACACTGTTAAAACCATAAGGCAATTATTTGGAATAATTTAATTATTTCTTCACCCTACTCAATGCTCTGAATATTTGATGCTGCTCCAGCACCTACAAATTGCATTTCAGCCATGAAAAAGAAGTCCTTAAAATATATCCGCTCGTCCCAGTCCTGTTTGCTGACCCGGAGCAATAACTCAGTATAAATTCTTGCTCACAAAAGGCAGAAATGAGTGTGAGACAGATGCCAGCAAAGAGCTGGAGGGGAAAATAAATGGGTATAAAACACAAGTGGGCAGTGCCAGGATGGATACACAGTCCAAAGCTCCAGACTCGAGGCTCTGGCTGGCCTTCCCTGGGGATTTCTGCTCTGGGAATGGATTCACGGATGCCAATCCTACTTCTCATGCACCTTTTCTCACCTTTGGCCATTGATGGGAAATCCCCATCATAAAGCAGTGAGCTGGTATTTGCAGAAAATCCCCCCCCCAAGCTTAATCAATCTTTGGGGGGTCATAAATTTAGAATATGCTCCCTGGGCACAAAATAATGTGCTTTTCCCGTATGTCCCATGAACCCACAGCACGAGCAGCTCCAGCATCACAGCCCTTAGGGTCTCTGCTCATCCCCTCCTGCAGCCTGGCTGGTTAAAACAATTATTCTCCCTTCTAATTCATCCAAATTTTCCTTGTGATCCTTTATTTCCTTCCTATGGACTACATACCCAGAGCTGCAATGGAGTGGGGGGGAGCAAAGCCAAGGCAAGCAGTTGCATGAGAGAATGAAGCAATTTGAAATTTCATTTTTTAAGCAAAGTTCTCCGCTTTGCAACATTCCCCCGACTTCTTACCCAACACCCCAGGACAAAGAGGTCGCTGTAATGAGAAGGAAGAAACCCACTGACAAGTAATGGACCCTTTTTATCCCCATCCTATCCTGGGTTGTCTTTCTTCTGTCTGTCCCTCCCCAAGCCTCAAGTTTCAGGTGGAAGCTGGATTTCCAGTAATCCTCAGGGAAGCAGGAACATGGGAGGAACTCCTTGTGCAATTAATAGCGAGCTGCTTATCCCCAGACAATAAAACCTGTTATTTGAGGCCCATCATAAAGCGACTTGCTAGGACATGCGCTAAGCTCTGCCTTATCAAAACAAACCACCCTCGAAAATCTGTCAGTCCTGGGAACACGGGGAAGTGCTGGTTTTGTCACGTTGTTCTCAGATCACTCAAGAAGCGGTTGCTTCATTTAGCAGACGCCTCGTGTTGTGGGCTGCCATCATAGGTGCCAGCAGGTGTCAAGAAAACAGCCTGTGGATTGCAAGCAGGAAAAACAAAAAAAAAAAGGACAAAATAAGCTGTGGTTTGTAATAATTAACAATAATAATAATAATAACAACAGCAACAACAATAATGATAACATCAATAATAATAATAAATAATGATAATAATAATAAATAATGATAATAATAATAAATAATGATAATAATAAATAATGCCTTTGATTTGGGTTTAACATTTGGAAGAGGAAAGTGGGTGGATTTTCTTAAATGGGGATGTGCTCTGGGCCAAAACGCCCAAAGAAGCAAGAAATGGAATAGAAAAGCACGCAATGCTTTCATTTTTCTTAGACGGAAATTAGCCATGGACATTCCTCACCCAGTTTTAACGGGAACAGAAGGGAACTCGTGGCCGTAAAGCTGGATGCAAAGAATTAATTTGGAGTCTTGCCTTGATGTGCCAGCAGGCAGAGCTGTGTGTCGGAATTTTGTTAAAAAACACCATTTTGGGGGCATAGCCAAGGTCTGAGGCTGTATTAAAAGCGCCATGAACTTCATTGGCAATCCCAGAAGTGACACCGAGGGTACGGTGTTGGGGAAGATTAAATCTCCATGACGGGATAGGAAGAAGAAAGAGCACCAGGAAAGATCCAGCTTGTCACAACAATGACTTTTGCCGGGAAAAACCCACACCCTGACTTCTTCCAGGAAGACCCTTTGAGCACAGCGTTGCAAAACTCTTGTAGCTACGTGACAGGCTCATATGAAGCGAGAGAACTCAGATGCAAATCTCTTCTCTAATTCCTGCTGCATGACAAAGATCGCACCCAGGTCATTAACTCATGAAGACCTCAACACGAGAAGGACATGGACCTGTTAGAGTGGGTCCAGAAGAGGTTATGGGGATGATCAGAGGGCTGGAGCACTTCTCTTTTGAAGAAAAGCTGAGAAATTTGGGGTTATTTATCCCTGAGAAGAGAACAGCCTTCCTATACCTAAAGGGGAGCAACAGGAGGGAGTCTTCAGGAAGCGTGATGACAAGGAGTAATGGCTTTAAACAAAAAAAGGGTGGATTTAGCTAAGATATGAGGAAGAAATTCTTTACTCAGAAGGTGATGAGGCACTGGAACAGCTTGTCCAGAAAAGCTGTTGGATGTCCCGTCATTGGAAGAGTTCAAGGCCAGGTTGGATGGGGCTTGGAGCAACCTGGTCCAGTAGAAGGTGTCCTTGACCATGGCTTTAAGTTCCCTTTGTACCCAAATCATTCCCCATTTCTCTGCTCTGTGCTTAAGGAATCCTATAAGTACTGGTCCCAGAAAGCCTGCAAGCTCATCCAGTGGGATCATAATTTAATACTTCCCCCAAATTTGACTTCATGGATGGGGTAAGATATGGAAAGCCCACTCAACACCCACCCCTGATCCATGTTTTACCCCATGGATCCACAATTTACTCTTCTGAGGCTGTATTTAGAGCTGGAGTAATGACCAATGTAACAGCACAGGTGAGCACCAGCACCAGAGCCCCAACCCCCTTACCACAATTCTTCAAAATTCCGGTTAAACCTCAGAAAAACCTGCAATATTGTTGAGCTTTGGGTCGGAAAATGCGTGGTGATAAGGTCAGCTCGGTGCAAGAGACTCCAACTGTTGCAATCAAGGAAGAAGAAAAAAAAAAAAAAAAAAAAGCAGTACTGAAAGAAGCCAGAAAGAGGACCAGACAAAGCCACACCTAGCTCTCAGCCTCCCTGTCTCAGTGGCCAGGGAAATACACTCGAAAATCTGAAACCCAGACTTTTAGTAGCAGGAGGGAATGATTTACTGTCACTTCTGCTTGGTTGCATGGAGTTGCTCCAGCACGAGGAGAACCGAAAGCACTTCAGAAGACAAATGAGAGGTTTTTAACATGAAAAAAAAACACTAAGATGACTCAATCGCCACCAAGGCTTGCAGGGCTCTTCCAGCAAAGCACTTTTCCAAGGAAGTCCCAGCAAAGGGGATTGCTTCTGCCCAGTGCTGAGCTCACCCCAAGGGCCACATGACTGGGAAGTACCAGTTCTGGGTTTTGTTTCTGGAACTGAATCAGCAAATCGCCCCACTGACTGGAAAAGGCAGACGTTAGGCATAAGACGAAGGAAAAGACCAAGTTTATAGGGCAAAAGTAGTCTGCTGTGGGCTTATTATCGTTATTTTTAAGATGTCCAGTCAAGGTGCCAAGATTGGAGTCCATCCATACCAGGGTGTGATGAACCAGCCAAGGGACCTTTCTTCAGGCTGGTTTATGGGGTTATGGTCTCTTAGCTCCACAAAGTTCTCGATTATGGAAAAAAAAAAACAAAAACATTACAACTCAGTGTTTTTACCATTTCAGTCATCTCTTGGTTCCCTCTAAGCTAACATGGCCAGGATCGACACAACTAAAATTATGCAATAATTAAGAGTGAACTGACGAACTGCCACCTGGAAATGCCAACAGAAAGGGTATTTTGGATGCTACCTTGCAGGTCTCCATGCGTCAAGAGATGAATGATAATATCTAAGTATAGTTTAAGGGGGCTGCGGTGTAGGAGAAGAAAACCCAAGCCAGATGTTTTCCCATTAGGAAGCTCTCTGTTCATCACAGAGAAGGGTGCGGTCACCCTTTGTCTGTTCTGATGATCACAATGATCACAACGCTTCCCATAATGTCCCGTAAATTGATGGCTCATGACCAAAGAGGTGGCAACAACAGGGAGTAAGAAAAAAAAAAAGAAATACATACAGGGGAACTGAGTGTACATGCAAATTCCTTCTTCCCCTTCTTATGACATACCACACTTTGCTCTCTTCCGGGGTGAACTGATTGGCAGAGGTTTTTTTTATTTTTTTATTTTTTTTGAGCCACCACCACCATGTTACCTCTTTTTTTTTTTTTTAAGCCGGGGTATAAAATGAAAATAATCTCAGCGGAAGACTTGCCTTCCTCCAGGAACCATGGCTGGGACGGGTGAGTGATTCTCCTCTGGACTTTGGGGGTGTCGTGCTGCTTTCTCCTGCTTTCCTTTTGTCTTCGGTGGCTGGGGTTGCCTACGTCTGCCGGGTGCCTTTTGTGTCACCTCCTGAGGGCAGCAGCCTCAGATCTCCATTTCTCCAGCAAAAGTATTTCATGATCCTGTGGAACTTGCTCTGGCAGCGAGAGATCTCCCTTGCAAATGGGACTGGAATATGCCGAGGTGCGTAGGGAGCAATGGAAACCCATCTGCAAGCTCAGCTTCCCTTAGGGACCTTCTTGGAGGATACCTCCTTGCATCACATTTGCAGTTTCTCCGGCTCCAGCCCCACCATAAGGGCTGGTGGAAGGTGAAAATCCAGCAGATGGTTCCAAGAGCTCGCCCCAACACGCTTGCCATCCTCCCACGGGGACCCCGATCTCCATCCAGAGGATCTCCTTTGTCTTCTGCTGGTTGGGGTGGTCCTGTTGGGTGGGATGGAGGCAATAAAACCAATTACTTGCTCTTTGCTGCTACACAGCCCACCAAAACCACAACTCAAAGCAACATCCCTGGTCCTCAAGGCTGCTCAGGGCAGGGGCAGTGTTGGATCAAGAAGGTTAACGCAATTTTCTTAGCACGATACCTCTTCCAGCCATGCTTTAGGACAGCAGGCCTGTTGATAAACGGCCTAAACATAGCAGGAGCTTTCTAATTCTTTATTTTACGGCCACAATCAGCATCTTCAGGGAGGTGGATCAGCACTATGGGCTGTAGAAAGTCCTACTTCCAACAGCTCTGAGGTTCACTTGCAGCAGCTACATTTTGACCCAGATTGTCGGCAGAGCTGGGGCTGATCCAACAAAAGCAGCGATTCCAACAGGGATTTTCCCTATGAATAAGAATTACTCAAGGTGTGGTTTCAAAAGCTTTTTTTTTTTTTCTTTTCTTTTTTTTTTTTTTTCTCCCTCCATTCCTCTTTCCCCCTGTAAGGAAACTAGCAAGAGCTGGGGGAAGGAAAAGAAAACGAAAGTTATCCTGTAGTTATTTTTGAGACTAGAAACAACAAAAATTAGAAAGAATCAGCGCGGTTTCTGGTCACCAAGCTTCCTTTCCCATCACCTGTCATCATCTATCTAATATAGATAATCTCTTCCTATATCTAATGTAATAGTGTGGTGGAGGGAGAAGACACTATCAGTGCATTAAAATTGTGATGTCATGGAGACAAGGGACAGTGCAGTCGGCACAACAATCTATTTTTAAAAAACTTCATTAAATTCCTTGCACACATGCGACATTAAATTACCATTCCTCATTACGGAGCCTTTCGAGCTTATTGAAGAAAGTCAAACTCCTTTTGGAAACTTGCTACAACAGTTACACAAGCAGAACATATGAAATAAAATCTCTCTGGGCTTGTTTTTTTTTTCCTTGAAACAAAATTTGCATTCACTGGCCCTGCTAGACATCTGGCTGTGGTCGTGAGAGCCTTGCTGATGCCAATGGATTTCACAATTGTGCAAGCGGATTTGAAAAATGATTTGCTGCTCATTCTTCTTTGGGGTTTGAGCACCGGTTTGTGCTGCCGCCTCCCTCCCTGGCTCTCAGGAATGAACTTGCATGCTGATTGCTGAGCGTTTTCGTTGCATTATTTTCCTCTCTTCTTTTCTTCCTTCCCTAGTTCTCTTCCAAATCCTCCTGCTCGTGGGGCTCGTGAGCGCCAAGAGGTTTTCGTGTTTCCCTGAGTATTGCCTTAATGATCAAGACTACGAGGAGCTACTGTATATAGTCAGGCATGGGCTGGGACCTGCAACTAAACCAGCAAATGTGGTCATCGTCGGTGCAGGAATAAGCGGGCTCACGGCAGCGAAGCTGCTCCAAGATGCTGGCCACAAGGTGAGCGGTTGCACATTTTGTTTTCCTACCGTAAGGAATTTCCAGCCTGGAGAATGAAATAAATTTATTTTCAGGGGGAATAAATGCAGGAGTGGATGCGGTGGGGTGGGAAGGAAGGAAAAATGAGCAGGCTCCAGGAATTTCACTTGATTCAGGAGTGATTTTCAAAACTACAAGGAAGGACAAGAGGCAATGGGGGGTGGGAAAGGGAAGGTATATGCAAAGCAGCTCATTCAGATGTTCCCCCAAAGGAATGTAAGTAGCAAAAAGTAAAGAGATTGTGCCTGTTGGGTGCTTTTTCTCTGTTTCTGAGGGTTTTGGAGGTGGGAAAGACATGAAGCTGCCTTGCCCTGGCTGTTTTCCAAACCCTTCCAGCACATGGAGCAGCTGAACCAATGCTAGGACTCTTTCAGCAGAGAGTGGGTGCACAAATGTGATGCAGAAGTTAGGGGCTGTGCTGTAGGCAGAGGGGATCTTGGCCAACACAAAGCATTTTGGATCTACAGAGAGCTCTTTTGTCATTTGGAGGGGACATATCCTGCTCCATGGGGCACACAGGCTGCTTACAATGATGCCCGTGAGCTTGCTTTGTTTGCATAAAATCCCCGAAGGCTGAAAACCTGCAACCTCCACCCCAAATTGCTTTTCAGGTTACCATTTTGGAAATCAGCAGTCGGGTTGGGGGGAGGATCAGGACCTACCGAGAGGAGAGACAGGGCTGGTACGTGGAGCTGGGAGCCATGCGCCTGCCAGGCAAGCACAGGTAAGGTGGTGTCCTCCTTCCCTGCCCCAAAAAGAGGAGAAATGAGGCTGGGGATGGGTATGAGGCTGAGGATTTGTGCTTGGAAATGGATGGAGAAGAGCAGGAGGAAAAAGCTGTTTCCCCCATCTCTCCCCTAGAGCTTAGCAGCTGCATAAAAATGGCCAAAAAAAACCACGTGGCCACCTGTGTTTGATAATTTTGACAATTATCAGAGCTGATAATGCCTATCTGCATTTACAAACGAACACGTGGGCTTCCCCATAGTCAATGAGAAAGTTTTCTTTCCAGGTTTTTAATTCTTCAGTGGCAGGGTTTGGGTGTTTGCAAGCACCTCCCTATTCCTCTGCTCTTTCCTAGGCTGGTCCGTGAATTTATTAGGCAGTTTGACCTGAAGCTAAACCCATTCATCCAGACAGACAACAACACCTGGTACTTTGTGAACGGTGTTCGGGCGAGAGCTGGGGAAGTGGATAGAAACCCTGACATCCTAAACTACACGCTGCATCCCTCGGAGAGGGGCAAAAGTGCCAGCCAGCTTTATAGGGAGGCACTACATAAGGTACGTGGCCACGTGGAAGGGATTGCACCAGCACCCATCCCTCTGGGTTACAGTGTACCCTCACCTGCCATCATATTTGGGGAAGATTAGGGTCTTTTTGGAATGAAAAGCAGGAATAATCAAGGCTAGCTGAATGCAGAGTCTTTTCATACGCCTTCATTTCTCTGGGATGAATTCACCAGGAGTTGGAGGAAATAGAAAATGCCACGCCAAGGGATAAATTCCTAAAAGGTGACACAGGATCTGCTAGCTCTAGCTCAGCCCCAGGGTTCCCAAATCCCTAGGGCTGAATGTCCCAGATGAATCCTACCAGAACAGAGCAGGAGGCAATGCTTTGGGAAATGTGCTTTCTCTCACAAGTATATCAATATTTCCTCTTCAGGCTTTCAAAGAGTTCCAGACTATGGACTGCAAGGAATATCTGCAAAAATACGACTCTTTCTCCACCAAGGTCAGTGGCTTGAGACTAAATTTAATTTCCCTGCTGGTGATAAAACGTCTTGAAGAAGTCTGAAGTGCTCTAGTCCCTTTCTCTGTCAACACTTCTAAGTGTTTTTTTCCTAAGCAATTCTGTCTTCTGCTTAAAAAAAAAAATAGAAAGACAAAGCAATCATGACTTGGAAGGAGTAGTTAGAGCTCTCTTATTTTCAAAGAGAGAAGCTCCTCTCTCCTCATGTTCCTCCATCATGTGTTTTGTAATCAGATGGAGCATCAAGCAACAGGGCATGAATTTTGCCTTGGGGTTTATAGGGGATACAAGCACTGTCTGAGATAGTAACATCAGGCCCTCTTTTCTTTCTGGCCTTTTTAGGAATATTTGATCAAAGTAGGAAAACTGAGCCGAGGAGCTGTTCAGATGATCGGTGACCTGTTGAATGAGGACTCTGGATTTTATCTGTCTTTCCTTGCCTCGCTGTGGGATTTTGATATCTTCTCTGATGAGGAAAGGTAAGATGTCTCTTATAGGAAACGCTATTTTGTGCTGGTCCACAGAAAGCCACTGGAAGAGGAAATTTCAGTGCCTTTTAGACATGTGATGGTGAATCCTAACTCCCAGCTTTGTTATTACCTCTAGGAGAAGTCAGGTTTTACATTTACTGAAACTCAACCTCTTTTCCTCACCTCCCTCTTCTTCCTTTCAGCTTTGACGAAATCACAGGGGGTTTTGACCAACTGCCCAAAGCCTTCCACAAAGCCCTGCCAGATGTCATCAAATTCAACTGCACGGTGGAGAAAATCATGACAAAGGGAGGCAAAGTTCAGGTGTTTTACCGTGCTCCGGACACCTTGGCCCCAAGTAAAGCAACCGCAGATTACGTCCTTGTCACTTCGTCCGCCAAAGCCACCAGGCACATCAAATTCTTCCCACCGCTCTCTTCTCCCAAAACCCATGCCCTCCGCTCCATCCACTATGCAAGTGCCTCCAAAATAGTGTTGGCTTGCACCGAGAAGTTCTGGGAGAAGGACGGCATTCGAGGAGGGCACTCCGTCACCGACCGCCCTTCCAGGTTCATCTACTACCCCAGCCACAACTTCTCCAGTGGCGTGGGGGTGATCCTGGCCTCCTACACCTGGAACGATGACTCTCAGTTCTTCCTGGCCCTCACGGATGAAAAGTGCCTGGACTTGGTTTTCCAGGACCTGGCGGACATCCACCAGGTGAGCAAGGAGTACCTGCAGGACACCTGCAACCAGTACGTGATAGTGAAGTGGCAGCTGGACAAGCACTCGCAGGGGGCGTTTGCGGCCTTCACCCCGTACCAGTTCACTGATTACTCTCAAGCTCTCTTTGAGCACGAGGGCAGGGTGCACTTTGCAGGAGAGCACACTGCCCAGCCTCATGCCTGGATCGACACCGCCATGAAGGCCGCCGTGAGGGCCGCGAGCAACATCCATGATGACAGTGAGGCCCGGACGCTTGGGGAAAACGAGGAGCTGCTGGAGGATTTCCTGCAGAAGGATGAGCTCTGAGAAGGTCTGACCTTCCTAGATGCCACCAGCAGGCTTTGAATTCACTCTTGGCGGCACAAACCTCTTCTCAAGGTTTCC